>WBNH01009879.1:0-330079 GCA_013401255.1 Urocolius indicus
TGTTGTGGCCCAAGTGCAAGAACAATGCAGGGACAATCCAAATCCTTCTTTAAGTACTTGAGTTTCAGAAAATAGGCTGAGCAGAGTGAGAAGAACAATGAGAATTTGAGTGGGAGGATGACTGTTTATAGTCCTGTTTGAGTGTTATTGGGTGTTGTGAGTATGATGATTATTACAGGGAAAGGATCTGAAGGAAGACAAAAATAGAAGACATATTTACAATGACCCTTTTTTCTTCTGGTACCAGGGAAAATGAACGGCAATATTTGTTTATGTATTGGAGAAGTGACAGAAGTGATCTGAATGTGAGTGGGAGCTGGCATCCTCACAGTCACACCATGAGAAATTATAGGCAGAGATGGGCTGTGGTGATTTTGTGGTGAAAATAAGATGACTTCAGAGAGATTACTAGAAGATATGATGAAATCCAAATGATCAATTGGAAAAATAATCTGAGCAACTGACTACTATTGGAACTCGGTTTCATTTATGAGGAGAAAAGAAAAAAAGAAAAAGGTTATGAAAAATTATGAGAGACCAAAAGGATTTCTTTCTCATAAAAAAATTAGAGAATCTATGGCTTAGGGAATACATACCGAGCCCAAGCTGTAAGACCCAGAAACCGATCCAAGCTGAAACGGATACCTGAGTTACAGGTAGGATGGTGTAAGTGTTCAAGGCAATGGAAAAAGCATGGAGAAGAAGGGTTTGGTAGAAATACACAAGTCTCTGTTTTAGCCAACCTGAGTTTGAAGTGACAAGCAGAGATTTATGAGAAAGTTTCCACGTTATTCACACATCAAATAAAGTAGGTAAATATAAAGGTAAATTTAAAGGTAGGTGAACTCCTATAATTTGCTGCATGACTACATTGTGTTGTCTTCACAACATTTTCAACTAAAAGGTGGAAGATAAGCCTGTCAAATAATGTGAGGAAATATGGTGGCTATTAGGAAACACTGAGGGTCCGAAAAGCTTAGAAATCACTGTTGCAATGGTGTAATTTTATTGCAGAGTTAACTGGGTTGTGTGCTTTCAAGCCCCTCCCATAGTCCTAGACCATCACAAGGGAGAGCAGTGGTAGTGCTGAGCCACTGTGATCCACTGTGCTCATGAGCAGCTTTCACCCGAGAGAGACAGCAGAGCCATTTCCACGGAAACCCACCCCAGCTACCTTTAAGCTGAGCAGTACCTTTAAGCCTGAGTAGTGTTAGTGTCTGGGCACAGCAGGAGGGAGTACAATGTAGGTTAACCACCCAATTATTTGCCCTGCTTCCCCTGTGGGGTCTCAGCACATGCAGAGCCTGCTGCTGCTGCTGCAGCTCTGCTATGATTAGTACCTCAACTAATGAGATCAGCGCTAGCACAGAGATCTTATAGCATGGTCCTGCCCTGATGTTTCTGAACTGCAACATTTGTCTTCACCCAGCTTTCAGTGGATGAATTCATTTGTTCATGACTAAAGAGCTTTTCTCTCTGGTTTTGGATACAGAAAGTAAAGGATGGAGCTCTGGTGCACCCTCATCAAAGCTCATTTTGCAATGACACTCCAGCACAGCTCTGTTCGTATCAGGTAAAGCACAGCCATGGTGTGGGTGAGGGTACTCTAAGCAAGTGGGACTCGAAGCAAGGCTTTGGTGAGTGCTTTCATGTGGCTGAAGCTAGTCTCATTCTTCAGAAGGAAAATACATGGAAGTATCTTGTAAAACCAGGAAATACTCCAAGTGGAGAAACCAAGCCATTCCTGTTATTTCTCAGTTGTCTCTGCTGAACAGGACACTTGTACCATTAGGAGGAGACCAATGAAAGCTTTCTGCCTACCACATTTGTAATTTTGCTTCCCAGTCCCTGTGTAGGAGTAAAAACCTACAAAGGTCACAGGAAGCAGCAGGAGCACTCTGGCCCAGATGAGGGCAGACTCGAACACATTGGGCAGTGTGTGAACAGCCAACTTGGCTGTATTTCCAAGGCTGGTGAGTACAACATTGTTTAAAAGATATTATGTCCAGGCCAGACTGACGGAATAAGCCTATCAAACAGTGGTGCAGAGACCACAGCCAGGGAAAGGAGCATGTATGAGCTGTTTAGGGACGAGGACAAGCAGAGGAACAAGCATTGGTAGGCTGACCAATGTGAAAGCTAACTAGACTTTGCTAAATGTAGAGTCTCGACTTACTGACTACATGGCTTGAAAGAGAGTGAGTCTGAAAGACATCAGGCTTAAAAGCAGTGGTGAGCAGCAGCAATATTTGCCTCTGAAAGTGCATATTTACTGAAATAGGAACAGTTGTCAGATATATTCATTCCTGTTTTCACAAAGCTTGCCACAGAGTGAAGAAAAATTGTAAAGACAAACAGCATGAAACAGAGGTAGCTGGAGAAATCCTGACATGTGTGCATGTCTAAGCTACTTAGTGTCCATGCCTCCAAAGAGTCCTTGCAGGGAGAAAGCAAGGAGGAAATCTTTGTGATTTATCATTCACATTTATCCTATACTGAAAAATAATAAATAACAATGTATATCTGACAAAGGAGTTCAGTTTAACAGCACCTTTCTACAGAGGTGTTGGCTGGGAGGAAAAATGATTGCTATTTTAGCTATAGAATCACTGCTGTCTGATGGACAGTTAGCATGATGAATTAAAAACAATAATAACAAAAAGGCACATAGTAAGGAGCACTGTTTCAAGAGAAATGAAACAAAAAGACGGAATGCAGCTTGCTATATTCTAGTATGAGCATTTATTTAAAACATTAATTTCTGCTCAGCCTAAAGCAGAGAACCCACAAATGCGCTTCCCAGACATGCTATTGATTTCTGACCTACAAATTACTCTCCTTCAAGGAGGGCTGATGTGGAGCACAGACAGTGGGGGGAAGAGGGCTGGAGTAGACTGGGTACTTCTCAGCTGCAATCTGCATAATGTTTAGTATTCAGTGAGTTAAAGCACGCAATGAAAGGGAACTGTCAGCGCAATCTAGAAGATATAAAGAAATGAAGGGGTGAAAAAAAGCCGTATGCTAATAATCCACTCAGTAATTAAGTGAAGATCGCTGCCAAGCGCCACTGCCACTTTCAAAGGGTAATTTGTACAGGAAATCATAGAGTCATTGTCAAATCATTTCAGGATAAAAGGAAAGTCATCAACTAAGATAAGATAAATGCTGGGTGTCTGGCAGCATGTGCCCTAGGAAATGCCTTTGCTTTTTTATATTTAAAAAAAAAATTGCAAAAGTGAGACTAGGAAAACTTGACGTGTTGAAATGCACATTTACTATTAATAATAGGGGTGATATATGCATAGATGCATTATTAAATAGATAACTGGAACAAAAAAAAAAAAATCATGAAGTGAGCCAGCTAAAGGGGACTTAACTTTCAGTGATCCTAAGTGACTTTTAGTCAAACCTTTGGTAAATTAGAGCATACTTCATCCTGCTAGCAAAAAAGTCTTCTGTAATTAATATACTTTAATATCCCTTTCTTCCAAGGATGTGATAATCTGTGGGAGAGACAGTTCCCCACAAAAAAGGAATGATTCACAGAAAAAGATTTGCAGCTTTACAACTGTTAGTCTCCCACAGATACCTTTCAGTGTTTAAATATTGCCATGTCAGAGTTTTCGGCCGTCCTCAGTGCTGAACCCACAGTCGACATGGCAGTGTCAGGATGCCTTTGCTCTGAGAATGAGCTTTTGGGTGGTGGGCATTGCTTCTGTGTAAAAAGAACACTGTTTAATGTTTGTTTAAATTGTATTTTTAAAGTTTTCTGTGTGCTCTGGGTGGCACTGAGTTTTCAAATACATGTTTATAATCATTAGCATGTCCTAGTTAAGGCTGTGCTATTGCAAAGGCTGTACTCTCACTGGGACTGCACTCGGGTGCAGATGGATACGGCCACTGGACTGATGGGTGTTTGATGTTGAGAATGGGCTTTAGTGAGACAGGGCCATGTATTAAAGACTGGACTTATGATGTCGATGGTGAACTCCCATGGGAGACAGAGAACTTGAAGTCTGTCAGGGATAGCGTTATAGGGTGAAAATAGGGAATTTTAGCATTTTAGCTTGCTATGCCATGTATTGAATTTGTTTACCTTGAATTAATGAAATGCATGAAGCATATCTCATGGGTAATCATATTTATTCTACATGATATTTAATGATACACAGACTTACCCAAGCTTTTATACCATTGTATAAGTGATTTTGACTATATTGTTTTCTTTTACCATGTCTTGAAATGACATAATAGAATTAGACTAATTTCCTATTCACATAATTAACTTTCATGTAATGATATTTGCATTTTATTAAGTGCATATTCTGGCCCACACTTGACCTTTCACAGGTGTACAATTACATAGCTGAATTTATGAATCACACGAAGGTATTTGTTTTCAAGAAATAGTGTTTATTGGATATGGAAAAAGAAATGTATTTAATCTATTTTTCCAGATATACTAACTAATCTTGTAAAATGTGAGCAGGAGGCTCTTCAGATGTACACTCAATTTTATTTCATGCCAATTATTTTGCACCTAATTCTGCAATCCAAACAGAGAACCGAGATCTGAGAAACAACACAGACTCCTCTTGGTGTTTAGCACAGAAGTCTTAACACTCAAACAGCATGAGGGCTTGTTACGTTTTGGAGAGAGTTCTGATTTCTTTAAAACAGTGATAACGTTTCAGCCATCCAGATTTTTTCATCCATGACAGATATAGTATAGATCAAACAGTTCGCATCATAAATAATTCAAGTCTAATTTAATAAAAGTTAATGATCTACAACAGAAATGGCTTTAATTTTACTTTTAACTGTTTCACAACACTGTGAATGAAAAAAGAAGCCTGGAAATGGACTCGATAATGTGCAAGCTCCCATGATTTTTTTAACATTCTACCTTTCACAAAGAATAAATTTCTGTGTGTATACAAAGCGATGTTTTAAAACTTCTGCCAAAGAGGCTCGGAGGAGAAAAATGATCATAAAGAGAAAAAAAAAAAATCAGCGTCCTCCAGATATGCATTTCCTTTATTTTCTTTTCCTCCTCTCAGACTGTGACAGTATTACCCTATTTTAATTGCTTTTCATTTTATCTTTTCTTATGTGAAATTAGACTTTTGAGCATTTTTATATTTAGCAAATATTTTTTAATTTGAAGGTCAAAGTTTCTGAGAGTTTTCTTGATTAGTGTCTCATTTCAAAATAAGCCTCAATAAAAGGACCTCCAGAATATTTGTTTGCTATCACGTGATTAAAGTGAATAAGAATTTGCCTTAGACTATCTTTATTTCACACAGTGGCATATAAACCATAAAAATCAAAACCTCTTTACCTTTCTGTTTCAGAGCTATGCATATTTTGATTTGAGTAGAGATAAAGAGAGTTATATATGTACTCAGAATAGAACAGTTAACCTCTAGGTATTACAAAAGAGAAAGAACAGGCCTGTTCTTGGCCCCTTGCTATCCAAACGTGATCTAAAATATACAGTGGTACAATTAGACTGTTACCTTGTAATATCTAACATAATTCCTGAAGGAGATGATGTCTATTTGTCCTTTCATTTTTTTTTTGTCCCTTTTTTAGGATTACTTCACGTGAAAGATTAATATATGTGAAATGTCTAGGTATGGGAAATCTCAAAACAAAAAGAAGAGGGAGATTAGATGAGTTGGATGGTTGTGTTTTCTCATACCAACAGATGCCCAGCTACCACTACCTGGACTGGAAGCCCCATTCATGAGTAAGATCAAGGCATGTAGAAACACAAACATAGCGTAATTTGCCTTTCAGTGCCAAAAAAGCCCTCAAATTTGGCTGTACAGACTCACAGGACCTAGTATTTAGAAGTAGTTTCAGGCCCACCTTGGAATTTTGCTCCAATTGGATTTCACAAGTAGGGAAAATTTAGCTGAAGGTCTATGAGGTGAAATATTGTATTTCTTGCAATAACAATGATGACTAATTTGTGATTGTATGGCATATCCTAACAGCTGTGATATATGTTGCTTTGAATTCATTTAGTTGTAACAATATTTGTTAATTTTTTCCTTCAGATGCCTGTTGTTGATATTTTCTAAATAAAGCCAAGGAAAAGAAAATGCCAGCATTTTGAAACATAAAGCAATCTGTAAAATTAAAAAAGCTTTCATGCCTGTTTCCCTCACTCCCCCGACCCCCCTCAATGTATACCATATGCCAAAGCTACTCCTTAACTACAACCGACTGTTGTTACTGTAGTAATCAGTCTATGTCAGAGCAATTACTTAAAATCATCCGTCCCGGTTGTTTTGCAGAGGCTGCATCACACTGAGCAGAACAATGGGACTGACAACCCGAGTGGCATGCACAGCCTGATGCATGGCCTGACCCTCCTGCACAGGCCGTTGCAGTGACAGTGACTCGGCAAGGAGGACAGGCACCGAGGTGGGCTCGGTTGGGTGCCCCAGCCTTTGCTGTGGCCAGGAGGTCAGGGTGCCTGTGCAGCCCCCTATGTGTGAGAAGGCATGCCAGCGTTGAGTTCACCAGAGAGATGAGAACTAGGGAGGGAAGCTGATGGTGGGTGATGGGGAGGAAAAGAAAATCCCAATAATCCTCATCAAGATGCAGATGTGCTAAAATCATCAGGTATCGTGGACCATGGTAATATCGAATACTCTCTTCCAAATTCTGTTCTTTAGTGGACGTGTCTACTTGATAACAATTTGCGCTTGTTTCTGCCCTTAAAAACATGCTATGCAGTAGGAAAAGAAATGGCCCCTAAACCTTTATGATTATCTCTAAAAGCCCTGAGATTTTTTATTTTCCATTTAGAGAAAGGCTTTTAAAACACTTACTCACATTTCATTTTATTAACAAATAAGCTCTGTTAGAAGGAAAGCTATACAGAATCAATCAGTAATTGAAAGGAGATGTACACATTGATTTGTACATCAATGATATCCTGCACTGATTATTGCTGAGGGAAATAGTATTTAACAATAACTTGTTATACATTCATTGCTACTTTCTTACTTTTTATTATTAATACAAATTATCTTTTAGAATAGAAAGAAACACCTGATCTGTTATGGGGCCACAGAAGCAGGTCTCAAATGTTTATAGAGGAAAGAGAACAGAGCCTACACAGAAGACACTAATTCTGAAACTTCAAATCTTTTAAGCTTTTCCGTGCTCTCTCCACACCCCCTCCCCGAAAACTGAAAGTAGGAATAAAGCATTCAGAAACTATAACCATATTGTTGAGTTCTCAGGAAGGGTTTTCTGCTTTGTTAATTACTTTTACAATACCTGGTGGAGATGGCACCATGACTGGAGTGGTTAGGATACTGCAGTTGAAATAATAAATAATCATCTGACATTTCTTAAAAGGCTTGCTTCTTTCTGACTGGTGTTGTCTTTTATCATCCTGCCTCATGCCTTTATCACGTTTGTTCTCATTCAGATCAGTGAAGGCTTTCATTTTCTCAACAGTCCCCAAAGCCAGAATTTGTAGCCTGTATTCAGATTCATTTAAAATTGATGCAGTACAAAATAATTAGAGAAACAGAAAAGGTGTTGCAGGTTCTTTCAGTTCCTCAGATCTTTTGACCATAAAATGATGACTATTTGTATTGGAGAAGCTTTTAAAAATAGATAGTGAATGCGTGTGTCACCTTGCACACATCCTAGCTGTACAGTACGCAAACCTGTAATTGCAGAATTCAGAACATTAATACAA
This sequence comes from Urocolius indicus, assembly GCA_013401255.1. NCBI lineage: Eukaryota > Metazoa > Chordata > Aves > Coliiformes > Coliidae > Urocolius > Urocolius indicus. The sequence goes on from WBNH01009879.1 coordinate 7,730, forward strand.
AGAAATAGATTTTTTTTTTCTTCAGCAGAAGAAGCAGCAATAGAAAAAGCCAATTAGAAGAGATGAATTTTTATTACATGCTGATGATTAAATCTACATTAATCATAAACATCCACAGGCCACCAGCAGGGCTTGTTTAATCATTTTCAACCATTTGTGTCTCTCTCCAGCTACCATTCTGTTAGATTTTTCTCCATTACTTCCATATTTGGTATTGGGATGTTAGAAAGTGTGAGTATACTCCTGGGTAATCAGGATTTCAGGCAATGTGACTCAAAAAAACATTCACAAAAGAACTCTCCTGAAAGGTTTCTAAACCCATAATTTGATGGGCTGTATAGCTATGTGCCATTGTTTGAAGGGCTATTGTGTCACATATGGCACTCACTGTATGTGCAGAGGTCATGTATTTCATGTATTTAGTAACTGTTGAATTGGGTAGAGGGGCATCTATATAATTGAGATATATATATAAAAACCTAATGGAGAAAAAAATGTGAAGAAAATCCCACGTTACCATGACCTGCCCAATAAAGAGGACAAGAAATTACTCTAATATCAACTGGAGAATTTTAAATGAAATTTGTTTTGAGCGTCAACCTAAGAAAAAAAAAACAGGATATAACATGTTGTCTCATTGCTAGAAGCAAGTAAATAACGTTACAGAAGAGTTCAGACCTAATTGGGAGTTGGAATAATTATAGATGATGATAAGCCAGCCACCAGAGAAATGCAATATTCAAGATGTGTGGTAACAAACACATTGATTAACATAAGTCAGGACAGGAAAGAGCACAGCTTAGAAATACAGTATATCATTTATGATCATGGCAAAAAAAAAAAGAATATCAACAATAGATATGAAGAGAAAGAAATAAAATAATTAAATTCCTGTCTCTCATGCTTTTTTTTTTTAATGATTTCACGGGGATTTTGCAAAGAAGCAGCATTTAGTGAACAATTTCTTGTTTAAGTACAAATTATGTTGAAACGGAATGCAACCTCTCCCCTTACCTTTTCTGAACACTCGTAGAAATTTTGCAGCACTTTTTGATGGGATGCTGAGTTCTTCTTCATGCAGCTATGTTCCAAATTGCCTGATGCTGACCTTATTTTTTTCTTTTTTATAAGCAGTCTTTTCTTATATGAAAAAAAAGGGGAGAAGGTGGAGGAGGTATGTAGAAGCCATTTTAGTTTTGTCTTAGATAAATTAAGCCAGCAAAGATGCTCTTGGGACATTTCTGATAGTGAAAAAAAGAACACTGTCTGGGCTTTTATTTTTAAGCTATTTTTCATTTCCTACAGCTTGACAAAAGACACATCTATGCTTTACAGTTTTACAAAATTGTGTATTTTTTCCTCACCTTGGAAGGGTTTAGAGACTGCAGAGTCAGTGAGGATACTGGAGTGGTCTAGTCTGACCTGGGGCTGCACTGTGTCCCACAAGAGAATCGTGCCAGGGATGCAGCATGTGGCTGTGTGGATGCCTAGGGAGCAAACAGACACCTCATCCCATTACCTGGAGCTTCATTCCTACAATATTGCCTTGAAGAATGAAAAGGAGATGGGAAGGAGCTACAGCTCCTTAGCTAAAGATCATAATGTCTCGGGACAAGCCATGTAATTATTTGATTGTTATAAGACTGTATGGGAGTGCATGTCTGTGTAACAGGATGTTTTGTTTTTGTGGGAACATGGCTCAGACTTCTACACAAAGAATCAGACATAGAGTGGTTACTGGCTTTTCAGTGAGCTGCTGTGATGATCACACCACCCGACAATCACTCTTTATGACTCCCAGGAGCAAAACAACCTTACAGCATGTAGATTTGTAGTGGCAGATAAGGTGCTCTCAGTTCTAATTTCAAAATGCCACACTCATCAGCGTCTACTCTATCAGTGAGAAACTATGGAGTTATGTTGCTTAAGCTAGCTGTTCAGCAAATTTCTGTGCTTCAGACTGGTCACCTCTGAATTTGCCAAGTACCATTGTGCACGTATATCATCAAAATATTAACTGAGAAAACTATTAAAGGCAACATGGCTCATTGACTACACACCATGGCGTTACTGTCAAACAGTTATTTGTAGACCACACTTTGAGAACCACTCACTGAAACTGTCTAAAATGAAGTGGGGAAAACACTGTACAAAATAAAGCCAAGGAAGTAATATACTGGCAAGGAAATGGAATCTAGCCTGATCTTTTTCTGTCTTACAATTGCAGAGATATATGATAGCTCTATCAATTGTAATGCCAGTCTAAGTCAGAATATATGGTCAAGCACAAAGAAATAATTAGGGAACTGTCACAGCAGGCAAAAAAAGGAATACGGAATAGTAAATGAAGCTAAGCTGAGATAGACATAAAATGTCGAGAGCCATGAGAAAAGTGAAAGATGAACGATATCAGCCAGCCCAACAACATGAATATGATGTAAAGCAGAACAGCTTTTAGTTAAGGTAGATCTCAGTTTCTTAACATTCTGTGAGGAAAGATTTGCAAAAGAATGGAGCAATGTGTGAAAATAAGAAACAGAAGGAGCAGAAGGAAGACAATATGGTAACACATGGTTACAGTTCCAAGACTTGAGAATATATTTCTTGTACTATATTCCTTTATGTTAAAATGCATTCTGTTTATTCTGGCTCAATGGCTCAGCTGGTACCATAGTGTAACACCCCACCACATGGTAGACCTAAGCTCAGGAGCAAGCTTGGGCCAACAGAGCTTGAGACTGTCACAGGGGTGATGCTGTTAGCTTCAGTGTTGGCTTATGCTGCCCAGAGCTGTGTGTTTCTCTGAGAACAGCAAGAGGGAAGGAAAACAATAAGCAAAATGGGAACAAATGCATCTAAAAGGAATAAATAGACAAAATTACAAATCTCATGTACACCTTGCTCTCTCAGGGAAGTGAGTTGCTTCCCAAACATTTCATGCATTCATATGATTATAAGAAATTAACTGAGATAGACAATAAAAGTTTAGAGATGGAAGGATAGCTGCTTATAAGAGACCAAATGCTGTAAATGGTGATTTACACATGATTATCAGGACTACATGCAGTCTTTGATGGAACTTCACTTCCTTCTGAGTTTTAACATAAGCTGGAAGAAAGCATAAAAGATAAATCCACTGATTTCAGACATCCTGAAGCTAGTTTGCAGAAAGCTCACTTGAAGCATGTATTACTCTATGGAGTCAAAAAGTAGGATTTATATAACCCCAGTGATTTATTGATGTATCAGTTATTTATTTTACATACTGACTCCAGTATGAGGCCTCTGTCAACTCCTAGACAGAAAAGTTGATTCAATTACAACAGATGCTTGATTTCCTGGTGATTAATCTCAGGTGAGATGAAGCCTACCCAAGAAAAACAGAATGGAGCAGTTCTTAACTCCACATATTTGATGCCACCTGCTTCCATGTCTCTCAAGTATACCAAATATTGTAGTCAGAGAGAAATCAAACTGATTTATTCTGGCTCTCTCAATATCAGTGACACATTGATAATGAAGAACAAGTGGTTTCCCTCAGTAAAATTCATTCATTGGTCTGCACTGTGGTAGTGCAACCTAGTGAATATTTTGCAACTAATCTTTCATGGGCGGTATGGGTCTGAATTGTAAGGTGCTCTTTTAAAATCAGCTCATTATCTTGCACATTAGCCAGTAGCCTTTGTTTTAGGCATGTTTTAGACACAGCATTCATACATATAAATATAAGCTATTCCAAAAATACTTCTTATCACAGGACTCTTTTTGTCAACTAGTTGTCCTGAAGAAGTAGTTATGCAAAGCATTGTTTTTTGGAAGCAAACTATATCTATTTCTGAAATTGCTTCTTCCTCCATCCCAAAACTTGAAAAAGCCAAGTGGATGTCTGTGAGCTATTTCTGAAGAAAGTCTCTGTAAAACACATGCAAATAAGAAAAGCACATCCAAGGCCACAAACCAAAAAGACCTAAATATTTGAGAAAAGAAAGATTTAAATTCTACATACAATTACATTTGGTCTGATCAGGGAAATATGTAGTTTTAGCCTGACAAAGATGGGTATATTCACTTTGCCAGATCTGGGACAAGTCATCCTTAAGATACTGTAACATTTCTTTTAAGCACTACTTCAAAAATGTGTGAGGAGGGAGCAACTAAAGCAAAATTGCAAATGCAACTTTTGATTGTTATGATTTATTTTTAATTATCCTTTTCTCCTTTTGTCTTAATTGGACAGAGTCACTCTAAACTTGTTCTGTGCAATTTAAAGCAGTTACATGCATAGAAAATTGAGACCTATTTTAAATCTCATTTGGACTGACTCATAGTTCAGCTTGCTACAGGAAAATTAGAGCAAGAAAATATATTCAAAAAGCTAATGAGCTTTAGTAAAAATATCCTCCACAAAATGATGTGCTGGGAAGTTTTACACATTTACTTCAAATCATATCAGATAGTGGACTGGGGGAAGAACACTCTGCTCTTACTAGGCCTTCATAGGGGACACCTAGGAGCATGTTATCAAATCCTCTTAAAAATCCATTCTGAAGTTTGAGCTATTTATTTCCAAGGCAACTAAACAAATATTTTCCAAATAACTCATACATGCAGCTCAGATGGGGGCTAATTCTGTACTTGGTAATTTCCCACCTCTCGCAAACACAATTGGCACCCAGTGTACACAGCAATGCACTTTCCAATAGTTAAGGTAACAAAAACGCCGTAAGGTGAAGGCTGTGCTAAAGCACCTGCATAATGCCCATTAATGTTAATAGGGGCTTGGGAGAACATATCCAATACCTCCATAAAAGGCCTCATGCAGCTTAGAATACATGTGCAAAACAATAATAAATTAGTGAACCAGTATGAGAATAATCGTTTGAAATGAACCCAAATCCAAATATTGGAAATTTCTGTGGTTTCGTGTTACACATGGGAATAATTTCTTAGATCCTTTGGCTAAGGTGCTTGGGAGGAGGGAAAAGTATCTGAGAAATCCTGTGTTGTCTGCTGGTTGCTTGAATGCAGATGATGGCTTGGGCCATAGAGGAGGCTGCATGTATGAGGAGCAGGCAAGGAGATTGTGCCCGCTTGGCATAAAATATATCTTCTGGCTCTCCTGACCAATGGCTGCTCTCCCCTTCTCTGCTCCAGGTGCTGTGTAGGCCAATGTAAAACCAATCAAGTCTGCTCAGAGCCACGTGTGTGCTTGAAGGCTGAGCCGTATGTTTTGTGAGAAAGTCCCATCATGCAAGTCTGTGCTCACAATTCCTACAGATTCTTCCCAGGTGTTTAAAATACTTGAATTAGAGCTACTTTAGTTTTTAGCCATTATTTTTCAATGCTGAGCATCCTTTGCCTTATAGTTTTCATTGAGAAGCAGCAGTAGGAATACACAGCAAAGCAAGCTTAACCATTTGTTCATTGAAAAACAGCTTTCAAAACCCAAGACCCTTAAATGGTTTGAAGGTGCTTAGTGTTTGTGTTTTTTAAAGCACTCTGTCTTTTCTGAATTCACCTTTGCCTTGTGGCCTCTTTTTTCCAAAGTCCCCTGCTAAGGTCCAGTAGATAGAGTGACCTTGTTCATAAAATGTGAATTTCCATCAAGTCAGATGAAATGCAAGCTTGAACAATGGAGAGCTGGCTCCTCTCCAGTCCTAAATATAGCTGTGTGAGAGCTCTCTAAAACCTGTCAAACAGTTGGCCTCACTCTTAAAGAAAATATCCAAAGTGCTTAGGAGTTCTTAGTTTGCCTCATTTGTTTCTTGTCCTCCCGCAGTTTTGAAGGTCTCTGTGACCAGTTAGACCCTGCCTATGCACAGTTTACAGCCATTTTTTTAATGCTGCAGTGCTCTGTATATCTCCAAGATATCTTCCTTTCTGAAAGGCAGGCTTCATTGTGCCTTGAGAGTTGCATTGCCTCTAGACTGCATTTTCAAAGAGTTGGTAAAATAGTGAGTAAGAAGATCTGCTAGAGTTTGCTGATGTTGAAGTCCCATGGGACAACATGTTGACTGGTGACTCAGCCAAACAATCCTTTTAAGCATAGCCTCTAGTGAAGAGTGGCAGGGCTCCTGGCAGGAAAGCCTAGAACAGATAGAGTGTCAGCAGCACCCGGGGACCTGTGTGGCTGTGGTGATGAGGACAAGCTCCTCATCTGAGCCTGGTACACCAGGCATGCTCTGGAAGGGAACCTATGATGGCTAGATCTCTGAGACAGAACATTGAGGCTGCAGGAGATGGTCAATGATCTTGACAGGAAGTCCCATTTCTACCAGGGGTACAAGGAAGAGATGGTGCCTTGGAAATGAGGAGTCTCAAATATAGAGCAGGCCTGTGGCTTGCCCCAGTTAACTGAAGGCAGACTGTGCAGAGTTAAGAGATAGTGAGCAGCCCACACTGGACTTCTGCCAAGGGACATGGCAGCCAATCATTAATGCTTTTTGACCCTTCAGACAGACATCTTTCTTCAGCTTTCATCTTATTTGGCTTTTCCCCAAGACTGGGAGAGATTTAATAAAGAATCTTCTAGTGCTATTTTTGCTCCTCCTTTTACACTGGTCCATACTATTTAGCATTGTTTTTGTTTGGTCTGTCCCCTGTTCTCCAGTTGGAGGTTCTATCATAAAGATAGCATGGTGCAAATCTGACTTTCTTGCTAACAGAGGCTCCACTCCATTAACAAGTTTGAGTTTTAAATTGTGGGCAAAGTTTTCAATACAGACCTTCTAGTTCATAAGAAAATCAAAGGACATACAGGAACGTACAGAAATTGGCTCCTGTGGACAGATTAATAATAAAAGACAAGACATTGTGACTGTCGTACATTTTCAAAGCCCTTATAAGAAAAAAAAATTAGCTCATGAATAGCTTTCAAAGTGTCAAAAGTTTTTCAGACAGCAGGGCACCCGGTCTTGAGACTGATGACGATAATAGGATGAGAAAATAGGAGCAGTAAGAGATGAGGCACTGCACCTCCTAGAATCCTCTCCCTGCAGAGCTCAGGAGAGAGGGGAAGGCATGAGGAGTATCCTCCCAGCATCCTACTACTGCCATCCCAGAGCAAGATTTCTAGACAATCCAATGCACATTTATGCCACATGTATAAGGGTGCCAAGAAAGATAAGGAAGAATAGGAAAATGGAGAAAATGAGAAACGGCTCTGATTCTTCCCAGGCTCCAGTATTTATCAGTGTCTATGAGGAAGAATTCATTCTTAAATTCTATTAAAAGAAGGTAAACACGTTTCAGTGTATGTGCTGTAAAGTGAACATTTTTGATGTGGGATTAAAATTCCTAACGTGAAGAATAAAAAAGACATTTTCCTTTTAAACTATCTTTCTTCTCAGTCCATTTTAATTCTACATGTAAATTCTAACCTTAATTCTTATGAACTGAACTTGGGAGACTTATACACAAAAAAGCTCCAGCCTGAAGTCAACAAATAAACAATAAAGCAGTGTTAACATTTGCTGTGGCTGGTGTTGGATGCAATTTCTGGATCTTAATGCTTAATGTGTTAATGATGCTATTATCTTAGTAAGTCTCTAAAATTTTAGGAACAGAGGAATTTAGGACTGGATAAGTGAATAGACAACTCTGCCAAACTTGCATAAATTGAACAATTACATCTTAAAATTTGTTTGTTTTTTATCCTGATCCCATTTTCCATGGAAAGCTGTTCCAGAACCTCATTGGTTTTATGGTTAGAATTTTTTCTGTTTCCAGTCTAAATTTATCCTTGACTAGATTATAGCAAACTGGTTCTGGCCTAACATTATTCTTTCTTTAAATAGTTCTTATCCCCTCCTGATGCTTATTCCATAGTAAATACTACTCACATCTCTTTTCAAGCTGTGTTTTGATAGACTGACAAACAAAAGATTTTAATTTCTTTTCTTTCAGATAGGCTTTTCTTTGTCCTCACTACCCCAAAAGCTGTTTTCTGAAACAGTTCTAGACAGGACACGCTGAGCTGTATTTCAGAAGAGATCTTCCTGTTGCCTTGCACGAGGGCACAAACACTTTCTTATCTGCAGTGAAAATACTTCACCTGACACACAGAGGATTTCACTTGCCTTTTTCCCTAACTTCAGCATCTTGCTGGCTAAGAAAGGCAATTCCTCTTCTTCCTCCTTTTTTTTTTTTTTAACTAATGAACTCCAGATTGTAGCAGGGAAGCTAATTAGTTTGGTATCACATAACCTTACACTGAAATTAAAAGCAAACCTTTATATTTGTTTATTTTTAACTTCTTGCTTCTTTAGGAAATGACATCATTTCCTTCTTCACACAAACACCCCTGGTACACTGCTGCCTACAAACTCTTCTTGAAATGATATTGACTCAAATATTGACACATTTGGGAGAAATCAGTTTTAGGTACAGTCCGATCCAGTCGAGTATTTTCTGTCAAAACTTCATGTTGTCTCAGCTACTGCTGTGGAGCAAGATTTTTGCATTGCATTGTTTCATCAATTTGTTTAACCAGTGAAAGCTGGTATGGGGAGAAATTAAACTTCTACATATGAGATGTCTCTGTGCTCTGATACATTGGTGGGACTTCTGGGAACCACAAAAAATATCTTGTAGAGGAATCAAAATGAGAATCTTATAATTAAAAAAAAAGATAATCTCAACACAGAGCTGAATTTTGAACATTAATCAGTGTTAAATTAAGTCCTTAAATATCTTTAGCTAATTTGAACTTAAAAACATACTAAATTAAAATGCTATTTCTGAAGCAGAGATCTGATCTGGGACAGTATCCAACAATGAGCATCTCCTGGTTTTAAGTAATTGGCTTACTGTGAGATGTTTTCTGCAAAGGAGGTGTTTTCCCTGAAGTAGGATGAGAATTACACCTGGGACTGGTTGAAAAGAGGAGGGCTAGTTTCACAAAAAGTCTAAAATGTCTTTGTTCTGAAGAGTCAGATTAATTTTTAAAAACCACTCATTACACATTTTTAAAAGCTCTGATGAATGTTATCAAAGTGGATTTAGGGTCTCAATCTCTTAAAGAAATTAAGGCCTATTTAATTCATCATATTTTTTTAATAAGTTCTTAAATTTTCAGTATTTTAAATGGATTTTTTGTGGCCCTTTGGATCCTGAAGGTGATAGTACATGTGCTCTACAAGTCACTTATTGTGACATTTCTGAGATATCCTGAGCACGCAAGACTCTCATTGCCACACTGCTTTAATGAAACTATCTCAGGTATAGGCTTTCTCCCCTATAAATACAAAGCCAGTCTCCAGTTATGATCTCTGAATGTAAAAAATATCAGCAATGATGAACTCTACGTTTGCAATGGGCTTCCTATAATATTTGTGATAATGCAGGGGCTTTTTTCCCCTTCAGATCAGGTATATTCCCGGTGTATACTTTAATGGAAGATGGAAAACATTTTTTTCAGGATGAAAGGTCTTTTTCTTCCTCCCAAAATTACTCCCCTCCAAATTAAAAAAAAACATAATTATGTTGTACCTGGGGCTGCTGCCTTTGCCAAGCTATGTAGACAATAGAATCATAGAACCATAGAATCATAGAATGGTAGGGGTTGGAAGAGACCTTTAGAGAAAAGGTATTTCAACGTTGCTTGTTCAGCTACTAGAGAGAGGAATACTTAAACGAAATACAAGAAAGCTATATTTTTGCATTACTTGGGAGCAGAAAAAACAAGAATTTACTGTACATTCACCCAGTTGTAGCTACAGAGGCTGACACAGAGCATACAACTGCATTGAAAACACTGTGGTAACTCTTTTAAATGATGGTTAATGGTTTTGGAGAATGTCACAAGCATAAGAAATTGAGCACAGGCTATAACTGAGCCTATACATAGTTACTTTGCCACTCTAGGAGCATGTGAACTTGGTACCACACAGGACAAAATATTAAGGGATCAGCTAGTGGAGAAATCTTCTGTTCCATTTATTCGGGGACAATTGCTGTTTAAAATAAAAAAATAACTAGTGGCCCAATATAGATGACTGTAAAATACTCTGAGCCCACGGTCAAAGCTGGGAAAGGTTATAGGACAGGAAGATTTACCTCAGCATTTTGCACAGGTACTTTTGCTCTTTTCTAGCTCCAGTCTACCAAAGAACTGCACTATTCACTGTGTGTTTTCAGCCAGGATGACAGGGACATATTTGCAGATTACAGCAGGTGCCCAGCCAAGTCAACAAAGTGCAAACTATGCAGTAAAAAGTGATATATAAAAAAGGTCACTTTGCCAGGGTATGCCGCTCCTGCAAGTTTCAGCACCTTACAGGGCGAATGTCTGAATCCAGCAACCAGGGTGATACTTTGTTTACCACACTATCAGTAAAAGTGTTGAGTTGTAACCTGCTTAATGCATGCAAAGACTTTGGAGATGCTTGTCAGCTCTTGTTCTGACAATTATTACTACACCTGTTTATTTGGAAAAAAAAAAAAAACATCAGTCTATTCATTCATAACCTCCAGGTGGACACCTTTGTGCTTGTGACAGAAAGTCATTCTTCCTGACAGGCTTTTCCTAATCAGACCTCTAATGTCAAGTCACTTTTCTGAGGGGTCTGACAACACATGTCCACTTGGCAATAGAGGTCTGACACAGTGCCCCTTCCAATGACTATGACTTCCATATCTTCCTACTCAGGGTGAAGGGGGCAGAGTTAAATATCCTGTGCTTAACTGCAGAAACCACACAAGAAAGACAGCAGTGGTTAAACATCAGTGGTTAAAATTTGAGTGCGTGTTGACAATTATTTAAACAAAACTGTAAAGGCTACTCTCAGGTGCTAAGTATATTAACAGACCTTATTTGTTTATTGCTTTTGCATCCTTACCTGGGACTTCACCCCACACCCTCTGCTGTGGATTCTGGGACTCTCCTCAAGGATGCGCTCAGGTACATGGATGAAGGAGCTCATCCAGACTAACTAGGAAGAGAAAAGGTTACTTTTCAGCTGAATGAGTCTCTGTTCTCTGCATGCTGAAGCCAGCAAAAGGGAAGAGGCACAGCTGTAAAGTCCTTTGAAGGATGAGACCAGCCATTTCCTTTGCTGGTACAAATGAAAACTTACCGTTTACCTCCTGATCTCATGAAAAATCTGGAAGGAGAATCAATGCCAGATTGAACCCTAAAGCCTTTCAATATTTATGCTAAGGGGCTCAGCCATTGGTTGCTAGCCATGCAAACATCGTGCAAAAAAAACTACTCTGTGGCTTTTTGTGTAGATGTTTTCATACATATGCTATTTCTGTAGGAAAATACAGCTGATAGTAATTTTGCTTATCTTGTTATAACAGTGCTGGTTATCATGAGATAAAGATAGGAGAGCACTCACATTAAAAGAAAGCCTATAGAGGCGTTTTCTTTTAAGCGGCTTCAGAAGAGTATTATCAGAGTTTGTTACTTCTGCATGGTGTGTGGACGTTAAGTTCAAGGCAAAACATAACAGTGTGATCACGAGTAAGATTCTCAGAAACCACTGCATTTGGACCAAACTGGGACATTATAAGATTCATAGCTCCCACTAAAGATGGCCTGATGGCAACATACAGATTTATGGTAAAGGGGGAAAGATTTTCCTTTATAGGGGTTATGTTAATCCCAGAGGCAGAAGAAAAAGGACAGCATTAGAAAAAAAAAACATTTGGTATGATGCCAGACATTGCTGTTACCTGCTATTTTCAGATGGATTTCCAAAGAAATGGCACTTACAGAGTCATGCTGTGTACGTGTCCACCTTTCTAACTGCTGGCTCTACTGGCTCAATTTCAGACAAATTTGATAAATGGATAGAGGTCTCAAGTACAGTAGGAACTGACAGGCTTCATTAAAACTTTCATATATGTATATAAATCAAATATAAAGTTATAAAAGTAGCAAAGTTGAAGAAAACGGATGTACCATTTCTCAGCTAAAGGAAAAGTTACAAGGTGTACTCATCTGTACTCAATATCAAAAAATTTGCATGGAGATATTATAAAACCCAAGAGTAGCTTAAATTGGTGTTTGTGTCCTAGTAAATATCAGGTCCTACCTTGCACACAAGCACTAGAAAGCAGATTCATTAATTTCACGTCTCCTGGGATTACTTGTTTCTGTCAAACCAGAGTTCTTTAAGTCACTGTCCATCCACTGAGAGACTGGATGGGAGAGTAATTTCTAAATTATTCTTCTGTGGATTCCCATGGGGGACATAAGTAACATGTTGCTCAAACAAGGAGATTGAATTATAAACAGCTGAGACACTGCTGAGATGCTTCAGCCTCCCTTAAATATCCCCAGTAAGGTTGAATACTGGAGAAGCGAGTGGTCTTACTAGCTGTGTGTAGAAAGCCAGGTAGAGCAAAATGACAAAGAGATGTTGATTAACTGAAAGGCAGATAAAGAAGGTAGAGAAATGGTTATACAGCATGGCAAATGAAGATGAGGTGCAAGTGGGAATGAGATTCTATCTGAGCAGCAATGGGATATGCAGGACAATGAATAGAATCATAGGGCTTATACACTTTACTGGTCTTTCTGTAAGGAGTACATATGTGTATAGCCATGACTGTCTAGAGTTTGTGTTGCTAGAGACAAACAGCTCTACTTTCTTGGCCACATGCCCTCCACAGCTCTCATGGCCCACATTTCAATCTGCACTTGTTTCCTGCAAGTGCCTTGGGCCATCTTACACCAGGATAACCTGCCACTGCAAAAGGCTTTCTCCCGAATCAATGTATTCGAGTCTATCTGAAGTTCATCTATTTACTAAGCTTTACAGTCTGCCCTAAAGGTTGTCTGACTCAGGATTCCTTGGAATGGAAATGAAGGAAGGGTTTCAAGCAGGGGGACCTTCAGCGAGGAGGTGTTCACTCCAGCACTCAAATGTTTAAATCACACTTAGTGCAGGTGGTCTCAGCAGCTGGCACAAGATAGAATAGAGACAGTTCACTCCCAACAAGCAACTAATAGTTATAGTTTAAGACTTTTTTTCCTTTCTTTCTCCAGAATTTAAAATGCACTTGTGCCTGCTGGAAGGAGAGAAAAAGTAATGGAGATAATATTTTAAAAAATTAATTAACCATCTGGGACTGAACTCAGAAAAATTCTCATATAAATATACCTTTTTTTAGTCCTTAAAACAAGCATGATTTCCTTTGCTAGTGGAAGACTAGAGTCCATTTAAAACTAGAGGAGTTTTTACCACTGATTTCACAGGCTTTTGAATCTGTCTCAATACCACATTTTCCAAGGTAACCAGTTACAAGGCAGGCGCTAAGTAGGCAAAATCTCACCTTTCTCCATGTTTACACTTCTGACCACTTTCAATCATGTGATGCTTGGTGAATTTCAGCTGTCAAAAGATGACATTTCAAATCTAGCCTACATCTGCATTCGCCATGCAGTCCCAGGGCTTCTAGCAGACCACTTTGTCACCCCACTGGTCTACTGATGCTTGCATTTCAGTTCTATGGTCACCTGAAGCCAACATCAATGCAAATGACTTCTGGCATGGACAGTGCCACCATTTCAACCAGCTATTTTAAAAAGGGATAATTTCCTCCTGTAGAATGCTTGTACTAGGAAACAGTACAGGGAAAGTCACTTTTGACAATATCTTTTATTGTTGCTCATTAATATTTGCCAAGGACCCTCTAACTGCAGAAACTTTCAGAAGTAGTTCAGTTTCCTCATTATCAGCAGATATTTCACAGGGAATTTTTCAACAGCTGAAACGTCAATCCAGGTGAACCCATTGCAAGGTGAAAACACCCATTTCTGCATCTCAGCTGTGGGCTGTGTTATGTTGAGTTTGAACCTGGAGAGATGCCAACAACAAGCAGATTGTCTCATTTGTCCTTTTAGTGCTGGTTCTCTTGTACTGGTAACAAGTGGTGAGCAGGGCTACTGCCTCATTCAAACTTAAAGAAGACAAGCCATATCTTGTCTCAATGTGTCAACAAATGCAGATTAGGACACGATGGGGGATATTGAAGTGGGGCAGAAGAATCTGAAGATGAGGAGTGTATTTAAAGAAACTGAGACAGAGTGTAGGCTGGGGCGGCAAAGATGCGCCTAAGAAGAAATGCAGCTAGCTGGGAAGCAAAGAACAGGGGATACAATGGGAGAAGAAAATTGAGTCTAGTTGCAGAAAAAAAGGAGGTATTGAGAGTTACTGAGGTTTTAGAGGTGAAAGAGGACCTAAAACTAGACTAAAGAAAGATGCTAAGTAGAATGAAAATTAATTTGGGAAAAGACTAGGAGAGCAGAGTGTGAGAAGGCTGAGAGAGGACATGGGAAAGATTTGATGAGTAAAACTAAAGCTCACAGGGAGTCACGTTTGGTACAAGTTTCTACAGAGAGAACCTGGGAATATACAAGTGATGAAACTGTAATTGGAGAAAGAACTAGGAGGGATAAAAGAGCGAAGTGGAGCCAGGGACAACCTGGAAGTGTTGGACGGGGCATAAGGGATAACTCTGGAGTGTTTGCAATAGAATCTCTGTCTATTTGAGCTTAGTCCTTTCAAAAGTCCCAAGCACAAGGCAAGATTCCCAAATCTAACTATTTGTTTCTCACCAGTATCAGTGAAACCTGCTGGTCAAGGGTTGCTTCCCTGACGTTACTGTTTCTGAGACCTATTATGTATGAAGTTACTCCCTTGTTGCAGAGCTCTGTGAGATTCATAATCCTAATGGTGTGCAGCAGGTCAAAAGAGGTATGCTATATGTCAGAATTGGGATTACTAATTTATAAGGTGCTTTTTACAAACCTCAGAAATTATACAACACACAAGCAAACGAATCCAAAAAGTGAACATTGCACTATATAGCACTTAAACATTAGGAAGTGTTGGACTTCAAGTCATTTTCCTGGTGTTTGATTTGCTAAACATCTTATTTTCACTCCAGATGATTCAGGGAAACCATTAAAAATAATGACCTTCACAGCTGATGTCTCCCCAGCACACTGTCTATCCCAAGTGCTGAATAAGGCAAGGGTCCAGTAGGAAAAAAAATCAACACAAGAAGATGTTATGTAGCACTGTATCATATTCAAGTGTAGGCACAATTTAAATCAGGAATAGAAAATATGCTCTAAAGAAAAGGAAGACTCTCAATATCTCTCCCAAGGAAAACCGAATGACTCAGTCCTGGAGATTGATTTCCCTCTGTAAATATTTATAAAGGTCTGAGAATGACTTATCTTTTGGCCTTTTTCACCTTGTAGGCTTATGTTGAACTTAAAAAAAACCAAACAAAACAAAATAACAGCAAAGAGTAACTGGAAGGTTTTTCTGCCTTATTTACACTTCCTCATATAAAAAAAAAAAAAGAGTGAGAATTTCAAGTTCTTTCTAATTTTACATTCATGTGCCTTATTTCTTCAGTGAAAACAATGCACACATCACAAGATTCTTCATTTTTTCTGACATTGGCTAGTAATTTCCTTGTGAGAATCATCTCACTATAGAGAGATTGTTCACATAAGCGTTGCTTAGTAAAAGGAGGGCAGAGTTGGACCCTCCTGGGGTCCAGCTCTCTGTAGTTATAGAATCAGTGAAACATGTGATGAATATATGAGAGTGGGAATGGAGAAAGCAAAATGAGTTTGTGAAAATAAGAGAGCATGTTAGATTATCTTAGGTCTCCTGTGTATCTTCTCTCCATATCTGCAGAACAGAGAATATTCTCTGGCAGCCATCATTTATTATTTATCTTTATGCTTTAATTATTTGTGGAAATCCTTGGCTTCTGCTTGTTCTGCCAGCTCCTCTGTCAGTAAAGTTTGCACATTAAGATGTGGGAGGTGGTCTTGTGTCTGGTTTTGTGGAAGGAAGGAAGGAAGGAAGGAAGGAAGGAAGGAAGGAAGGAAGGAAGGAAGGAAGGAAGGAAGGAAGGAATATTGCTTTGACTGCTGGTGGTGTAATATTGACCATCTGCAATTTTTATGCTTTAATCTACTCCTAGATGTTTTTTTTTTAAAAAAAAAACCCTATACATATGATGATTGATTTCTTATCTGATTATTTCCATTACTTTCTGAGCTGTTTTATTTGGATAGTCATGATACTGATATAAACTCTTTATGTTTAAATTTAAGGTTTGGGTTAGAGCCAAAGTATTTGACTTCTTATCCAAAGTGTGTTCTTTTGGAAAACTTTATATTTCCCATTCCTCCCATTCCCTTCTCATCTCTGCATTTCCCTGTTGCTTCTTCCCTGCTCTCCTGCCAGACAGTTCTTTTTTTTTCTTTTTTCTTTCTTTCTTTTTCTTTTTTTTTTTTTTTTTTTCCTAGGCTATCATCTGAGTTTTCTTGGCTACTTCTACTTTTTCCACCTGGCAATCCTCTCTGGGTGGGGTTTGGAGATTTTGGACTATTGTCAGGGATTTCTGGACATCTGGCAATCCATTTGAAACAGGATGGGAAACTTAATACATGTCTCTGCCCACATGCAGATGATGCTTCCAGCACATGTAGAGGCGATTGCACAGATCCCAAGAGTGCTAGTCTGCAGAGTGTGTGCTACACAGGTGGTCTTGAGATGGATGGTAATTCCAGCCTGTTTGGGAAACCAGAGCCACAGTGAGTCTGCTGGGTAGTGAATGTGCACTGATGCCACTGTGTCGCAGCCTGTTGGGCTGATTTGATGCACACATGTAGTGCTGCCTGTCCCAAACACGATGGGCTGTTGCACAGACAACTCAATTTCTGCTTTTCATTTAACATCTGGGCTTCTCAGGCCTCTGTCCTTCACTCTGTTTCTGTACTCCTTTTTGCCTGGGGCAACAGAAATCTGGAGATGCTCTTGAAACGTAACAAAATTAACAAGTCTGGGGCAGGTGAGACCTTGGAGACTTCTGTCACAGCTTTTCAAACCTGGAGAGATGTGTGGTGTTGAGTGATATTTGGGCTAATTCTCTCCCTTAGTTTTTCTCTGGATTGATTTGTCTCATATAAAAGATGAAATTCTTTCAGAGGTATCACCTAGCTGGACAAAATCTCACTAATCCTTCTCAAAGTGCTGTATATCTAATCATGCTCTTAGTTTTTCTCATGCCTCCTCTGTTCCATAAGCTTCCTTCTGTAGGAAAGCCTTTTATCCTTGCATGTCAGAAATTTCTGCTGATAGAAGTTTCTGTTTCACAGCTTACCCTAAAACCAGAGATGCTTCATAAATGTGAGGAACAACAGAGGGTAAAAATAAAGCATCTCCTTAGGAATCCGGGGTATAATACACAAGCCAGGATTCTGGGAAAGCAACTTTTGTGTTTTGATATGATTCAGTTGATGCCTAAAAACTCAAACGAAATGAATTAAATTTCACGGACACTGCCAGGAAGTGTTCTAGATACAGTAATGGTACATGGAAAATCAATATTTATTATCATTTTAACTGAAAAATTAAAAAGATTTGCCATAAAATACAAGCGCTTTGCAACATTTTGCATGTTCAGACCATATCCTCTAGAGTGCTATTAATATAGTTTGTCAAGTGAATGATGCATTGTTTATGCAATTATAGAGATGCAGCCAAATCTTGTCTCTCTCCCTCTTTCCCTCCTCTCAAGTGGCGGCAGCAGGTAGTTGAAGCTGATGGATCATTTTTAAGCCTTTGCAGTGAAGAATATATATGTTCAGAAGTAATCTACTAATTGGTTATGCAGACCATCTCCCAGATGAGTCTCAATGCCTAAGTGCAGGGAAATCCAAGCTCTCAGGTCTGGAAAGGGTAATGCAATAAAAACCTGTTATCATATAGTAATTGAGGTCCAAGGTTTACAGCAGCATCATAAACATGATGCATTCAAATGCAAAAGGCCAGAGTGACTCAGGCTTGGACAGGAGTATCAGAAGTTTATTAATACTGTATGCCTGGTGCACTTGCTTGTTCAATGCATATTGAATTTGGAAAGGCATAAACACAGAAATATGTAAAAGGGCAGTAAAAACTTTCAAACTCAAACACACAAGACTTTTAATATCACAGGGAAAAATCTGAAAAAAAAAATAAGTTTGACACTGATACTAATGTGAGTTCATTTGGCAAAACACTATAACACCTGGATATTTCAGAAAAGCATACCAACACAATTCAGAATATTACATTTTTTTCCTGTGATAAAAGAAGGAATATTAGCTTGATGCCTTCTGATGTTCCCAGATAAAACTGGGTAATTACACAGGAGAGATTTTTCAAATCTTTTTGAGCCAAACTACAAAGCTCACTATTTTTCATATACTGTAGTTAGGTCTGTGCATTTGCAGAGAATAATAGATTAATGACAAACACGTAAAAACTGAGTTCTAATTAGTTCTGCTATAGATATTGCAGAGCAGAAATCCCTATTTCTGACTCTTGCACATAAAGAGTTCATAGTTTATTTTTTGAATAATTTAATTAGTTCAGAGTCTGAAGACAATTATAGTGGTTTGGATCAGTAATTGCCCACGGACTTCTGAGAGTTACTTTTGAGTTACTATACCATGGAGGAAGAAAATAAATCAGATCCATGTTTTTCTTTACCTAGCATTGTGTTCTGCTATGAAGGAAGGAAGTTGCTGTATTTCTTTAAATCTTTGCTCAGTGAATTGAAAGCAGTCAAGATACATAACACTGACCCCTGAACACTGTATTTTGATTTGTACAAAAAGTGGTGCATGTATCAACTGAAAGGTGTTTAACAGATAATACAGCATCACCTATCTAGGTGAGGCGTATATGTGAACTGCTGTGAATAGGATGAGAATTGTCAATGGAGATATCAATTTCCATAACAGTAGCAATAGTTCTATCTCTCAAAATGATGTTCAATAATACTTTTAAATAGAGTCTCTCTGCTGTTTGTAGTACGCATCTTACATTTTTTTTGTATTTATGCCCATCACTAATCTATTGAGTCTCATATCTTGAAACCCACTTTATCCAATTGATGATATGATTTGAAACAAGAAAGGCTCAAGATTCATAAAACATGAGAAGTAGTGGGGAAATGCCTACAAACGGCAAATATGCAGGGAGCTTCTGAGAAACTGAGCCTACATCTGCACTTGAATGGTAAAGGAATATGGGGACCTCTAAGGCTCTGGCAACTTAGTGTATTTGATAAAACAAACCAGAAATCTTACAAGACTTTAGTAACTTGTTTTTCAGCCTTTAAAAAACTTTTTACTTTTCTGTTTTTCTTTATCCATTGGGATATGGATATTTTCTTCAATCCTAAATCCTTTGAAACAATTTTTTACTCTTCTTATACTCACTTGGAAAATTATATGCCTTCTGCTAAAAGTCTCATAGCAGATGACTAATATCTGCTACTGTAGTAGGGATCTTGAAACTTCAAAACCCAGGAGTTCAAGTGTTTTGCTGCTAGCAGTTTGCTTCGTTCTGAAACCAGAGCACAAGTCCAGCTGAAGAACTACTCATCGTCAGGATATGCTCTAGATTGCTAGTGATTTTAGTTCCGAGTAAAGAAAAGGGAGACAAAAGCATTTAGGCACACTGGGAAGAGAGCTTTAAAAGGAGCAAGCAATGTTGCACATGGAAGATGAGGGGAGGAGGGTGCCCTCCCCAATCCCCACTCACTTTATTCTCCCTTCCTCTGCCTGCTAACTCATGGAGAGTAAGAGAGAGGAACGATAACTTCCATTTCAAAGACAGGACAGAATGAAGAACAGGATCTGGACAGGATGGATTTTGTTCATGTCCCAATTAGTCTAAGCAGCATGTTCAGTTGGAGTCAGTGCAGTCTTTTGTTTAAAGTAATGTCTGTCTGCTACATAGCCGGCAAAACTATCATAGTTTGAGGCAAGAGGTGGAGAAAAGGAACCGGTGAATCAAAGAAAGAGGAAACAGAATCTGAAGCATGCCCTGTTTAATGGCCAAGAAAACTTTAAAATTGGAGCTACAGCTACCTATATTAGGTAAAAAATGATATAGAGATAAATACAGACTACTGCTGTCTAAGATTGCTGGTAACAATCTTTTCTCATTTCCTAAACACTTAAATACTACAATGATTGTATGAGTTAATAACACAGGGGAAATGTGCAAGAGAGAAAGCCATGACCTGACAATTGAGATCAACAGAAACCAAATGTCCAATTGCCAATTTTAACTGGGTAGTTGCCATTTTTTTGCCAGGATTTTAGCAAGGCTTAGCAAGCATACTGCTTATGAACAAGACCTATTGCTATCTCAGCCTTTGAATGTGCCACCTGTTACTAGAAAGCAAGCAGACATAAGAGAGGCTGGTTTCTCAAAAGTGTGTTTTCTATCTTCTATAGTTCCTAGAGTTTTCCCTTACACGTGGGAGAGTTAAATAACGGTATTAACTGTGTGGTGGTGTTGATGTAGTGTGACTTTTTTATAGGTAAAATTTGTGTCACAACAGATTATTCAAGCATTATTATCAAAGGGAAGGAGAAAGGACATGGAAAGCATATGTTAACTAGCTCTTGAATCCTTACCCTTACATTAACTTCAGTCTGAGTTAAGCGTGTCAAGATCCTTGACAAAAGAATGTAAAAGGGGAAAAAAAACCCCAAACAATATTTAAAAAAAGCTTTTGAAATGCTGGAAATACCTTAGTTATTTTCTTTCCCTTAGCAAGGCATGAAGAGCACATTTTGCAGTTTTCATGCAGCAGACTGGCCTCCAAGATCAGCCTGCTGTTTTGTAATACTGGACTCTATCCAGCATGATGAAAGCAGGGAGTGTATTTCTGTCTTGTTTTGTTTTGTTTTGTTTTTCAGTTTGGATGCAATTGCTAGTGTCTTTTATTAAACGTAATTCTATTATACATTCACAGCTCTGGCTTTAGACCTAATTACCACTTCTGGAAAACTAGTACCAAACATACTGCATATCATGCTGTTCGGACCCTTGTGATTCCCTGTTAATTTAAAACGTCTTAATATTTCAGCATCTGCCGAATCCAGACCACAGTAAAATAGGAGCAATATCTTCTTCTGTCCTTAAAGTCACACACAAATAAGACTAGCCCCTAAACAGTTCCTGTGAAAAGGAACTCCAGTTGTTGGCCAGATCTACAGTTGTTCCCTGAAGTCCTATCCTGGTTTGTGCATCAAAGTTTTCACTACACAAGCTATTCAATTTACATGAGCTAAAGAGAGTAAAATGATTGTGCTGTACTGTGGCAAAAATTTACAGAGTGCAAATTTTAACTAGAAGAGAACAAACTGCTCTAGAAGAGTAAACATTTCACATAATCACAGAACGGTAGGGGTTGGAAGGGACATTTAGAGATCATTCAGTCCAACCTTCCCACTAAAGCAGGTCCACCTAGATCAGGTCGCACAGAAATGTGTCCAGGCAGGTCTTGAAGACCTCCAGAGAAGGAGACTTCACACTCTCCCTGGGCAGCCTGTGCCAGGGCTCCCTCAGTCTCACAGTAAAATAGTTTTTTCTTATGTTTAAATGGAACTTTTTGTGTTCCAGCTTCTTTCCATTATCCCTTGTTGTGTCACTAGATAAACCAGAAAAAAAAGCAATGTCCCAACCTCCTGACATCCACCATTGAGATATTTGTAAATATTAATGAGATCCCCCCTCAGTCTCCTCTTATCTAGACTAAACAGCCCCAGCTCCCTCAGCCTTTCCTCATAAGAAAGATGTTCATGTCCTCTGATCATCTTGATGGCCCGGTGTTGGACTCTTTTCAGAAGTTCCCTGTCTCTCTTGAGCTGAGGAGCCCAGAACTGGACACAGGACTTGCAGTTTGACATTTATTTCTAAAGAAAGGAAATATGCATTTTGTACATATGTTGTTTGTCTCAGAATGAACCTGAAGGACCTAATAAAAAAAATTGTTATTATAGACTTTTTTTACTGGTAGAAATTTTTCTCTTTGTCTCTGTATGAAATATATAATGTATTTAAAACATGTTTTCTCCTCATCTATGTCAAGTAAAACATTTCTACGAGAATGTGCTTTTTTCCACCAGCTCTTTTACTGAGGTTCCAGTGAAGTATGGACATGTCCACCTGGTGCTGATGTCAAATGTGGATGTTTATGTTGGAGTGGCTAAATCCACAAAGTTATTACAAAAAGAAAACCAAACAAATCCATAAAATAGAACCATAAATTAACTAGATTTATTTGTGCAACATGTCTGTCTTTTATTCCTATAAAACTCTTCAGGGTAGTGTAGACAAGCCCTGCATTTGTACACCTGTGAGTTCTATCTAGGAAGTGATTCTCTATTGCCACACACGCACCTCAGACTTCATTTTAAGGAAGTCTATTTACCATTCCTGTGGCAGACACAGATGAAAGAGCAGACACAGTCAATGATGCTTTCAGTCTATTCCACCCCAACATCAAACATCTCTGTTACAGTGACACTAGGATCATAGTTGAGTACTCATTAAAAAATAGAAAATCAACTCAACATTGTGTTACTCCAATACAGATTACAGACCCTTTGGTTGTTAAGTTTCTTGTAAATGCTAATCAACCTCAGCCTTTTTTAATTCTTCATCCTGGACATTTTGTAGCTGTATGCCTGTATATAGCTGCCACTCTTTGGGCTGAAGTATGAGCAGCAACCTTTTTATGGGTCTGTTGTTAAAACTCTAACATTAGGAGATTCATCAAACTAAGCAGCACTGCTAATCCTGTAAGAGTCTCTTCTTAGCCAGTGAATGATTTATAACAAAAGAATAGTCTTTATTAAAAGGTTCTCGTGCTCTAGAGGCTCTCATGCTCAAACAGATAAGAGCTGCCACTGTTGTGTTTAGAAGAAATATGCTTTTCACTGGGACAAAAGGAGCTAGGGAAAGTGCATCAGTCACTGGCTTTCCATGATTTTCTTTCTTTTCTCTAGTGACTAGTTTGAGCAAAACTATATTCATAGTTTTACCAGAAAATTTTTTGAAATCGAGAAATACATAATTGGCTTTACCCTGCAATTCAGTAATGGTAATTTCTGTCATTGTATTAGTATTTATCATTCATTTGTTTGGGAAAATATTATGGTTGTGTTCAATTATATAACACAATGGGGCACATTTTCAACATTATCTGATAATCTTCCATTTTTTTAGGAATGAAAATTCAAATATTTCTGACTGTGAATCACATGGGTCATGTGTTACAAATTTCAAACTGTGGGCACACAGCTGTATTTTTTCTCTGGGGAAACATGATGATAATCAATAAGTACATGCAGAAATGTTCAGTACACGAAACTCATGCATAAAAAAATCTGTAAAACCATCTTTTTAAAGAAACAAATGTACAGATAGTGTATGATTTCACATCTATTCATCTTAATAGAATTTAAACCATAAATTTTCCTATAAAACTTCTGAAGTTCTGAATGGAAATTTTCTTCAGAATGTTCTTGTGAAAGCAGACTCCTAAACTGTTTGTGAAGAAAGTCTATCAGTTGCTAACAGCCTATCAGCTGCCGAGCCCACTGACTTTCTATGTTGCAACTTAGCAAACTGCAACCAGTGCTAAACGTGATCTCAATCCAACAAAGCTCTTTGGTGTGTGCTAAACTTTGTCAGGGCAAGTATTCAGATCAAAGTCACTGGAACTTTCTATGTACCTGGAGTAAATTTCACACTTCAGTGTTGAGGTGGATTAGACCCCTCACATTCATCTCCTCTTACCCACATGGAGGTACTACTTATATATGCCTTAGCACACCAGTGGCAAACATAAGTGGTTCCTGCACAAAACCCAAATTAATGGAACAGAAGAAATTCTTAGAAATCAGTTAACAACTGATGGGGATGTCTGTACAGTTTTCTAGGAAATAAAAGAGATATTGGTGAAGTCATTTATTTATGATCTCTTAAGTGTGCAGTCATAACATGGTCTCATAAAATAGATTTTTTATGATGATGGATGGGTTCATCATCAGTCTTCCAAGCTGCATTTAGACATGGATTTGCACTAGCTATTATTATGTAGTGAAATCTGTGCAGTAAATAATACATGGAATGCCATACTCTAGGTACAATTGAGCAGAGCTTCCCACATATGATTGTAAAGGTTGTCGTGTTGCAGGAAGACCACTCTGACAGTTATCAGATGCTTGTTCTGGGAAGCATGTAGATCTATGCATTTGTAATGGAGTCAGTATTATAGTGCTTAGCTAATGTTTACTTTGCTATTCTTTCTTGTTAAGTGTAGAAGTGTCACAGCATAATTCAGGGAAATTCCAGTTTTAATAATGCTTCTTTTTTTAGCTAATCTTTGGAGGTCTTCAAGACCCACCTGGACATGTTCCTATGCAGCCTAATCTATCTGGACCTGCTTTTGCAGGGATGTTGGACTAGATGATCTCTAAAGGTCTCTTCCAATCCCTACCATTCTATGATGCTATGATTCTATGAAAACTTTCAAGAGAGCACATTTCCCACCTTGTGCGCCAGCACTGATTATGGGACCTGGATGCAGAAAAAAGACGAAGACAGCCTGTTCATCCTCAGCCTCACTCAGTTTTTCTCTCTCTGTTGAGATTGCTATGAGAGTGTTTTATTCATTTCTCATTATACTCTATCATAGTTGTCAGGTGGCTGTCACAGAAATCCACAAGATGTTGTCTAGTTAAGTCCTCCCTCTCCAAGTATGCAGGCTGAAGGCAGAAAGAAAAAGGCCTGGGGAGCAGAGGGCCTCAAAAGATTTAAAGCGGAATTAAGGAGCGAGGATCTTGGAAAGGAAAAGACTTTCCTGTGAAGAGAAAGACTACTCAGAAAAATAGAGGGCAATACAGAACTGGACTTAGGAAACAAGAGGATAAAAATCATCCAGTACTAGGTCTTCATATTTCCTTTATCTTTGACTCTCTCATGTTCATTCAATACTGCTCAAACTTTGAAATAAACGAGTTCAGCCTCCATCTCACAGGTGTCACGATAACGGTTAAATACAACATAAAGGTACATGAATGAGACAAGAACTGTGTGTTGACAGATATCACTTACATAAAATATATAGGAGGAATTTTTGTGGGAGACAACTCTTTGGGAAAATCCTACCCAGCAGTCATCATTAATGCTTTGGGTGCCTTACATCAGGATGCACGCAGCAGGTTTTATGTATTTCACTTCTCTTCTGGATGCTTTGATAAAAGTGGGAGTTCATACAACACACAAATGTAACTCCAAAATGGGCATCTCTCAAGCTGCACATTTTCTCTGTGACTGACAGTACAATTGGGAGTAATTTGCTACACAAAGGAAAAGTGTGAGGAGTTCTTTTTCTGGCTATGCTCACAGAATCATTATTATATGCAGTGGTGTTTATACGCAAGACCCAAAGTGCCAAAGAGTACAGAAACATACTTGAAGTGCTGATCCTCAGAATCTTCAGTAATCATATTCTGTGAAAGTTAGAGATTAAAGGAGTCATCTGAACAATCAGCAGTGCATCTGTCTCACATATTACTTACAGTTTGAAGTATCCTTCATTTTTTTTCCCATGTAAAACTAACATCAGTGTTTACCTATAAACAGACACAGAAGCCATTGCTGGCTATACTCTGCTTTGTATACAATGCTATTATATAAAGAGCTCAAGCAGCACGTCTGCCTGCTTA
Source organism: Urocolius indicus (assembly GCA_013401255.1). Taxonomy (NCBI): domain Eukaryota; kingdom Metazoa; phylum Chordata; class Aves; order Coliiformes; family Coliidae; genus Urocolius; species Urocolius indicus. The sequence continues at coordinate 33,294 of WBNH01009879.1, forward strand.
GATGCGTGTGTTCTCCTACTCCAGCTGCCAACAACCTAAATTATTCAGCAAGCTCTGATCATGCCAAGTTTTTAGTCAACAATGGAGATCCTGCCAAAGAGCTAATAATGTTTAAAAAAAAAAAAGCAATGTTTGTGACAATTAACAGAGCCTGTAGCCTGCAAAGAGAGTTGGACTCATTTGTAAAGGAAAATTTAAATGATATGCTTCATTATAAATGGTCCCATGCAACACATTGCTAATCAACCAGAGCAGCTTCTTTTTTCTCCTCCCTTCCTATCACATAAACCAAACAGCAGCACGAGCCAAAGTTCTTGGCCACTGCTTGTATAACTATAAATGTGGTGTGGTTATCTATCAGTATCATAATCGGCTCAGATCAAACTGAATAATTAGCACTAAAGTGGATGAATAGAGCCCTAGCCTCTTATCTTGTCTATTAATAATAAGTATAACTTCACAGCCAAATCAAGAGGTATGTTATTGTACCCTTGAGAGCCTGTTTGGGTAAAACCTCATGTGACCTCACCACCATAAGCAGTGCAGATGGGACAACGTGCGCCTGTAATGATGAGCTGCCAGCTGCCAGCCCTCCCCTCAACTCCACAGCTCAAAGTGGGAGCAAGAGAAAATAAACAAACCATGCACAAACATACAAGCCATTTGTAGGGACTCCTTCCTACCCCTGTCTTTCTTACTCACACCTCCTCTATTAATAATAATTGCTTTTCAGACGACATAGCTCTGCAGACAAGCAGCTAAGAATAACTGGTGGTTTTCACTTAAGCTATGAAATTTGTCATTTTTTATAGTGGTGCAGTGATGGCTGCAAATTCAGACACTCTCTTCTCATATTTAAACCCTGGTACATATCTACTAATTATTGTGCTGTGTCCAATGTGATAATTATCATTACACTTTGTACTGCATTACAATATTACCCTCATTTTAGGATCTCTAAGAGTTTTAAGGCCTGTTTATCTAATTAGTGTCAATTCAATTTTGCTTATTTTAATAATTAGAGAAGTTAACTCTAAGGAAGAGTTTCAAGTTTTACAAGAGAATTAAGTGCTTGAACTCATTGTTTGAGAAATGCTTACTGCAACTCATCTGCAGTTTCCAATCACATTCACTTTGGTTTTATTGACAAAAATACCTGTAAAATGCATTTCTATAAACAGCTTGATTATTCAGGTCAGAGAAACAGGTTTTTTGAGATGTATAGTTTGTAAGGTTTGTATGGCTTGCATCTGAACCGGGATGGACCTAAACAAGAAAATTTCTGATAGGATTTGCTTTTGTGTTTTTCAGAGGCTCAAGCTGTGCTTTCTCTTGTGATGTTTTCCTGTGAGACTTAGGCTAAAAAATGAGGTTTGGTTTGCCCCATTACTGGAAGTGGCTGAGACAGGGAAGTGAAGGAGGAAAGATTACACATCTTCCCAATGTAGAAAAGCTGGTGATGGGCCTAGCAGTGCTATCTGGTGAAGGAAGAAGTCTTTTTACCTTTTGTTAGAAGGAAATGAAGACTGCCTGTTGTTGGAATGCGGAATAGAGCAGGAGGAGAAGAGAGAGAAGTCTGTGTTCTAAGGACAGCATTAGCATTAATCTACCACTGTGTATAATGGGATTAAATGTGGCTTAGGGCGCTTTACCTTTTTAAAATTTTGTACTTAGGTATTAAACACTGAGTAATGCAAATACTTTTTACTAATAATTTCTTATTTTTTAAAAAAACCCCATACCAACACCCTAGTGCCAAACTTACTACAGTGGATATTGACATCTGCATTTTACCATGGCAAACAGTCTGCACAATTCCTTATAGACTTGGTCATTACTTATGTGACACCAAAGACGCCAGCCATAACAGCTTGAGGGGAGTAATTATCCATGAAAACACTTCTAGGTTACAGTAAGGACACATTTGGGCAAGTATCTGGGTATACTTGGCAGAAAATAGCAGGAAAAGTTACAAAATACAAGTCTTTAACAAACTGTCCAGTTTCAGCTGTGTCCTGATTCAGCCTCAAATAAGCCACTGGAAAAGCTCCACTGGCTTTAGAGTATGTCAGACCAAGCCAGGTTTGTAGCTAGAGAAAAATGATAATACATATTTTTATATCAAAATGGCTTTACTGCAAAATGCCATTTTTATATGAATCAGTGTGAAACCATTATCACTTCTAGTTGTCGAAGCCAGTTTCCCAAGGATGGGTTGGTAGAAGAGGGTCGAGAATACCAAGTACATAGTTCTAAAGTGAAATATCTGGCATACTTTTCATGTGTGCAAAAACCTGCCTGTTGCCAACATCAATGGCTTCCAGTAAATATTTTCTTTGTCTTAGGAAAGGCAGAGAAGATTGAAGCATGAATACAGGACCTGTGATGAAAAGGCTAGGCCCTGAACCATGCTGCTCATGGTTGACACCGCCTCTCATGGCTGACAGCACAATTCAGCTGCAATGATCTCTTTTTCAGTTTGTTGGGGTTTTTTTTGCACCGTCTTCTTTTATGCCTTTATAATCCAAAATGAAATGCTTAGTACAGGAAATCAAACTGGGATGTACACCATCCAGCTTTGTTCTGATCTCATCTGTTATACTCAGAATGAGAAAAAGTCTATTATTTCACTTAATTCAGTTAATCACATCTCTGAAGAGTGGAACCTTGAATGCATCTGAGAGATGACCTGAGCCTTGTGCCAGTACAACTCTCCACCTCTTGTCATCCTTAAGATAACAGGCCGATATTCACCATTTCTCCCATTTTTCTCCGTACTGTTCAGTTTACTTCTTTCCAAACATCCATCTGGCATTATTGTGCTTGCTTAGCAAAATTCAGGACAAATAAAACAAGAAAGATAATTTCTTCAAATTCTAAAGTAGCTGTTAAGCTACATCTGCCCATTCAATTCAACCACCAGCAAAGACTTTGCCTCTGCCAGACATGCAGCTGTACTTGCAGCCGTGATTCAAGTCTGGAAATTCATTTCCAGACTTACTAAAAATCTGCTGGAGAAACATACAATGAGTAATATTTTCTGGTTTGTGTATATAAGGATTTAATATAGACAGAAATTTGGCAAAAGAACCTGCTTCACGTTTCCAGCATTCTATTCCCATAGACTAAGTGTTAAAACACACATGTATACACTCACAGACACACGCATGTATAAATACTTGGATACATGTATGACCATACATATACATGCAACCCTTTCCCCTGTTCGGCTGGATAGTTACTAACACCAATTTTCTGTTAAAAAACAGGAGAAGGGAAAATGATGAATTTTTTATATTGTTACCTACAAGTGCAGACATGAGTTTGGTAATCATTCTTTTGTTGCACACAGACTGTAAAATATTTATGGAGACAATGCGATTTGGGTCAAGGCATTAAATACAGTAAAAGTTGCTTTATTCAATATGTGATGAACAGTATACATATTAAAAACCAGAGGGAAAAGTGTTCAAATGAAAAAATATGCTTAAAACAAATTCATCTGTTCAGTGTTCATAAATGTTTTAAGAAATGCAGACAACCAAGTCTTGAAATCCATATTTACTATACATGGCTGAAAAAACTAATAGTATTTATTTAATCCAGAGGGAGAAGTGTCTAAAAATCTAGTATTTAACGATCAACAATAAAAAATTGTTCTTGGAAATTACCATGGTATTTATTGTCAGGCAAGTTGCAATAGGGTTATAGCTCTTCTCTTGATAAATTAATGAAGCTATTAGGTTAACATTGATCTAGAAAGAAAATATTTCCTCCAAGTCTGAGAATATTTTTTAAACTTCGATTTCGTGGTACTTCTGCATTAAAGTATGTGGAGAATATAAAGTGAATTTGCTTGGCTATGAGACTTCTGCTTCATAAATAATAAAGATTACAAAAAGACGTGATCCCATAAAAACTTAAGCACAGGCTTGACTTTACGTATGGATGAGGTCACACTTGCACTTCTAGTTAAGAGTTTATAAAAGAAAAGCAACTTAAACAGCTGAAGATATTAACACTGCTGACCTGGAGGCACTTAGTCCACATTAAATATTTGTAAAATACAATATACATGAATAATAATTCATAGACATACACAAATTGTGTAATTCTTGCTTAATTTAGACTGGAAATAAAACATTATTTGGCTTTGCTATCTAATGGATGTCAGAGGGAATCTACCTGCCCTTTAAGACCTCACACCCTTCGGGACTTCCTACCTGCCAGTTTTATCTTTCACTGCATATACCTTAGTATTCAGTTTTCTGCTTTTCCTGCTGGCTTAGTCTTTCAGTCTGTCACCCTCTCTTTCTGAAGCTGAACTTCACTGTCCCTTATAGAATTGTCACATAAAACTGCTCTTTTTTTTTTTTTTAGCCCCTTTTCAAAACTTAACAGCACTGCAGTGCTTAAAATAGCAGCTGGATAATTACAGCTCAGAAATGAGTTGCCAAGAATGGAAGGTGCTTCAAAGACTCTATATATCTGTTGGGTCACTGCTATGATGCTTACACCCTCCAGGTCAGATGTTATGGAAGGGTGGGAAAGTGCATAAACAAAATAAACTTTTTGGTAAAATTAGAACTGTCATGTTTTACCTCACAGTTGTGTGTGAGCTAACAGCAGAGTCAGGTACCGTGGCTCACAGAACCTGATGATGCATTAAGATGCAGTAGTTCACTGTATGTCTGAAGCAGTTATTTATTTTAATCTTGTAAAGATGAAAGTATTCTGCCTTTTGTGTTCTGTCTGTCAAGAGGATCTCAATTGTAGTTAGAACTTTAACATCTAATCACAGCAATTGATGTAATATGAATACTTTTTATGTCATTTGATATTGTGAATTATTTTTTCAGGATATTTTGTGCTGTTTATTCCTTCTTGTCTGTCCATTCTTAATGTACCTGCCATACTGCTGCTTAAGTATAAGCAAAAATGCCACTGAACCCTTGCAGAAGTCTTTCAAATAGGTATGCATTACAGAAGTAATGTATCAGAAAGGAATTCCTTCTCAGTCTGATGTAAAATCCAGTCCAATGCCCATTTGATTTTGCAATATTCCTCGGTGAATGATAGTCACTGTCATAGGCAGTTCTGTGGGGAGTTCTGTGTTTTTTCCTCTCTTTCAAAAACCACTTTGGTGGCATTTAAATGCAGCTAAAGGAATGGGTCAGGTCTCAGTGAACCTTTACTAGATATCTATCTGCAAGTAGATAATTTGAGCTAGAAAGAGACTTGGTGCCCTAAGGAATCATCAGCACATTGTGTTAAAAAGACAAAGGCAATATTTGATTTAGACACTATTTAAATAATGTGTTATTTTATTTTTTTCTTTTATATCATTCCTTTGGGAGCTAATGCTGTGAAAACAGTATCTCAGTATCCTCAGAATCAGTCATCTTCTTTTTGCTTGATTCCCAGTTATTACCAAATACAATTGTATTGTCATATTTATTTACATAACAAGCTGTGATGTCCCAACAAAGGGAATATTTGGAATCAATTAAACTATCTACCTTTTATTTTTTTTTTAAATTTCCTAAGCGTATAATATATCTATACTGCTATAAATGAAAACTATAGCAACATATACAGTCCTCTCAGAAAAGGACTGTCTATACAAGAATATCTTGCATCAAACTGAGAGAGGAAACATACAGAAAGTTAAAATATCTAGCTAGGAGTGTCTTTGAGGTACTCTTGGGGCACAGTCTAAATTCACAGCTGCTTCTGGACAGAGAAGAAAGCTGTTTTCATCTTTTTCCTTTCTTGTTACAGATTGGCCTTTGTGACTCAATGTTCAGTAGAGCTGATTCCTTCCTATGTAAGAGACACAAACTGTGATGTCACTCACTTGGATCATAGCAGAACATTGCCTTCTGCTTTCTTGTGTTCTGCTTGTGCTAGCAGCAAAATACTCCATTTTAGATGTTTGTATGAAAATTCCTGGAAAAGTATCAGATATCATCTCAGCAATTCTCTCCTCCTCAATTTGTAAACAAAAACAAAGCCCAGACCTTCTCTGTTCTCTGTACCACTGAAGCCTGCTCAAAGGCTGACAGTTTTCTTCCGTATCTGAAGCACCTCCAGTGCAAAACACATAGAGTATTCAGACATTGTGGTGGTGTTTCTTGGTTGGCTGCTATACATTCAGTGTGGTTCAGATGAATGGGACAATTTGGCAAAAGTGAGATAGCTTTGACACACGTTGTAAACAACATTGTCATACCTTTGAACTTGTGATAGAGGTAATTTGTCATTATCCATGTTGCTGGAAACTATGATAGTTTGACATTTTATATCATAACCTATCCTTCACATCAGTTAGTATGACTATCCTGCATGAGATTTGAAAATAACTTATCCTCAGAAAGATTAACATATAGTGGTAAATAGCCATCCATCAGTATCCTCTAAGACCGTATCTGAGGATAACAAGGATTTCACCAACCGCCAATAATTATTTTGATCTTGATGCCACTGATAATTGCTATTATTTTTTGATCCATGCTGGGTTTCATATGGAAACTAGTGGAACATATATTTGCACTATATTTATTAGTTCAACCTATGTTACTTGCACCTTAGTAAAGCTGGTACTGTCAGACTGTCAGATTTAAAGACTGGGATGACTAATGACTTCCCACAGCTAAGTGTTGGAGAGACAGTGGCTATTTTAATTGGGGCTTCCTGTCAGCTAAAACAAATGTCTTCTCTTCATTCTATATTGGAAGGGTGTCATCCTGAACTCACTCATCCTAGGAACAGTCCTGTCAACTTTATTGATTCGAGACCAAGTTTTGTGCTTACAGTAACTGAGATTGTAAGACAGTGTTTTACTTTCTATATATGAACAAGTCACATCATGACTGCCACAGAGATTCAGGTATATTTTCCTTCATTTCTACAAAAGCATAGAAAGAGAGACTTTTCTGGCCTTCTCGAATAACATGGTCAAAAATATAGCTCTTGAAAATGGCATTGTCCACTTTATACTTTTTTTTTTATTTGAGACACAGGAGACTAAAACTTTCAGTTATACATCAGACCTAAAACCTCTAGCCCCTGCATGAGGTGTTAAGAAATATGAGTAAAAATCTCTAATGCAATATTCATGAACACAGCTAAGCACATATTTCATGCTCTCTATGCAGTGATTTTCACTGAGTCACCAGTGCAATAAGGATACTAAACACAGACCAAAGCTAGTCAGAGCCAATGATTTTCTCTCCTGTCTTAGCAGAGTCCAGCCACTTTGCACTTTTGCCTATGCAAAGCAAAGTCAGAAAGACAGGAGCTGTGCATAATGGTACATACTCAGAGTACAGGCAAGGAGGAAGCCAAACTTGTCACTTTATTTCTATTTGTACAATTGAAGAGTTTATTGCAATTATAATTTTTAATTTTCTTTCTTTACTTCTTAGTTACTCATTTCCCCATAATGATATACTTTCAATTACATCATTAAAATGCATATCATTAAAAATATTTTTCCAGAAAAGGAAGAACGTATAAGATATATGAAAATGTAACTACACTCCTGTATAGTGACAAAGGAAGAACGTATAAGATATATGAAAATGTAACTACACTCCTGTATAGTGACAAAGACATATAAAGTAGATGTACCCTATGTGCAATACTTCATGAACTAACTGAAAGAGAACACATAGGCTTTTTATTATAAAGGGAGAAGACTTAAACCACTTATTTCAAAAGACTGAAATAGTGTGCCCCCTGAGAATCTTAGATACCTCTTTCACCTTATGTACTAAATCTTGTTTTATATTCTGTAGATGCCAATCTTCTCTCTATGTCTGCTTACTGATGTTCAGCCCTGAGGGTATGCTCCTTCAGTTGTTTTTTTTTTTTTTAAGTGAGGTTTGGGAAAGATGTTCTAAAGTTCAGAAGCATTGCTGTAACCTTGACCATATACATATGGTAGAATTAACTGTTTCAGTGCTGCTTTTCTGAAGACAGATCTGTGTGAAATATTTTTATCCTAGTAACATTGTCAGTTACATGAAGTAGGCAACGCATTTAAAAGAATGAGAAGGATGACGATCAAGAACACAGAAGAGTCTATAAAGAATTTGTTAACTACATCAAGTTAATAGGTAACAAAACAATATAATAAAATGTATCTAGTTTCAATAAAAACAATAAACAGATACCTGGGGAAAAAAATAGGTTTGTTATGTGAAATTATAAAGGTTCATTAAAATATCAATGCTTTAAAAAAACTACTAATGTGATATACCATTACAAAGTTGCTGCTGTGAAACCTAGTGCTAGATTATCAGTGAGTTAAAATTTGCTAACAGACATATCGTTTTATAACAGAGTTAAAGTGAATCCTGACCACCTGGGTTAGTCAAGGCAAATTGAGAGCAGACACATTGCAAATTCTGTACCTGAAATACTGCTAAAACAGCTGAAGGCTTGTGCATTAAAGTTTGAGGGCTGAGGTATGCTGAACAATTCTGAGTCTCAGCAAGATGGGGAGAGCTTGATTTTCTTGGCATGAAGGGGGTCTGTAGGGATGGTCAATGAAGGACTAACGGCAATCAAGTTGTTTAATATGTATTCTCTTGAAAACTCACAATTCATTCACTCAAGACAGTCTCAGCTACCTGCAGCTGCAAGTGGACATATTGCCTGGGACAAAAGCAATGCTAAACTGGAGTGACAAACTGGGTCTGCTGAGATGAGGACTGGAGACAGGAAATACATGCCTGGATAAACTGGAATAAAGACACATACCAACTAGCACAGCCCACTTTGCACTGACCTTTGAGTGCCTTCTCGTCCCCTCTGTCTCATACAACTCCTAAAAAGAATAAAAGCTGATCTGCAGCCAATCAGAACTAAAGTCTCTACGTGAGAGTACTTGTGTCGTCTCAATACTAGACTAAACAATCTGACACCCAATTGCAGTGTGTGAGTGACAGAGTCAGGAAAATAAACTGAAAAAATAGGGTCTTTGCCTCAAGCACTGAGATCTGTTATAGGGGAAGATAGTTCTTGCATCTAGTGCCAGAGACACAAGCATCTATCTTATCTTTCAAATATTGTACAGCAATTCCTCTCCATTCCCTACAAATCTGCCGGCTGGTTAATTTCATAGATATCAACTGAAACATGGAGTTGCCAGCTCCGTGTTACCCACCCCATATCTAACAGCTGTACTTGTGCACATGCAGCATCAAGCCATCTGTGCAATGTAGCACAAAGCACTTACTTGACTTAGTAAAGGACAAGAGAGAAAGGCTTTAGCACTGTGAAGAAACCTTTCTTCTTAGGAGTGTTTTGGCCAGCTTCTGCCTTGCTTCCCAGGAGGCATGCAGAAACGGGTGTCTTGGAAGAACCGCAAGGATGTCTGGCTGAGCAAAACTGCATTCCTTCTGTGGGCTTGCGGTGTGCACGCACCACTGTTGGTGGAACAAATGGTAGCCATATGCTTCCTCCTGTGAGCTAGCTAGGCATATGTGACCATTGCCCTCCTTTTACCAACTCCTCAGTGTTACCACTCAAAAACCCAGCACCCCAGGAAGGACTGATCTTGTTGACGTGATCTTTGCCAGGACCCATACCTAGGAGCAAAGAAGACATGGCAAAAGCATATTCCTCCTCCTTTAGTGGATGACTTCAATCTGGCTAATTTGCCTTTATAAAAGGAATGAGGGAGGTATGTTCTTTTCCTTCTTTCCCAGTGCCTGTGGATTAGAATGGTGACAGAATAATTCAGCAATCCCTAGGTGACAGTTGGGTTTGATGGTTAACACTTCCTTTTTTTTTTTTTTTTTATATAATAAATGATGCAGATAAAACATTTGACTCTCCAAAACCACACCAATTTTATTTATGTTCTTTACTTGCACAGCTCTTGACTTCCATGGAAGTTGGTTATCTGAGGTGATACTAGAGAATGAGATTGATCCCTGGACTGCAGTGTCACTCTCTCACTCCAAGTATCACAGATGTCAGCCCATATTCTGTACAGATTTTACTTGAAAGAATGACAAAGAGTCAATTGCAAGTATCTTGAAATAAAATTATTACCATTATAAAAATATTAATTTCCCTAAAAGCGATTCACCCAAAAGAGGTGCAGTTGTGTTTCAATCAAGGTTTTGAACAGTGAGCTATTTAGGCTGGGAAGCAGATGAGATCTGGATTATGACATGTTTGGATTCCTCATCAAGAGAGAAATCACTTGTAGGAGTGAAATCTGGACCAATTCTTGTAATATCTTAAGTATTTGAGACTGTTTGCTTGTAGATTTTTGGATCAGGGTCAATTCCAATTAAAACATGCATTCAGCCCTGGGCTAACAATTAATTCAGAGCATTTTGTATTTCTAGGTCTTTCAAAAATAATCAATGACTTTTAGAAGAGTAAAGCTGGTCTCATTTGTAAGATTGCCTGTGGCTCCACCCCTGCAAACATGTACTGAAAAAATATACCATTTTCAATCATATGAGAATGGAAAGAAAGCTTGCTTGACATGATCAAACTGATCTTTTAGGAAAATTGACAATGTATTTGTTAGCTGCATGGAAGAAGTGAATCAATAAAGTATATTCCAAACTGCAACTGAGACACATATAGAGACTCTCTCAGTTGGTATTCTTGTTGCTACAGTAAAAAGTTGATGAGATTAACAGGAAAAAAAAAAAAGTCCTCTTTGCTGAGTAGTGTAAAAACAAGCTGAAATAGATATTTGTAAGAAAATAAAATCCATGGTGGATCCTTTTCATTGAAGCCTGAACAAACATCACAGATTGTAGTATTTTATGTAGTTTTTCAGTAAATTAACTAAAAAACCATTAAGTAGCAATGGAGTTCCCACTGCAAGGAATTCTTGACTTTACTTGTACTTTTCAATGGAGCCTGTCCTGCAAGGCAGTTACTGTTGGGTTGTTTGAAAGTTACAGTCAGTAAGACATGAAGACAGGTGCAATTTTTTCCATCACTGAAATGCATAGATGAACTTAATTTTTTTTCTCTGAAATAGGATGCAGTTTTTCTGTTGAACAACTGTTTTAAAAGGAAGGAAAGTTTTTCTTTAATAAATTAAATTAGGAGATCTTACACTTGATTGGCAAATATGTAGGTGGATCTGATGATTCAAAAATTAGAAACCCCTCTTGAACACAAAGAAAAAAGGTGGGAAGTGATACTTCAAAATATTTTGGCATTAGAGACAGTGAGAAATTACTCTGTTAATATGGATAACAGGCAATTCATATGTCAAATTATGGGAATGATGAAAAGAAGTCTTCTCATATTTTATGCAAGCATACTTTTAACAGTGTACAAAGATAAATTTTCAAATCTGGGAAATGTGCATATTTACGTGTCTTTTATACAATTTCCAGGGGAGTATCCAAGGAACAGGGTTGTACTGTTGTTCATCACATAGCATCAAATAAGAAAACAACATGCTTGAGAAGGTGCATAGGTATAGGTCTATCTAACTGGACAGATAAACAGATTTGGCAAAAACGTGTGCTCACTGACCATGTAGACAACAGCAACTGCAAATGTTTTTCTGATGTTATGCTGGGTAACACAGTAGCAAGTTAGTGTTAAGGAGAGATCTGGAGGTGGCTGGAGAAGGATATACAGATAAATGCAGCTGGACATGAGGATGGCTGCAATGGTATGCCACAAATTGACATCTCTCATATTCAAGTTCATCTGAAGCAGAAATTTCACTGATATCAACTTTTAGCTTGCACTAAACTCTTATCATGTTATGTTTGGAATCCTCCAAAAGAAAGCAGGTACTTGCTTCCCAAAGGCCACTCTTTTACTCAAAGGTCCCCAGAAAAAAAAATCAGATATTCTCCTGCTGGAGATTTGCCCCTTGGCATCTTGTCCGCTTTTGTCTCAACATAGTGTCACCGAGTGTTTCCGAATCCACTCTTCAAATTTATTTATCCTTACTGTAACTGAACTGAACTGCTCCTCCTTGCTGCTGTGAGACTGAAACAATTCACCAAGTCTGTGCCAACAGACTGAATTTCTACATAGCAATCAAAAAATCTCACCAGACAAAATTTTACTTTTTAAAATCAGAAATCCCTTGTAGAATATGATCTGTTCTCTGTATCATCAAACTAATATTTGGCCTAAAACAAAAACAATGCTTTAAAAGGAGTGGAAGAAACGTGCCTAGACAGTAACAGCAGTGCAATTCTGCAGGCTGAAACTTAATTTTGAACCAGTCTCACATGAAATGTGTCAATGTGTTCAGAGGCAGGTGTTTTGATTTAGGTTGATGCAATCTGCAATGAGGTAGTTTGCTTTTTCTAAGTAGAAAAACTGAAATGTTTTGATAGAGCTAAAGATTTCTTTTACAAAACATTCATGTGAGCATTCTTTTTTACACTGGAAAAGCTTTTCTACAAAAAATTACCAGACATAATTCTTGCTGAATTTAATTTATTTGTAGCTTGTCTGGTTAAGCAAATATCCAGCCCTTAGGTAGAGCTTGTCTTTTTCTAACCTTTAAAGATAAATTTTAACAGTGAAAGTTAAGAACTAAAGTAAAGTATCTGTTCGGTACATTGAATTTCACATTCATTGTAAGTGGAAACAAATATATTGTCAGAATTTCATCTATCTTTTTGTCTCAGCTTTTGATAAGCTTCTGAAAAGACTTTTGTCTGGGGCCCTATCTTTCTGTCGTTCTTAGGAAGAATGAATGCTATAGCAAATGGATTGATCTTGAGAGCAAAGTTAGAAGATTAGGAAAACAGACAACAGACTTAGCCAGCTCCTCTCTTTGCCTCAAGGAGCCACTTTACAGACCATTGCAAACTCACTCATAATCTATAAAACGCAGATATCCATCACTTTTATTAGGTAGTGCCTGTACCAGTAGGGGGTATGAGGAGGTTACGTGTTTGGTTGCTGATTTCTCACTACAGTCATAATAGCAGTTAGAGGAGCTCTGTGGGGTAAAACATTCACACACATGCAGACCCATGAGACCTTATTAAGCTTAATAGTTCAGAAATGCTATGAGCAGTTATATAGAAAATTAGAGCCAGGTATTATGCACAGATGAACAGACATTTCTCTATTCTCTCAACTTCTCTCAGTGATCTGCATGGGAGATGGGAGGTTTCTCAAATCTCCCTGCAGTTAGGAAAGAAAAAGAGAAAAGATGAACTAATTTAAAATCTATCCCAAGGGAAAGTGGGTGGGTTTAAAGGATATTTCTATAAAACCTTTTGCTTAGCCTTCTTTGTACATTTACTCGAAATGTTCTATTCCTTGAAGGATTCAGGTGGATTAATGTCTTCTACTCTTGGTGCATACACTTAATTGTACAGATTACAGAAGTAGCATCTCCTGTAAACTGATCTTATACATCCATGAAGGTAACAAATCCTTAAAAAATGTTAACTTGGTCTGTACCACAACTAGAGCTGAGAGGAAGGGTTGTTCTTGACCTGAAGGTTTTATTTTACTGTTAGCTGTGCTGTGCACCGCACTCCCAGCCATAGGATTCCCTACTGCACTCATCACAGTTTGCAGTGGTTCGAACTCAGTGTTTGCTCCAGAAACCATGGTTTGTAGTAGCATTGCCTCCTCAGTGCTGAGATGAAGCAGATGTATTACCTTCTCTTCAGAGGGAGATATGCCAGTTCAGATATAGACAATGTTATAAGAATGATGGCACTCAAGATGGCACTTGTTATTACAGTACTCTGGAAAATCAGATGAAGACTTTAATAGATTGAAAGACTCGGGATTATTTTAGACTTTTTATTTTGGAAAAGTCAGAATGCACTTGATATTTCATGATATTCAAATCCTAGGAAATATTTTCCTAAAAACAGTTTTATGTTGTAATGTTGTTACTTTTATAGACTAGCAGAAAAAGTAATTTCCTATTTTATGGCTTCTATTTGTCTTCTCAATCAAATGTTTTACAGACTAACATACGAACAGGTGACCAATATTTGTGCAGGCAGTGATTATTACAAGATCCTTCTTTACACAAATAGATTAGTAACTCAGGCACTTGCACTAACATTTTTAATTCTCCTCCTAATAGCTTATGAAAGACTTCTGGAAAAAATGATGAACTCTAATGTGCTTCTTTAGATGATCATTGAAGTGTTTCAGATTTTGGAGATTTTAGTGTCAAATTCTAAAGAGGGTCTATAAAACTACATTTATGAAACAAGTAAAGCATGTAAGTGAGTTCTTTGTGGGATAAAGTCATTGCAGCTTTGACATATGGAAAGTGATATTTCTAGTAAGTGCTATCTGGAATGATGATCCTATTAGCAAGTCCATAGCTTTATACAAGTAAGTTGCATGGTATGAAAAGTCACACTCCACAAAATCAGATGGTTTACACTTGTTTGCTTTTAATCATTTTTGTGAGGAGCTTGAACCTTTGCATTAACTGTGTAAATTGGGGAACTTTGGAGCAATGCTTGAGCATTGCGTTCTCAGGATTTGCTAAGGTATACCCATTCTCTCAGTAAATAATGAATGGGTGTCCTTGTATTGTGCTCCAACATATAGATTCCTGCAGAATGTTATACTTTTTTTTATAAAATAGGATTATTTTTTTTTAGAAGATAAATTTTAACTGAAGATGCTGTTGAGCTCTTCTAAAACAAGTCCTGGACAAATTCCAATTTGGATAATATATTTACTGCTTAGTTAAAATTAACCTATATTTATAATTAGATACACTGGGATACTCTAGTAGAATAACTTCAGGGCAGTGGAATTATAGTAATTTATACCAACGAGAATCTGGCTCAATATTTTTCTTCACTTCTTGCCCTAGGATCTCACTTGGGAGGCTATTAATAGAGTGGCAAGATCACAAGGGAAAGGAAATGGGGAAAGGGGAAACCAGATAAGTCTGTAAAAATACATTTAATCCAGTCAAGACTACAGACAGTGTCAAGAATGAAATTCTAGTCAGACAGTTACTGTGTATGGTCACCAGAGGACAAAGACCTTTGTTTTTCACAGTAGTACTTTTTATATTCAGCCTTTCCCTTTGTTTCTGATAGTTGGCATGTTATGCTCACAATCCATCATTCAGATCAATGCTTTCCCATTATTTTCATGTATTCTTTTGTCTATTTGGCTGGATTGATCTCCTGCATCCTTTCTTTGAGCTATTTGAGACTAGGAAGCTCATATTGTGTAATGCTTGTGTGGTTCCTGGTGGACATGAGATCAGATAGGGCATGAAAAGGAAAACCACAAGATTCACTAGGGTTTGATTCCTACCCTGTTCCACTGGGCTTGCTTCACCTCCTGCTGGGTCTCAAATGAAAATGATGCCATCGTGGCCTTCCAACTCCTATTCCCAGAGCAGGACAGAAGCAAAAGCAAGATTTGGGTGCTTTTTGCCCTATTTAGGGCAGTCTTACTTTGCTGTGGCTCTAATCACACCCATATATGCATGCACACCTGAACACAAATTAAACATAAACCCTCTGAATTCTTTGACAAGATATTTGGAAACAGTAGAACCTGCTTTGAATTATCTCATGCTTGACCAGACACAGGTCTCAGACCTGCCTCCAGCTTCATGCTAGGCTCCTCCAAGCCCGTGGTGGTTGATAGAGAGGCACAGTTGGAGCTCCCAGACTGTTTTTCATTTGCTCACAAGTGTCAAGAAACCTGGTTCAGAAGGATGCATTGAAGTTTCATGTACATAAATGGAAAATGGTTGCTATTTCTGCTGTCAACATCAAAAGTCCAAAAAACAACATTGGTTCTAATTAAAGTTTAATAAATATCCCTTTCTGTGTCCATGTCAGGATGACATTTGCATGAGTTGTGTATATGATTAATTTTCACTCAAAATCCAATTTAGAAATAAAAGGCATTGTATGGCTTTCATTTGCATTTGTTTCAGGTTTCTAGTATTAGATATCAATGTATATGAATCTGTGCTTGTGTGCTGTTAAATGCTGTCATTACTTTTTAAAAGGGCAAATCTTTACAGGGATATACCTAAACACAAAGTTACTGTATCACATCTTCTATCAAAGCCATGGACACTGTAATAATGCTTTGAGAATGACTTCTTTGTTTGTGCTAGATATAATTTTTTATGCATTTGTGATCTGGCAATGGACATGATGTTAATGACTATATACTTTCCATTCAGCAAGCAGTATCGTTAGATTCAGCCTGATTTATAAAACAACAGCACAACAACACTAGTTAGGGCATTGTATTCTACTTGCCAGATGGTTAACTCCCATGGGTTAATGAGTATACCCAAATTCTAGATGATTTAAGATGTCCTGCGGATATTTCCTTAGGTACGAGGATTGCTGGCTGTTAATTTACATGTGTACTGTATTTTCTCCTCTCTCTATTGGTCTCATGAGGATTCTGAATTTCTTTTTCTCCATAAAATGCTAATAAGCCATATTTAACAGCTTCCCCTTTTGCTGCTCTGACCATCAAAACATTGTTTTCAGATTTCAAACAGTTCATCTATTAGACTGAATGAGCTCCTCACAAAGAGCGAGGAACTGGCAATTTGTATTTATATACACACACACACACATTCTCTTCTCTTTAGCTTGTCCATGGTATTTTCAGAAGTCCTTTTTGCAGGAATTTCTCAAGACCTCAACACTGGAAAATATATTAACAAAATTTTAGTAAGCACTAAAAATCTAAATTATTTAGTAGTCTGAAATAAATCTAGAATTTGGTTTATGCCAAAGCAAAAAAAAATCTAAGTTTGTGTCACAGAGGAACGTTATCATTCTTGACAGCTGAAGCTCATGGAAAGGACTCACTGTTAAACACAATATTTTCTTGAGCTATCTGTGTAGTGATGTGGCACTTTGTTACCTATGATTGTGCTTAACTGGCACACATTTGCCTTGAAAGAC
Organism: Urocolius indicus; assembly: GCA_013401255.1. NCBI lineage: Eukaryota > Metazoa > Chordata > Aves > Coliiformes > Coliidae > Urocolius > Urocolius indicus. The sequence goes on from WBNH01009879.1 coordinate 50,207, forward strand.
AAGAGTTTTAGAAAAAAATATGAAAAGCGTTAATCTAGAGGAAAAAATAAGGCTTAAGTACAGCTATCTTATACTTGCACATGGAAAAAAAAAGGAAGGGTGGAAATTGTAGGACAGTATGTCAGAAGTTCAGGAAATAGTGAAAGGGCAAGTTGTTATTTCAAGATAGATGTCTATCAATCAGCCTTCTCCTGGTTTCTAGTGCCTTTCTACTATAAGGTCACTTTATACCCCTCATACATTCAAAAAACTTAACTACATCACTAAATAAAATTATCTAGGAAAGTCGAGGAGGAGCTGCAGGGAAAGGATAAGAGAAAACGGGGAATGGGGAACCGTCCTTCTGTGTAGAAACATAGATGCTGACATTTTGAAACAGTTCACAGTCACGTTCCTCCTGGCAGTGGTTGCTGGCATGACGTTTTGAGAAAGATATTCTAATGGGAAATTCTTTTCTGATTCTCTTTTACTCTTTTAAGGGACATACATATTACCTACGTAGAAGTTTCCTTTTACCTATATAGAAGTTTAATCTTAATTTAAAAACTCTATTAAACTCTTCACATAAACAATATCTTGAGGCAATAAGTTTCACAAGGTCAGCACATATTGCATGAATCATATCTTTTTGGTTTAGATTAAATATTTTATCCTACAACTGTTTTAGCTCTTTTCTCATTTTTATAAGAATGTATTTTAATTTACTTTTCAATTAATTCTTCATAGTATTTTATGTGTCTTTTGTAATCCATTCATTTTCTGTGTCTAACTCATAACCATATGAGTTAGACATATCTATTCATAACTGAGTATTTATGCCCTGCTGTTTAAGCTCAGGGTCCTGGTGTATGACTGCAGTTTTAAGCACCAGGGCTATGTATGTAACTGTTGTTTTTACCCCTAGCAGCAATAACAACAAACCATCGTGGTACTTACAGAAGCCTCTCCACCATCCCAGAGATATTCACAGGGCATCTCTGAGTTCTTTCTATTAATTTTTCTAGTTAGAATGGCAAAAATTCAAAATGAGATTTAATCTGGGGGAAAGTCATCATAACTGCAAAGAAAAAAAGGTCTATTTTGCAACATTCTATGTGTATCTAATGGTCTTGGTTTTTTTTCCTACCATAACTGTACCAAACCTGAAAGTTTTCCTGGAACTATCTATTTAAACTTGGATTTTTTTTCCCTCTTGAGTCACCACAGTTAATTTAAAAATCAGGAATGTAACGCAGATGATTTCTTCTCACCTGCATTATTTGATGAGATTTCTGTTTCTCCACAGTAAAACTGAGGTACCTGGAAATATCACCCAAGCATTTCAACAACATGTAAACCAATAGTATATGATCAGTAGAAAAAGGAAAATGCAGCTGACCTTCAGCATACTCATATACTATCTCATATAGTGGATATATCTCCAAGCAAGTTTGAGCCCATCGCTCAAGAGACTGGCTGATGCTTATAAATCTTTCCATCAAATGTCAGGATAGTGACTTGGTTTTCAAGCTTGGATAATGTGACAGGGACCCAGCAAGTGCTTTGCCTTGCCATACTGTAGGGAGACAGAGACTGGCAGCATAAGTGGCTATTCCTCCCCATCCACCTCCTGAAGCACATCAATGAACCAAGCTGAAGACAAAGCATGTTATAGCAAAGGGCTTGTCTAGAGAGAGAGAGACAGAGCACAGGCACCTCAGCTGAGTTGCACATGCCAAGATGGGATCAGGATGCTTGCATGCACAGAGTGAATAGTACTCAGAACCCATGTTCCTGCATCGCTTCCAGCCTGGGTCAAGAATTTTCAATACACTTTTTGTCTGGCTCTCACTCCAAGTTAAAATTATTAGAATCAATACTGGAAGATTTACTTGTTCAGGGACCTCTGCAGCTAACTTGAGCCACGAGGACATACTATACAGAAAGCCCTTCTGAGGCCAGAGATCAGCCTTAGATAGTTCACAGACCTCTGGAAGAGTGCTGAGTCAGGTAAACACCAGTCACTCTCTAAGTTCATACACTTTATCAGTTTCCTTGATTCAGTGTTTCTTTCAACAGGAGCACTCCTTCAAAGAACACGTTAAACTGACAGGTCGAGCTCCATGTACTTCTTTGGAAATCTCAAAGCTTGGACACTGCAAACAGGTATGATGACATGAACTGAAGCCACAGTAACCAGACATACAGCTATGAGACAACATAAAACCATAAATACACAGTTATACAGACAGCAAAATGCCTGCTGAGGGCCTGTAGTGACAAACCCCACCAGTGCTACAGGTACTTTGTTTACAACCCTGCACCTGCTGCCTCAGCTTTTTAAATACCCACAAATGCTGCCAGGTCTGACCCCAGGGAGGAAACTCTCTCATATTTGTGGTAGGAGATAACTGTGGGATGCTGTATCACATCTGCTCTGATCTCAAATAGGTTGAAAGTTGTGAATTCCAGATAAAGAACGATCTGTTTTCTTACAGATGGGATATCTAGAAACAGGGAGTTGGCTCAAGGCTAAAGAAGGTGTTGGTGAAAAGTACAGATCCTTAAATTACTGACTACTGTTGAATAGACAGAACACTAGTAAAAGTGTCAGTTATACATGAAGCCTTTTTTTCTGCTCATTTTGTAAGTTTTGAAGCTTAATCTCGTAATCCGAAAAGGTATAAAAGCATCCTGAAAGCATTTCAGCACAAAAGCACACAATTCTATTCTCAGTTATAATATCCAATGATTATACAGTTAAGAAACCTATGCTGTGATGGGCAAAGAAGCAAGCTGCAAACAAGAAAAGTATAGACTAAATGAGCCAATATATGGGAAAAGCTACAAGCTGAATGCCCATCTATGGAAATTTAATCAGCATGGGCTGAATACGACTCTACCACCCAAACAGAGCATTATAGAATGCCAGCTGCATCTGCATCTCCCCAAGTTATTCCTATTTTTGAGCATAAACCAGGCTCTTAGGGAGTAACTTCTAATAGCATACCCAAATAAGCAGTGCTGTGTTATAAACCTTTAAATCATCATTAGCTAATCAGAATCATTGTTCAGTGACCATTATCTTTTATTAAATGACCACTGAATCAGAATGTTCATACTGATTTTCAATTACAGTGTAGAATAGTGGCCATGACTCAATAGCACCCATTAGCTGCAGAGGGACCGGGAGGAAATTCAGCATTAAAGGTGGTAAGTTAATTTTTTCTTGTAGATACTTATTTCTAGCCAATCATATTTAAAAATAAATTTCTGAATAGATGTAGTCAGAAACAAAGGCATGACTCTCCTCTTCTACTTTGCTAAGTCCTATCTCTTCTTTATGAGAGGGAGTAGCGGGGAGTGGCATAAAACATACATGTGGAAGAGAAGAATTTTTTCCACCATGCAGAGATGCTGCCAGAGCCATAGAAGATTATAATAGCTCTCAACCTGAAGAGGATGCCCTCCTGGCACAGGAGCACTGTAGGAAATATTATACTTTTAGAAAGGTTGAGCCATGATATATTAAATCTAGTATGTGATGGGAAAACGCTTTTCAACTTCTATAATTAAAAAAGCACTGATAAGAAATGTTGTAGAGTTCTTCTTGCAGTGATATTGGAAAGATATTTCATGATTTACAATCATAACTACAGAGCAAGTCTTTTTATAGAAAGGGTAAATCACATCCTGCGTGTATATGTGCTCCTGCAGAGAAATCCCTTCTCACTTAGTATACTGGTAAAGGTAAAATAATGAATAGCCAGGTAGTGACGAGTTAATTCTCCCAAAGGATACAGAAGCACGTAGTTAAATACTACATCACAAATTACCATTTTTATGTCACCACCTCACCATGACTTTAGCACTAACCCATCTCCATCTTCGTACTCTCATTAAGATATAATGCATATTCATGGTCCTGATTATATAGCCACTTTCTTGACTTGTTTTAATTGTGCATAAAGACATTGTGACAGGAGACCTGACCTTTTCAAGATCATTTTCTCTCCATTACTTTTCACAAAGCTATTAACTTGTCGCCTTCCATAAGATTGCAATAATTTATTTCCCATTAATAAAAAATTCCTGGTGCCATGCAAATTAAAATTTATTCAGCAAATAGAATTCTTTGGATTATTTTCTAATGGCTTTATATACTTCCAGCTTAGGAAGAAAAATAATATTAATGGATACAGGCTGAGTGGATAATTGCATACATTGGAGAAAAATGAATATACAACTGGTGCTGTGGCTTACTGCACACCAATTACCCAGAAGAGTTCCTTTACTTCTTTTTTCAAGAAATATATTAAATGCTTTATTTCAGGGGATATCATTATAATCTTGAAATTATTCCCATTGTATAAAGGGTTTGGCAACCTGATGCACAAACAACAAATGTTGGTATTAGAAAACCCACACTAAGTAAAAATACTTGTAAGTGTAAATGAAACTAAGGTAAGGAGTATCTCTGACAAAATTGCAACAGTAATGTAACAGAATTAGAGAAGGATTACATGGTAAAGTGATAGTTTCTATTTCACAGTGTTTTCCCAATAAGGAAACTCTTGTCTACCTGCTCCCTCTCCCAAACAACTCAAACAACTCAATCCCAAACTGTTTGTTCCCACTCTACCTTGATGTGACTGTAAGCAATTAATTAGAAATATTTTAAAAGCTTCTAAATAGTACTATATGTCGAGTAGCTTGACCATGTGCAGGAAAGAAATATAGATAGAGCACCACGGAAAAGTAAGCAAGGAGGAAAGAGAAGGAATAGTTAGGAATGGAAGATCAACCACTGCATCAACCACTTCAAGTATTAGCCCTGGAAGAGAGAGATCTAGATGTTAGAAAAGAGACTTTGTCCACAAAGAACACATTGCTATCAGAGTCTATGCAGACAAGCCCTCACTGACCTGGGCTAAAATCATGTTGGGGATCAATGCAGCAACTGGGACATCAGAGATGTGCTGTGGTCTGTGCCCACAGATGTCTCCTGGCAAAAATAAAAAACATTTGTGCTTGCAGAAAAAGGTAAGATGTCCAGGACTTCTTGGCCCAGACATAGATCCTGCCTCCCAGCTTGTCTTATGCTAGAATAAAAAGAGCTTCTTGGATGAAACCACAAGTTCATCAGCAAAAGCTGTGATAGAAAGGAAAGTCTGAAAAAGAAAAAGCAACATATGAAAGGGCTAGAGCAGGCCCAGCTCTGGAGGTTCAACTTTTTGGCCAGTCTCTAAGACTGTCAATAAGTGCTTATTGTTCTAGCTTGTCTGGCTGGTTGTGTAGTACAACAGTATCTCACGTAGTTGGTCTGGTGTGTCTGAGACTGATAGAACTGACAGCAACAATGTGAGAGTTCTGATTCCCGTATCACTAAATGAAACTGGCCTTGGGCACTAAGCTAGATATCATCAACAAAGGCAACCTCAACTGTCTTTGCAGCAACTTGTGTCTGGAGAACAATTTAAATTACTCAAATCAAAAAATACTGAATGATTTTGTGACCTTTTAATATATATAGATTTCTTAGTAAACCTTTTGAGGTCTTCTGAGACATTTTTTGTAAGTATATTTATTAACCTAAATTAACATGGTCTTCTTGTCAAATCTGATTTCTACATAAAGGATGAATGAAAAATTATTCAAAGAATAAAATTAAAAATACAGAACAAAAATTAGAAAATGGAAGGTCAAAGTATAAGATGTCGTCAGTGTTTATGAACCCCAAAACAGGAATAGGAGCTGGATTTCTGACCTATGAGAAAGAGAAACCTCACAGGAACGGCAGTCTTCAGGCTAAATGATTTTATCACTCTGTTGTTGCATTAGATCTGTGAAGCCTTAGTTAAAAATAAAAAAAAAGGTGAACTTTAACTTTTTGGTGGAGATAGGGAAACAGCTGATTGGCTGTACAAGGGTTTTTTTTTTTCCACATTTACATCTGTAAGTTCACAGTAAGAGTAAGTAAAAACTGTGCAATGTTCCCAGTCCTTTAAATATATAAAAACTAGTCACCACATACACCTCCTTTAAATGAAACCTTAAAAAAACAGCTTGCAAATCATAAAAATCCAGTTCAAGTTTGCAATTTTTCTCAACTCAAGGGAAAATAAAAGAAATTACTCTTTTTTTCAATTGGCTTGTACTTAGTCTAATGCTATGTTCTCTTTTCTTGTCTTAATGTAACCAAATGAGTTTGTTACCCTAAACCCATGGTTTGTCCCCGAGGGTAGGTGTTCTGATACACTTTAAATTCACAATCAGACTTCATTTGGTCATGCTATACACCTGCAAATCTCTGAAGGAAACTTTCACAGCATAACACGAATGACAAACATTCAGTAATAGGAAAAGCATTCAAATCTATTGCAGCTATTCCTTTACTCACAAAAATTACTTTCACAAGTTTAGAGTGGTCATTACTGATCCCTGAATACTTACTAACATTAATCACACCGATGTGCATAAGCACTGTAGAAAATTAATTACAGTTTTTCTATCATAGGATTGATGCCTCATCACTATTAACAGGATATCAGCACTTACTTTAGAAGGCAAGAAAGAATGACTTAAACATGCAAGTTGGTACAAGTTGAATAATAGGACAAGGTCATTTAGAGTGAAAAAGTTATTGTAACCTCCCCTGTTAATAGGTCTTTGCTAATAAGGACCAGAATTGTACAGATGCTGAAGATGTCTGGAAAAGTTTGGCATTTCTTTGTGCATTCACCTGCATGTAGCTACACACTTATAATGAAATACCTATGTTACTGATCTGAGTGGAAACTGGAATAATGCAACTGACAATTTAGGTTGTGTTTGTATTTGAAAAATTACAAAATTAGAACTCAGGAAAATAAAGTTGGCCACAAAATGATATTTTTCCTCATGAAAAGAAATGTTTGTTATCACAGAAACTTTGAGGGATTCTCAAAAAAGAGTAAATCAAATATGGAAATATTTATTTTAGTGAAAAAGCCACCAAACCAACCCAATCTATTTATGCAGAGGATTGTTGCTATTTCACACTTTCATACAAAAAAACCTCCCGTTTTTTTTCAAAAGCATTTGTTAGAGGGCTTTATATCACATTATCACAGTCCACTGACCCATGTGGTCCTCCTTCTGAGTACTAACATTTAAAGCAGTAAAACACATTGGACCAAGTGTCTGTTTGGAGCCACTTTGCTGCAGTGTTGAAATAAACAGAGATACACTGGGGATTAACGGCGTCTGTTTTGCAGACCACCAGCCCACCAGTTTAATTTTCCAATGGTGTGCTGTATTTATTACAAAGAAAACAGCTCTCACTAAATTATAGCATAGGTTTTGTTTCTCCACGCTGATGCTCATTCACAATTATACTGAGCTCTGCAGCATTGTAAAAAAAAACCCCACCTTTGTATCCCAGCCTAGTGAAATGGTGTAAGCAAACATGACATATACCTATTTCACAAGGCAATGTAACATAAAGCTGTGGCTCTTGGTCCCCTTTACTTGTGCAGATGGGTATATTTTGCATGCCTCCCACACATCTCCATCCAAATGCACAATATGGATGTTTTATCTTTCACAACAGGAACCTTCTGTTCACAGATATGTCAACATTCCTGAGAATATTTCTGAATTTTGCAGGATGGGACCCTACCTGAATACCAGATAGTTTGTCCTATGGCACTGATATGATACAGACAGAAAATTCATATCTCCTTAAAAAAGCCTTAATGGGTATCAAATTTCAGAATCTAGGAGATATTGATGTCCTTATTAACAAGATCATGAGTTTCAGCATTTAGTTTGCACCAAGATTTACTCAGATCTTGATTTTGCAGCGAGTCATTTACATGCATATTTTATATCTATCTATGTAGTGAGAAATGACATCTTACATATAAAACTGACCTTATTTTCTCATTTGGTAAGAAGCTGAAGGTTATATCTGCAAATGGTCTTATGCCACCATTCATTAAATTGCTTCTCTTAATTTTTTTCCTAAAAGTACAAATGTGCACTTAATAGAAACCCGAAGTCACTAAAAAGAGGATGCACCCAGCTGTAGACCTGATGTAGACAATATCTTTTATAATGTTCTGGTGCTGCTGTATCAAAGGTTTGTCATTAAAAACAAGCATACTATCAAGTGGGAAAGCAGACTTATATTGCAATTATTTTCCTATTAGCTGCTGCCCATTGCTCCTGACAGGTATAAATTAGATCTCGCCAGGTTGCCTACAGATTAATGAGTTCCAAAATTGGCATTTAATTGTTTGGGAGTAAGAGGCAGAAAAGGAAGGTATCTACAAAAAAGTCTTTATCCACCTGTGATTAAAAGATATTCTCCTTTCTTTCTGGTTTTCTTTTCTCCCCTGACATCGCTTGGGTGATAACTGACACTTCTATCAGAGGATTCCTTTCGACGCAGCAGAAACTTGCAGCTGAGGCAAGGCCAGAATTAATAATCTGCGTGAGCAAACACACAGCTGCTGTTTGTGGAGAGAGATTCTATTAACGAACAGTGAATTCTCATAATTAGCTGAGCGGTTTCTGCAGCTGCCTGTCTGACCCCAGACTACACAAATTGTGGGTGGTGTTCGGCCTCTAAATCAATCTTACCTAATTACTATAAGCATGTTCCTCCAGTCCTAATGACTGGGGGGGGGGTGTGGAGGGGAATACACATTTCCTTACCCATTCAAATGTTCCTCTTATTAGATTCTCCTTTGTGCCTAAATTCATATTTTTTCTATTAGCATCTCTAAGGGTATACAGGTGTGGTTACAAATCAGAAGCACAGAAGTATAATTCATGTCCTGCAACCATGTGCCAGTGTGTGTCTGCTTTGCAAACAGTAGCAAAATGTGTGCTTGTTGGAAGCATCTGCCTTGCTTCAATTCACAAAACATAATTTAAAGCACACATGTCTGTCTGGATTCAAAGCCTTTTCTCTGCCCTACTTCCCTTCCCCCCCAAATTAATGTGACAAAAAACGGAAAATCATGAATGGTTGTGCCTTCGTCTGGTCTGAAGCACAGTTACTACTGTCTCATCACGTGATGCCTGAGAAGAGAAGCACATTTGTCACTTAGGAGAAATAAAGGGAAGACTTTCCCTGACAGTTTGCTATTCAGTGAGGGGCTTCATCTTCCCAGGCTGGGTTGGAGCCCAGAGCTCAAGGGCTGACCTGCGCAGTGGTGGGTAAACCTCAAGGCACCTCCACCTGTGGCAGCATGTTGGGAAATGCAGCTGCAGCCATGAGGTGTCTGCAAGATACGGCCTGTGGGAGGAGAGGCGAGGCTAGCATCTGCCTGCCAAACTGCAGGCCTGGTGCCTGCCATGCTCTTCAGCACTCGTTATTTTTATTATGGAGAATGCTAGCTGATTCCCACAGAAATTAGATACATGGGTTATGAGTAATTCACTCTGAAAAAGCAGTCTCTGGAAAAAAAATCTCTTACTCATTCCCATCCTTTGTCTGCCCATGTACCCTCATAAGCAAAGAGTGTCTTTGTCACTTGTCTGACATTGCGTAGCTTACAGTAGCTCTTCCATGTTGGCAAAATATACTGCTGATGTCTGCAGTCCTCTCCACCTTGGGAGCCCCAGGTTTTCCACTCCTTTGGTGTCTTTTTAGGGGTTTGACTTGCTCTCAGCTTCTTCCATCAGAATTGGAAGAAAGACCATGTCCTGAGCTTCTTTTTAATTTTAGCTAAAAATTGGATCTGAAGCAAATCATTAAGGGCCTGAAAGCAGGCTAGATGAATCTAATTCAGTGTTGATGTGAGCCGCAGTTGGATTTGGCTATCGTAAAATTAGATATTTGCTATAATTTTGAGACTTAACTAATTTAGGAATAAGGTGCACAGACACTAAGTTCAAGTGAAGATTTAGGAATGGTTAAAAATATTAACTCTCAGGAGATTTATGTAGAGATACCAATATTATACGTACAGAATTATTAGCATGCTAGATCAATTTCTAAGAGGGCAATATCTCCCAAGTTCTTTATATGTATTTAAGATGGTATGTTTCTATGATTATAAATGTTAGGATTTGGACTGTTAATAACCAGATTTTCACCTGCTGGTCAAGGTCAACCTTGCTATCAAAGGCACAACTCCACCAAGAGTGTTACACTAGTGCAGAATGTAGTATCACGGAAACCAGCAGCGAGGAACGAGGGTGAGGAGCAAATTGTAGGACAACTACATTATACAGAAATCTAAGAACAATACATTTTTCACGTCACTACCACTTCTGATCATTACATTTTTGTATGTAAACCAAGAAAATCTCAAATGGATTCATTATATGCATAATTTATTAATTGCTTTATGAATTATTCTTTCTTTTAAAGTACTAGAAACTGAGATCATCCAGTACTTTACATTTGAGATCTAAATTTAATTTCTCACATTCACAAGTAATTTTTTTGTGTCTTTGTTGGTTGTTTTGTCTTGGAACTGACAAACCAAATCTTAAATTTTAAATGTTAAGACCTAAACATTATTTGGAATTCATTTGGGTGAAATGATTGGAAGCTGTGGTTTGCAATTTAATTTTCATGTCACAGCTAGTAAAGCTCCTGAACTTTTATACAAAGCGGAAGCTGTAGGGTCATGATAATATTGAATGTATTTGACAGAAAGATATATATTCCTAGAAATATTTCCAAGGAAGAAACAGTTCAGATAGGTTCCTGTGACACATACGGTATAGAATTAAAACATATTACATTGTCTCTTCTCTAGCACCTCTTCTCTAGCTAAAGAGAATGAGCTGAATTTTATATGTAGACTCTGTAATCAATGTGAAAAATCACTATTTTGTCCAGTCAAGTGCAACTCTTTAGTTTCTTCATCTTTGCCAAGATAGAAAATTTTGTATTACATAGCTTAACAACGCTTTAGTGCTACTTGCACTGTAATACTATATCAGAAATCCAAAATCAGACAACCTAGGCCCTGAGTTAACAGGTTAATGATAAAAAGACCAGTCTGTATGCCATATTCCAGCAGCCCATCTGGATTTGACCCTCTAGATATCTTACTCACATACAACAGACCCCATTGATAATAACATTCCTAGTCTTGAAAGCACCATGCCATATAAAAAGTTTGATTGTAACAGTTTATTGGGTTGTTATGAGGTAGTGCAATAAATGGAGACATGCCTGTCTGTGCGTGTTGTCTGCTGCATGTTAGTTATTTTAACAAATAAGCTTCTTGTCATATGAACAATAAAACACTGACTGACATATACTCTGAAAATACACATCTGTTGCAATCTACTGTATGTACAGAACGCAGCCTCTACAATAAATCTTTTAAAACAGATCATGTTGGTCTAGCAAGAATCCAGCTTCCTACAGGGAAAAGGACAATTTTTTTCCATTAAATTTGTATATTAAAGACACTGCATTTCTCTACATACATGGGGCAAACAGTTTTGATCCGTGCAGCTATTTATTACCTTCAGGATACTATATAAGCCTATGAAGAAATTGAGTTCAGATCCATAACCCTCTACAACTTAGTTCACATTAAAGTATAATTTTCTTATTTTATCTATTTACAGAACTTGTGCTTGAATTTTCATCTGTTCCATGGCAAAGATGTGTCTCCTCCACAGAAATCCAAGGCAATCAGTAGATTTCAGTAAAATTGCCTGTCAGGAAAGACTGCAGCTCCTTTCCTAAGCACCTGCAGGCTAGAAATCTGTAAGAAAAACCCAAACCACTCTGATTTTTGGACATCGGAGTAGTTTGCTGTCAATATGTTGTGCTTCATGTTAATCTCATTCTTTAAGTAGGCTGAGAATGATGGTCACAGTCCTCAGAGCTGCCTAACAGGCAGCTGAGTGCTCAGGTAGCAGCAGACATTCATTTTCTGAACTGGAATCTACTACTCAGCCAGAAGTGCATTGTTGTTTGAAATGGACTTTGTTTTAACAAAGGATGCCTTTCAATCTGTATATTTGAAAATTCAAGATGAATTTCAACATGGTAATATCTACTTTAAGAATATAGGTACTTCATGCAAATGACGTTAAACAGAATGATATAAACAATACTGTTTTGGGGATAGAAATACCAGCATGATGAGACTTTTGTGTTGGAGAGTATATTCAACACTTTATTAAGTCATCTTGTTAACGTGGTCATGTTTTGTCTAATGTGCAGCTGAAACAATACATAATTTCCATTTTATTTTTTTCCAGATGTCTCATTACAAATGCTTAGTATTTAAAATGTACAACTATAGAATTTTCAACCAAAATTATTTTATTAATAAATAATAAACATACATGTATTCTATACTTTATCTGTTGAGCTGTGGCTGGATAAAAAAGTCATGTACTGTCACCTGAACAAATATCAGTGGGAAAACTTGAAAATTCCGATTTTTCAGAGAACTGCTCATTGTTTCTTTGAAAAACATCTCTTGGATCACACCAGAAATAGGAGGAATTGTCTGGTGGTTTGATTTTACTTTCCTCTATCTTTGTCAAAGAAACTCAGGAGAAGACAGCCCTGATCCCAAACTACAAAGTCCTGGATCAGCCTTGGGGTTTTCGGCTGTTTTTTTCTGCTCCATGACTCCACTGGTCTGTTCTTTGTCTACCCCTTCAAAAGTGCATGCATGAGTCTCACAGCAGACAAATATAGGGTTTAACAGGGCATATTTCAAAGCAAATATAGCTGCACACATCTGTATTCTTGTCACTGCTTTCAACAGACCATTGAAATTTTGCATGCTAGAGTGCTGAGGGAGCTGGCTGAGGGAGTGGTTGCTAAGGCACTCTCCATCATTTTTGAACAATCACGGAGGACAGGCTAGGTGCCTGAGGACTGGAGAAAGGCCAATGTCACTCCAGTCTTCAAAAAGGGCAGGAAGGATGACCCAGGAAACGACAGGCTGGTCAGCCTCACCTCCATCCCTGGAAAGGTGATGGAACAGCTCATCCTGAATGTTATCACTGAACATATGAAGGAGAAGACGGTTATCAGGGGGAGTCAATATGGATTCACTGTCCTGGTTTGAGCTAGGATAGGGTTAATTCCCGTGAGGAACCAGGAAAAGGTACAGCCTGAGCAGCTGACCCAGGTGGCCAGCAGGTATTCGATCCCATCCTACCGTCATGCCCAGGGTATAGGTGGGAGCTGGCCAGAAGAAGCTCCTCTTCCGGGGGCGCACTCTCTCCGTGGCGGGTCCGGAGCGGTCGCTTATGTCGGGTCCTGGGTGGTGAGCAACTGTGTCACTCACCAGTTTTTCTTTGTAATATCCCCATATCTTTGTTATAGTTGTTCCTCTTCAACTTTCCCTGAGTAAACTGTTCTTATTTCAACTCACGTGGGAACTTTTACTTTTTTTTCTCTTTCCCCGATCCCCTCCACATTCTGTTAGGAGGGGGAGGAGTCGCAGGTTTTTTTCCCTTTGCTTTGGCTGGGCCAAACCATGACATTCACCAAGGGGAAATCCTGTTTGACCAACATTACGGCCTTCTATGAGTGCATAACCAGCTGGCTAGATGAGGGGAGAGCAGCAGATGTCATCTACCTTGACTTCAGCAAGGCTTTTGACACTGCCTCCCATAACATCCTCATCAGAAAGCTCAGGCAGTGTGGCTTGGATGAGTGGACAATGAGGTGGATCAAGATCTGGCTGAATGACAGAGCCCAGAGTGTGGTGATCAATGGCACAGAATCAAGTTGGAGGCCTGTGGCCACTGGAGTTCCTCAGAGATCGGTTCTGGGGCCAGTCTTGTTTAACACCTTCATCAACCACCTGGATGAGGGGACAGAGTGTACCTTCAGGAAGTTCCCTGATGACACCAAACTGGGAGGACTGGCTGATTCCCCAGAAGGCTGTGCTGCCATTCAGTGGGATCTCAGCTGGCTTGAGAGTTGGGCAGAGAGGAACCTCACGAGATTCAACAAGGATAAGTGCAGATTCCTGCACCTGGGGAGGAACAATCCCATGCACCAGTACAGGCTGGGGATTGACCTGCTGGCGTCCTGGCTGACAATAAACTAACCGTGAGCCAGCAATGTGCCCTTGTGGACAAGAAGGCCAAATGGCATCCTGGGATGCATCAAGAAGTGTGGGCAGCAGGTCAAGGGAGGTTCTCCTCCCTGTCTACTCTGCCCTGGTGAGGCCTCATCTGGAGTCCTGTGTCCAGTTCTGGGCTCCTCAGCTCAAGGGGGAGAGAAAACTTCTGGAGAGTGTCCAGCACAGGACCACCAAGAAGATCAAGGGACTGGAACATCTTTCATACGAGGAAAGGCTGCGGGAACTAGGGCTATTTAGCCTAGAGAAGAGGAGACTGAGGGGAGATCTTATTAACATTTACAAATATCTAAAGGGTAGTTGTCAGGAGGTTGGGACATCCCTTTTTTTCTAAGGTGGCTAGCGACAGGACAAAGGGTAATGGGATGAAGCTGGAACACAAAAAGTTCCATTTAAATATAAGAAAAACCTATTTTACTGTGAGGGTGACGGAGCACTGGCAGAGGCTGCCCAGAAGGGTTATGGAGTTCCTTTCCTTTGAGGTCTTCAAGACCCACCTGGACATGTTCGTAGGTGACCTGATCTAGATGAACTTGCTTCTGCAGGGGGGTTGGACTTGATGATCTCTAAAGGTCCCTTATAACCCTACCATTCTATGATTCTATGATTCTATGATTCTATGATTCTAGGATTCTAGGATTCTAGGATTCTATGAAATATGGGCAATCCAAAATACATGTCTAGAAGTATCATTTGGTACATTCAAACTCTTAATAACCCGCCTCTAAACCTCCAGCAAACCAGTGTCTCTTGACACATACTCACCTCAAAGAGATAAGAAGACATTTCTAAAAAATAGAGTTATTCATATTTGAGTACTTTGTTGGTCTGAGGCCTCAGATATTGGTCTGGGGCCTCAGATCCTTGTCATGTAAAAGGTTGCTTGTGTGACACCCAGAAAATAAGACACAGTAGCTGACACATTAAGTGCATGAATCCAAAGACAGTAGTGGTTGGAATGGACTTCAGAGCTTGCTCGGTCACTCATTAAGGCCCAAGAAAGAAGTAGATCTATTTAGAGCAGGTGTTTTTCTAATCTGCTATAAAAAAACCCCTTGTGATTATGTAGCACTATAGTCTTCTCAGACTCCTCTAGTTTTGAGACTAGAAAATTCTTCCTAATGTCTTCTGTGTTGTTTATTTAAATTCTTCCTGACCAAGCTGCCTTTGATCCATACTTCAGTGACAGAATTCCCCTCAAAATCTTCCCAGCAAAACTAAATCAAATCTTTTAATTCTCTCTTTTGTATGGTCTCCAATTAGGTTAAACTTCTACACCAAAATGTCCTGGAGCTGCACTGCTCCAGCAGAGACTCTTCCAGTGGCAAGGGGCATGGAAAGACCACTTCATTTATCTTCCCACATATACACTCTTATTTATAAAATTCACTAAGACATTTGCATTTTCTGCAGTAGTTGAGCACCTTTGACTCAGGTTTTCTTTACAAGCCAGTGTCATCCCCAGAACATTTCCTGCAAAGATACTGCAAATCAACCATTCCTGACAAAGCCTCACTGGCTCTTTCTTGTACTTCTGTTTTCTCTCAAGTCTGTAGAAAAAGTTAATTTGATTACTTGTTCCAGTGTTTTGTAAGAACTGAAGATGTGATAATTGCCTATACTTAACAACAGGCCCCAGTGATACCCATTTGTTGCCATTTTGGCAATATGCCAATTTCTAAAACTACAAGAGAAGCTTGTGTTTTTTCCTCTAGATTTTTGAGTATCCAAGGGTGAAGCCTATCAGATTCAGCTGATCTGAAAGCATCTAATGATCAGTCTCATCAGCTTCAATGAGATGCATGTTCTCAAAGTTAAGCTTGTAACCAAGTGCTTTGCTGGACCAGGGCCAGAAATCTCAGCACTTTACAGAATGAAGCTGCTTTAAGTTTTCATGATTGGCAATGGAAATGCAGCACTACCCAAACAGGTCATGTCCACACCTTGCATGGTTCAGGTACACTGTAAGATCCTACAAGTTACACAGCAATGCATCTCACTTCCTTATGGGAAAATTTGAAGCTGTTGTCAAGACAGAAGGAATGATCAGACACAGTATTTTTAGAAAAAAAAAAAAGTCTCTACATGATCTATCACCCCAGAATTACTACCGATTTAACAGCCTTTTCTTGCACCTCTGTGATACAAAGATCCTGTTAAAACTGCAAGAATAAAAATCCCAGCCTAACAGTGCTTTTGTGTAGCAGCAACTCTGGTAATCAACAAATAAAAGAACTGTGGTTTCAAAAGGGCTGCTGAACTGTTTGTGGGAAGTCCTTGCATTTCTGGGCCACTTAATTCAAGACCCATATCTACCGCAAAGGTAACAGAATCTAAGTGTAAATTTTAATAATTGCAGCAGTGATTACTTCTTCTTCTTGGCAGTTCATTACTGACTGCACAATTCCAGAGGCTCTCGTTAAATGGTCCATGGAATGAATCAGGCATGGAATTAACCTATTTTGAGTTCCCTGAAGCTTATGTCCCATGAAGGAGTATTCATATACCTCTCTTGGGGCCAATCCTGAAAGCCCTTCCTCATACGAGTAATCCTTACCCACACAAGACCGCTGTTGACTTCAGTGCCAGCATTTGTGCTAGCAAAGACTGCACTCATCAGTAATCACTTGCAGGACTGGGTGCATGGTTTTCATGTTCCATTTGACAAAAGCAAATTATTTGTGGGCACAGTCCCAAGTCTACATGAAAAATTGCACTTACTTGTTTAAAAAGAAACATTTCTGTTACATTCTTCCTTCCTCTCTAATTGCAAGCACATTTGTGCTCTGTCCTGACAGAGGCAAATGCCAGGGAGATTGGGTGCAGTGGCTGTGAATCATTATTAAATGTACAGAGCTGTTCAGATGCCAGCTGTGACGATCTGTGGTCTGTCTGCTAGAATTCCCTAGGGAAACAACATCTGGGAAAGGGTAAAGCTAAACAGAGGGCTAATAACTATTGAGAATTTCTTTTTTTTTTGAAGCTTCTCTTTTCAAATATTTTGCTTAAAGAAAATCCAAGAGAAAGTAATTTTTTTTCCCCATATTGTTTCTTTTAGCCTAAAGTTTGCAAGGATGAAGAGAGAGTCCTGCTGGGGTCTAGCTCCCTTCCTTTCCGGCCAAAGTCAGTGAAAAACTCAGAAGGTATTAGTGTACTGTCTCCTGGGATCCTCTTGGTGTTGTCCATGCTATGGAATGGCATGTTGGCCACAGGTTTATAGGCTGCTCATGGCATTGCTCACAGGCAGTGTCTATCCTGGAGACTGCATGTTGGACACAGACACACTCTCTTCAGCACAAAGAGATTTAGTGTTGAACTGGTGTAACTGAAAGCAAAACAGATCCTAAAATTCCCTGTCTGAAATGCTATGAATAATCTGTGTGAGTTTTCACATCTTAGTGCATAGGCTTTTGAAACCAATTTTAAAACTGCGACTGGAAGATTGTACACTAGTATTATTTCTATGGAGAACAAAGCCAGTGCTTTAAAGATAAGCTGCTCAGTTCCGTTTTTCTTCTATGTCTGTTTTGGTCAGCATCTGATTAGGACCTGACAAAATTCTCTGATTTTTCTTATACAAATAAAATAATGAAACCTTTCTCTATTTCTGTCAAAGGAGTGGGTTATCTGGAGTCAGTGAATGTTTCAAATCATGTAATGAAAGCAGCAGTGGGCCTAAATTAATAATTTTCTACATTTACTACAGTAAAATCTATTCAGACAGTGGAATCTTCTGCTTCTGTTATCTTTTTTTTTCCTTTTATTTTCCTTTTCTTCCTGTAGTCTACAGACAGATCTGGAGTTAAAACAGAAACCAGGTGTCATATGAGCTGGTGCTATCCCAAACTGCTTCTCATAATTCTTCAACGGTAATTGGTCTGGGCCAGTGATGTCTTCAGTGGTCCTGGTCTGGCTTGGGGAGCTGGACTAGATGACCTTTCCAGATCCCTTCCAGACCTTAAGATTCTGTGATTTTGTGATTAGTGGAAACATCACGTTGATCCACATAATAGAATGTGGGTTTTTTGGGAAAATTACATCTCAAATGAGAGTGGAAAATTTGTTTTCATAATTTCAATTTAGTTCTCCAAAAGATTTCTTTCAAAGTCTGTCTTCAATACTTAGTCCTTAGCCCTGAAAGTAGAAAACCTTTACTCAAAACCTGGAGACTCAGTTATTTCACTGAGGTGTTGTTGTGGTTTAACCCTAGCCAGAAACTAAGAATCCCAGAACCAATTGCTCACTCTCCTCTCCACCCTCTCATAGGATGTGGAGGAGAATCAGAAAAGAAACCAAAATTCACAGTTTGCAATAAGCATGATGTAATAACTAAAGTACAAGAATAATATAATAATCAGAATCAGAATCATAATAATGTTTGTAAAGAAAAGAAATGCAACAAAAAAGAGATAAATAAGTGAAATGCAAGAAAATACAAGTGATGCACTATGCAATTGTTTATTACCCGCTCACTGATGCCCAAGCAGTGTTCTGTGCCAACTCCTCTCAGTTTTTACATACTAGGCATGACATCCAATGGTATGGAATAGCCCTTTGGTCAGTCTGGGTCAGCTGCCTGGTCATGCTCCCTCCCAGCTCTAGTGCATCCCACTCCACTCACTGGCAGGGCAGGATGAGAAACAGAAAAGGCCTCGATGCTCTGCAAGCACTGCCTATCAATAACCAAAGCATTCCTGTGTTATCAACATTCTTTTCAGCAAAAACCCAAAATGCAGCCCTGTACCAGCTACTAGGAAAATTAACTCTGTCCCAGCCAAAATCAGGAAAGATGTCTGAGGTGACAGGAGGATTTTGAAGAACATGACAACAAAAGTGCTAAGATGGTGAAACCCTTGCTGAGGCAACTTGAAGGTGAAGTGCTTACCCCACTTTTGGGATATATAATTCAATTACCTGCTAACACTGAAGACATGGTGTCAGCTAAGTGACAGTAAGCCGATCAGAAAAGATGCCACTTATCTTTCTGTAGTAAACTTTATCACGGATTTTTTTTTGAGCTTTTAATTTTTGTAAAGCTTTTGAAAGACTTCAGGCATCTGAGGACTTTCACAGCATATTAAGCACAAAAAAAAAGCAGTGTCATGAAAGCAGAATACCAGGGATACTGCAAGGGTCTCACTGCATAATTTCACATGTATCTCCTCAAATGCATGAAACTAGATTGTAGGACATGCTGATCATAGGTCCAGCTTACTGCTTTTCAGCAAGGGTATCATTAAACTTGCAAAGTACATCCTGACATTGGCTGGATTTTCCTTCCTCAGACTCCAGACTGGAAGGCTGTCCCAGACTCCACTGTTTTTACTAGCTGGAATTTATGCATACACTCCTTCTTCCATTGCCATATATATAGTGTTCATGTCATAAATAACTAGAAAACAGATGCAAAATCAATATGTGGAAAGCTAAGGCTTAAAATGTGCTGTAATGTTTTAATGACCCCATGTAGGGCAATAAAGAGCTCTGGCACTCAATATGGGACAAGGTAACCAGAAACAACGCCTCCAAAAATTCAAGGTACTCAAAACAACCTATAGTGAAGAAGAAGACAATCAAAACCAGATAAAGATTCACAGAGATGTGGTGATAGATCTGTCAAGCCCAGTCATGCACACAGCCAGCCCCGTAAACAACCTCTAGGTATCATTTTTGCTGGAGTGCAGCCACCAGCTGTTCTGAGTCGACAGCGACCCCATTGCGAGGCTCTGCTGCTGACCTCCGATGCTTTAATTCCTCTGCATGCATATTTTAACATTATTACAAAAGGTTTCATTTACAATTCACAGGCTGAGCAACAATGAGTACATTTCATGGAGGTCAGCCTCAACCATTCCTCCTAGTGATGGAATTATAGTTTAAACAGCTGGAGCACGGTCCCAGGAGGGACACTGGGATATGGTTCCTTTACAGCAGAATAAATCCATCAGGCATATTTCATGTGTCCGATAACATTAATAGATATCAGGACTTTTTAATATTTAATGAACTCAGTTCGAGGTTGTTTACTAGGAAAAGAGCAATCAGAAAGGTTATCACAGCCTTTTGTAATGACAACAAAACCCAAATCTTAGCCAATGAGGCCAGGCTCCCTCTCTCCCCACACCCTCCTGTTGCCTGTCTTGGTCCTATAAGAAGAAGCTGTCTCATGCCCAATCTGTTTCAGCTTCAGAACGTGCAAGAGTGTTTTTAGTTTCATGGTTCAAAAGTTAATCATTTCCATGTTTCCCACAATTTAATAGAGATGCCAGAAACCATCAAATAGCTTTCAGTTTAGTGATGGAGAAAACAGGAAAGGAAAGGCAACTTGCAGAGGCATAAAGACAACAGCGTACCACTAACAGGAGCCAGAATAAGCCTGGGTGTGCTAATGAATGTTATGTCCATTAGCACAAAGATATCGCTGAATGTGAGCTTTGGCAGTGGCTCTCTTTACTAATGGCCTTTGGTCTTAATATTGCCATCATATGTTTCCTTCTTAATTTTGCTATAATACCCAGTTTATTAGAGATTAGAGGATTTCAGCTGAATAGCAGTTTGATTTTCTTTCTTTTCTCTATTTCTTGTCCTTATTTTTAACATACTTTACCAAATTTGGTATGACTAGGGAAATAGAAGGAATTGTTTACCTGGGAGATATGTATTGATTACCTTGTTCAGAGGTTTCAGGCACATCTTCAGTTGCACAGGATTTTTGCAGCATTTAAGGTTAATTTTTCTCTGTATCAGAGCAAGTGTGAAGAAGCAGGTGAAAGATGTATGACCTACTTCTCAGCAGGACAGCCCAAAACAACATAAAGAGGAACACAAGACACATAGGTTATGATCCTGCAGAGTACAAAACAGAGACTGCAGCTCAGCTGTTCTGGAATCACTGGAGTTTGTGGTGAGCATTCAAATTTACACATGCAGATTTATTAAGACTCCAGCCCCCAAGAATGTCTTATACTAATTTAAATGTACAAGTCTATGATGCTGAGTTATCCCATTGACATCTTGGCCTTGGCCAAGACAGCTAAGAAAAACTTCTCAGACCTGGTGTGTTCAAGGAGAGATATGAAAACAGTAAGTATCTCTGCATGAAGAAGCAGTGAGATGCATGTGTTCACCTGATCACCTGAATGTAGAGGATATGAATTCAAACTGGAAAGGTGCAGAGAAAGGGCAACAGTAGGATGAGTGGACACATAAAGTCTGTTTTATGAGCAGAAACAAATTTCTTCCACTTTTTTATAATCTAGTAAACAAAAAGGTCATGGAACATGCTTTCTGAACTCCTGGAGATGGGAAAAGGACAGGACATAGAAAAATGGTTTCAGCTAGAGGGCACTTGAAAGCTGAATAGGTTGCTCATGAATATATTTATCTGGAAATTAGAAGTAGATAAAGGAGTGAGAATTTGGAATAAGGAGAAGTAAGAGTAAAAGTTTGCTTTCAGATAGGCATTGATACATTTACACCACTTACACAGTGATTGTATGCTTGCCTATAGTAAGAAGGACTGGATTTCAAAGTCTTAGAGATGCTTATGCTCATGAATGAATGTAGATTTGGGGGCTGTGTCCATTCTCCCTTCATTTTGCACTCAAAATCTTTATTAATTACAACTTCAGAGCAAGTTAGCCCAGGATGGCAGACTTCATTCATAATTTTTGTACTTCATTTGTCGACATTCATCAGAAACAGTCTGCGTCTCTGGGTGGAAAACTTTTAGCAGATTACCCAGGGTTATCAGTTTAGAAGAATGACTTGCTGTGAAAATTGGTGAACTGTGTAGAGAAACACATTGCATGTGAAAGCCATTAGGATTGTTCACTTGTGGGTTTTTTTTTTTTTTTTTTCTTTTCTTGTTACTGTTTGGTTTTCAGATTTTCTGTTCCTTAAAAAGTGGAGAAGTAAGCAGATGGTGGATTTCCTGAGAGCCAGGGCTGTTTCACTGATGAAGTGCTGTCATTCTTAGCGAGAAAATCACCACCAGCTTTCA
Source organism: Urocolius indicus (assembly GCA_013401255.1). Taxonomy (NCBI): domain Eukaryota; kingdom Metazoa; phylum Chordata; class Aves; order Coliiformes; family Coliidae; genus Urocolius; species Urocolius indicus. The sequence continues at coordinate 72,266 of WBNH01009879.1, forward strand.
CCTTTTAAAAGAAATCATTTTCAGGTAGAGTCACATTTAAAATAATTTCAATCAAAGAACTAAACCAGAAGCAGATGTTCAGATATGTTTTAGGAATATTTAACTGCTTTGGCAACGAATACACACAGATTGTTTTTAACAGACACCAGGTATCTCTCCACTCCTGTGCCCTTTTCCTTTTGCCTGTTAATGACAAGGGGTTAAATGAAAGGCTCAGCTGCAGTCCTGTTTACTGATATAAAGAACAGGTGAAAATATCTGTTTGGTAGAAGAGATGATTCAGCTTTGCATCGGGATCTGATGTCAGATGCTGGTATTTGAGATGTACCTGCAAAGGAGCTTCCTTGGAAACTTATTATTGTACAGAAAATTAATGTCAAGAAGCAAGATTTTCCTTTTCTTCTTTCCTCCTTCTTTTTATATTTTGTCAAAAAATTTTAATTAATACACTTTGGAAATACACAAAAAATCATGGAGGACAAAGGACCAGTTTCCCTTTGGAAACTGAATCTGTTCTGGAACAAAAATTGAAAGCAATAAAAGCTGAAACCAATTTCCAGATGGAATAAATTGGTTCCAGGATTTCTTGAGATTTTGGCCAACATATTGCACAGCTGAAGCTGAACTTGCTAATTTTACCAAGGGAAAATGTCTCAATGGGGACACACTCCCCTTGAGACTCTCTGTGCTGTTTGTGCTGTTCTGTTTAGCCTCTGCTATCTGTTTCTCCCTGTCTCTGAAGTCAGGGCACATGTCTCGCTGAAACTGTAACTTGCACCCTCTCAGGGTTACATCTTGGCGAGTCTTGACTGCCTGCATTGCTTCAGAGTCACCTAAATACTCCCTGAATCCTTTCAGCCTCCAAATCTGGGCAAATTTTATCTGATTGGATCAGGGTGGGTCTGGTTTACTGTTTAATTAAGTGTAATATCCTTGACAAAGTGCCTTATTGACATTGCAGCAAATTAAAGACCTTATTATGCGACAAACACTGTCATCACTCAAGCAAAACTTAGTTCAGAAGGGAATTTTGCTGGTGAAAGGACAGCAGCGTTTAAATGTGCTGTTTATCTGAATAACCTCAATTGCAGGATATGGAAAAGTATTCTAGAGGGGAAAAATGAGGTTTGTCTCCACATTTTGCCTGTTGCTCCTCTGCCAAGATTACCAACATTGACTGCCCTTTTGATGCAGACACCTGTCTTGAAGAAAAATACTTTCTTTTTCTCAAGGCCAGGTGGCCAGTCATGGTGGTACATGACTGCATCTGCATTTGAACCTGTGAGACATAAGGTGGGGTGAAATGTTCTGGTTATCCAGTCAGTGGAAAATACTTACTTTTAAGAGAAAAATCCCTCATTAAAGTACAGCAGTATTTCCATGCCATGAAATTACAGATCTTACTCCTTTCCAAGAAAAGAAAGGAAAAAAAAAACTTCTTAAAGCTTTTTAAAACAATAAAAACTGTTTGTTTAATAAGTGCTCTTTTGCATGCTTGCCAAGAGCACAACCATATTATCCAGAACAGTCATCTGTTTGGGGTTTCTAGTGTTAAATAAAACCTCAACCAAGCACAAATTTGAGGCTGAAATAGGCGGAAAACACTCCTTTCACTGGCAGCTTATCCTCCAGCACACAGGGCTGGTGCTCAGCAGCAGTTTTCTGGGTGACCTAGAAGGCTCCTATTAGCCACCACTAGCACTCAGTGCCTACCTGATGTGCGTGATTTGGCTTACATGATGTGTTGGAAATAAAGTGGAAACGTATTTGTTCATAGCTGAAACATCTACCTATGTTATTCATAGTTACTATACACTAGGTTTTGGCTAGCTAATCCAAGGTAGCCTTAAAGAAGATATGTGCTGGCAGAAAGGCAGCACAGGCTCCCCAATCCCCCATGGGCCTGTAAGCTCACAAGTGGATTTGCAAAGTATTGGCCTGTGCTGAAGAAAAGCTAGAGATTGACAAAATATATCTTGTGGAATTGTGCATCTTCTGTAACTGTAGGTAGTTTCTAGAGCTCTCTGTCTGTGGACATACCTTTCTTCTTGGCTTAGAGTGAGTGCTTCTCAATGCCACACTAGAATATGGCCAGCTAGAGCTGTGACTGACTACCAGTGAGCATCCTGCTACTTAATTAAAGCCTTCCTGGTTTGCATATTTTCTAAAGAATTGCCTTTTAAATATCTTTATCACTGACCAGCAGAGATTATTTGAAACTGTTCCCTGCATAGCAATGAAAAGCAGAGGTGATATTCTTTTTATCCTGGCAGACTAGCACCCCTCTCACTGTAGTTATATTGCTGTGGCAGAGTAGTCCTCCCAAACCACAGAAGGGCTCTCACTCCACAGCATTGATGTGCCTACTCATGTATTATTTCTTGCTGGTGTTGAAGGAGGTTTTCCATCTCTTGAGATTCTCCTGCCTCTGCTAGCTCTACCTGGCAGACTCCATCACAGAGCTGTTACTGGGGAGAGACACAGCAGTCAGCTGGGTAGAAGCACTATATGCTTTCTTCCTCCTCCTTCTCCTTCTTCTACTCTTTGTACTTCAAGGGAGGTACTGAATCGGAGGGATTTTGCCTCTGACAGCAGCTGACAACCCTGATCAATAGCTGTTGTTTAAGAAATATACTAACTAAATTATTAGAGTTTTCTTGTAACAATGCCATCTCCTCAAACCAGAACCTGCAAAATAAGATCTGGTGTGCAGCTCTCTTCCCCATTGTAAAACAAAGCAAGAAGAGAGGTTTGGATGTTTTGTGTTTTTACAGGACCAAATGTCAGATTGCTGTGAGATTAATGGTAAAAACTATGGGGTTTATTCACCCACAAAAAACCATTATTTTCCAAGCAGAATGGCACACAATAAAGGAGCACTTGTCATGTGGAATCAAGAAGTTTTTACCTCCAGGAATATAGAATTGTTCCTAGTTTAATGGATTTGTGTTAAAATGTTACCCACAATATATATATTTTTTATTCTCTCTCATCAACCAAATTATAGACTGATTTTTTTTTTCTTTTCTACTGAAGAGGGCAAAGGTGATGTAATGATCCACAATTGTCCCTCAAACATGCTATCCATATTTCATTAACCAAGTAAATTATTTAAACATGTTCACTTACACACATCTCCTCTTATACACATGCCGCACATTCCTGCCAGTGCAGCCTACCTAGATGTAATGAGATGCTCTTCTCTGGATCTTGTTGCCCAATCAGACTGTAATTAAGCCTATGAAGATGCAGGTAAATGTGCAAGATGCATGTTTAATTAAAAACGAAAATGAGGACTTAAGTATCAATTTGTGTTCTATTCAATTATCTGCAAGATTCGTAAAGCAACTTTAACTTTCAGTATCTTTTAATTTGGGGAAAAAACCCCAAAACAAAACATACAGCACAAAACTAAACCTAACCCACCCTAAATTCATACTCCCATATGGCATGGTTACTTCCATAGGCAGGAGAAATGTTGGTATATTACAGAAAATCCCATGAAAAACAGAATTATTGCATCAATTCATTGAGGGAAAAAACAAAACAAAACACAGTGCTGTCAGAACACGGCAGACTGAGTCAATGTATAGCTTGCATATGGAAACAATGACATGATTGTTTACTCACTGGTTTAATGATACTCACTTTCTCCTAATGGCAATGTTGAAAATGTGAATGCCAGATGTTGAGCCTAGAGCGCAGAAGCAATGAACACTGGAAGGTCTATAGAAGTGAATTTATCTTGACATCAAAATATAGTGTAACTCTTCAGTTTATTAATGCTATGTGTTTGTTTTTTTTTAAAAAAAATAAAAATAAATAGTTTCATGTTTGCATTTTAAATTTCCATATTTTATAACAGTTCAGCAACAAATTTACATATTTCCTGGAATCTGCAGATATAAAAGCGGTAAAACACTCCAGGCATTATTAGATAGTAGATTATAACCCATTACTATTGTTTCAATTAGCAATGTAAAAGTGACCTGCAGTGTTCAGATGACCCACTAATGGATTTAAATGCTTTCAAATATTAATGCAGGTTTTCTAAAGATGAATCCCAAACCCATTATTCCTGGAATAACCGTGAGCTGAAAAGCTGGCAATGATTGTGCATTATGTGGAAAGGCTCATGGTTAATTAAATGAATACCTAGCATTACACTGTTCACTTTAGTGCTACAAAATTATTTCTCATTGATTTTTACATTCTGAGCCTGTGATTCAATTTACTTCTGCAATTTGTGTTGTTGTGTCAATAAAACAGAACTGCTTGAAGGTGGAAGCATTAGAGGTGGATATATACACTAAGACCCAATGAAAACTGTAGTTTTCCTAGTTTTTTCCCTATTGAAATATAATTTGTAGGTATTGCTTTGTTATGTATTATTAATAACATTTTTATTCGTTTTCATCTGCTCTTTCTTCATTTTTATATTCAAGAACCGGAATGTTAGTGGTTGCTTAAGGGTGAGTAGCTAATTTTTCAGTAACAAGTTCTCCTACTATCAAGAGCAAAAGTACCATCAACACAAGCCTGTTATTTCACATTAAATGGACTAGAAGGGCTCAATTCATCAAAGCAATCATGCTGGAGAGTCAGGGAATTTGTGATTTGGCAAATACATGAAGTTGAATTTTTAAGTTATTTAAAATGGAGAATTCTGAGAAGTGAATGCAGAACCAGAATCTGCCCTGCATGGTTTTTGGGAAATGCTCATTCTTTGGTGTACAAAACTGCTTGGAAGAAGGGAGAGAAACTCCTTTCATGGAGATGCATGCTGAGGAAAGCTGATGCGAGTAAGCTCTCTGGTGAGTTGTAACACTTAACTGCTGTTCTTTAGGATACTCTGAAGATGGGCTTGTGTGCTACTTCTGTCCATTTTCCATGATGCAGTTGATAATTCTCTCAAGGATCTTTGGTCTTGGCCACCTGTGAATGTTTGCAGAACACATGTATTTTATAGGATCTGAAAAAATTTCAAATGAATCCTATTTATACTTGTATTATGCTATGCACAAGATGAATGCAGAAACGTTTACTTCACCTTTCTCTTGGGACTTTAAGTACATTTGATCTCCAGGGTCAGGAAGAATTAAGAAAGAGCATTGCATGTCAAGCTCTAAGCTCTCTGTGACCCCAGTCAAATGAGTATAAGGCTTCAGAATGGGTTTGGTTAACAGCAAAATCTTAGCAGAAATGAACTTCTGGATCTACTTCTATTGCATTGTACCTAAATGATTCATCTCGTGATAATTTAGATTTTCAAGGTAAGTTTTTTAAGTGTACAGGAGAATCTCAGTTTTCTTACATCAGGGAGAATGAAGAGTAATTTTGTTAGAGCCAGTGGAACTGTAACAATGTAAAATCAGTGTAGGTGAGGAGATAATCAGGCCCACACTGTTCATTGTGTGACACAGTCCTGTAATCACTTACTTGCATGAGTAATGCTGTCTTCAGGAAGTTCACTGAGTTCAATTGGATTATTTGCATGAGTAAGCATCCCTTCATGTGTGTGCACCCTATTTTGATACGTTTAAATGTGCTGTCCAAAAGGTAAACTAATATAAAGCAGTATTGTGAAGAAACTGAAAATATAAAACTCTTCAATAAACCCCAAAAAAAAGATTCAATTAAATTAGAAAAATTAAAAATATACAAAGAGCCAAGAGGACAAATCTGGTTTTGCTTCGGGGCACTGCTCTTCAGAAACCAGAAGGTGTGGCAGAAAATCCTATTCAAAGTTAGGATCATTATAGTCTCAGATAATCAAATGGCTAGGGAGCTGTTTTGTGTTCACCAACTAGGACAATGCATTTGGAACTAAGATGCATTTATATGTAGCCTCACTTTGAGCATTAGCCATTACTTGAACCTTGACCATGAGCACTCAGTGTGACAGTAACCAGTTTTACATTTAGACCCAGCTAAATGAGGATGCATGTTTGTGCTATGGATTAGAGATTTACTCTTCCTGATAGCAGAAGAAACTAGAAGGTTTTCAATTGGCTTAACTGGAAAAAGATCTCATTACTAAAGGTAGGCAGCCCTGAACATAATTAAAGATTTCCTGCAAAATGGGATCACTGTGTCAAAATTCTTACAAAGGAGGAATTTCATGCTATGCTATGCTCTGCAGGCAAACATTACTTACATACTTTGTATTTTTAGTTGATGAAAATATCATTTGTTCATTAAAATGTGAAAAGACCTCCTAGCCGCTAGCCTGAAATGAATTAATTCTCATTTTATCACTCTCTGGAATGCTACTTCCTTTATTTTCTTTTTCCCACTTAGCAGAAAAAGTGTAAATGCAATATTTTCCTTTTGTTACGTTGTCCATTATGTTATAAAATATACTGAACAAACCCCAATAATTTGGCCTGTAGAGTCATTTTCTGAACCTGAACTGAGGAAAGCCACCTATACTGTAGTTACATATCCCTCGAGTGTAAAAAGATGGTGGTTGTGGGGGGAAGCTGTTTCAAGGACTTCTATGCCACAGACGCTGCTATCACATCACAGGTAGAATCATGTAGGCAAAAGTCCTGTTAATATTAGTGGCTGTTTTCCTTAGGTGAGAAACAAAAGGTGGGATTTAGCAAGTTAAATTTGCATGATCTGACCACAACTGATACAAATACCAAAAGCCAGACCTGAGGAAGGATTTAGAGTGTTTAAATAGCATTAAGCTTAGGAAGTGTACAAAGAAGTTATCAAAGTTTCACGTCTCTCAGGCTGTTGAAGCAGCTGCCTTTATGCAGGTAGACATTCTTAGAGAGTCATGGCCTGTCTTCTCTGGACCTTATTTTGTGTCAGGGAAATTTTCATACCTTTCTATTCAATGGTTTGTCTTCAACAGAAAGGGATTTTAAGTAGTATAATGGAGACAGAAACAGCAAAATGACGACCTCACACCTAGGTCAGACCTCAGAGTAGAGTACCGAGAATCATGGTGCCCTTCTGCAGTCCTCTTTGGCCTAATGCTTCAACTGGAAGCCACTGTGTGTGGATCTTAGGCCAGCATATAAGTTTCTGCTTCTGAGCTTTACGGTTTGCTACAAGTCAGCAGAGATTATGCATATCCATCCCTCTGCAGTTGGGAAGGGAATCAGAAAGAAGAGAATCTTCTGGATGTACACATAGAGGGAATATCTTCCAACTTGCTTTCTTTGGTGTTAATGTTAGCAGAGATATGAACACTGAAATCCTTTACAGGTTAATTCACGCCTGCTTTGAAGACACTGTAGTCCTGGTTCAGACTTCATCTCAATCAAATCTCCAACTCTAAATTTTACCAAGTTAGAAAGACTGATCTAACTATAAGAATTTAGTAGTGACCATCTAATAGTCATTCTGATAGTCATTCATGCAATGTTGTATTTCCCATTCATTGTTTTATAAGGAGGATTTTTCCAAGGTGACAACAGAATTTGCTCCTTTTAAGATATGCATGTGCTGTGATTGCAAGCATTCAAGATTAAACTACGTGAACAGAAAAACAAATATCCTGTGTAAAAGCTATTCTGTAAAAGCTGTATAATCTAATTAGAAAGACAGAAACAGAAATTATTATAGCAATAAAGAATTAGAATACAATAAAGAATATAGATTTTAGAAATTTATTGCAGACTTCCAACACTGTGTATGGATTATACAGCTGTGAGGAAGTAATTTGGAGAAATATTTACTTACCAATACAGTAAATGTAATTGTTCAAAGCTAAGAGTATCTCTTAAAATTATGTATTTTTAATAAAAACATAAAGGGGCTAGTGTTTGGACCAAGGTCATAAGGAGTGTCCTCAAATTAAGAAAGCCAGATAGCACACACGTGTGCTAGATTCGTTATTAATTACGAGAAATATAACTGAATTTGGAATAAATTCTGAAAAAAGAGAAGGTACAGGATGAAAGCTTTTTTCATACTAAGATAAAAAAATCCCAAACTACATTTTATGCAAAGCTTTAAGTGAATTCAGATCCTTTGTTATGGTTCACATATTTTCATCTTCCCACATTTAATCATAACAGCCTCCTTGTGGTTTAATTATGATCAGAGTTCTGAAGATGATTCAACCACTTGCACTGAGAATTTGACTTGCATTGATCAGAAAAAAAAAAACCCACCAAAACTCCAAGCCTTAATTAACCATTTAACTGAAAAACATTCCTTTCCTGAGATTCTGCCTTATGCTATGACAAACTAAAGATGTGTAAACTGTGAATCATAACCTGGGAAAAACATGTAATAGCTGCTTAATGGCTGTAAATAAGATTGCAATTAAATATGTTGGTATGAATTTAACTCTTCTGTTTACAAGGTTTTGAACGGATTTTGTACTAAAATTAAGGAAGAAGTAGTGGATACATACTGCATTCACTTAGGAGATCTCAAGTGTGGATATTCTCTTTAGGGCAATAGTCATTAAAAAATAACCAAGGTGTTTTATAGAAGTACTCATGATGGCTATATCACACCCTAAATTTGGAGTCTAAAATGAAGTGGATCTGTGAAAATACCATTCCCTATGCATTGAATTTCTTGAATAGGGCACCAATGGGAGTGTAAATCTAGTACGTTTTCTCATCTGATTTGCCCTCTGTATTTCTGGCTAAAATGAAGCAAGTCTTTTACCTGGGGCAAACTTCACAAGTAGGAGGATGGATCCTGAGACCGCTTCTAGCTCAATGACTAATTTCAGCAGCTTGAGAGAAGCAAGTTCAACTACTTTTTGCCCTAGACAGAAAAAAAGGTAAGATTTGGAGGTTTTTTTCTTTTCACTTATGTGTAGTAGAGGAGTCTAAATGACTGAATCTGTTCTAAGATCATCCCTTGCATTGAAAAATTTTGTCAAATAAATGACTTGAAAGGTGAGGATACATTGCTGTAAAACTCTGCCAACAACTAAATCTGCACAGGTCTTCCATTTGCCAATTAGATATTCATCTACTTGACAATTTTAGCTCTAAATCAGGTGAAATTATGAGGTAATGAAAACCTACCTTCTAACTCATATCAGGAAATTCAGCAGATAAAATCCGGTAATTTACAAAAGCATTGGATGAGTACACATACACTTTTCATATATTGATCCAAACTTCTCATTAAATGGAACTGTAGATAGATGCACAGGCATACAGAAGTATAACATTGAAAAAAATCTTATTTGTATGTTATGAGAATGAGGCTTTTAACAAAGATTCCCACTTCTGCTATTCCCTAAAGCTTAAGGACATTGGAAAGGAATTTCTATTCTATGCTAATTTTCAATTTCTTCAGCTTTCAGTCAGATTAGATAATATCCAACAAGACTAATTCAGAATTTTGTATTCAGAAGGAGCTGCTGGACATTATAACAAATTCCACCTCAGTGGAACACTTCAGATGTCAAGTTGTAGTGACTTAATCATGTGCAGATCTAAAAATCAAATACAAATACAAGTTTTTGGAAAAAGATTTTAAAAACTTATATAGTAAGGAAACAAAAAAATCTGTCAGAATTCCAGCAAACAATGTTAGGATTTTTTAAATATAAAAAAGAAATAAAAGACAGCTGAAAATTTGCATGGAAATTAGTGTGCAACAACCATGTTTGAGATAAGATTAAACTGCTGCAATGCTGAAATTTGTTGTTGATAAGGAAACTTAAATGTACTACTCTATGCTGTATTTTGTCTCCCTTTCACTCAGAAAGTGTATTCATTATAATAAATTCACACTTAACTATGTAAAATTCATTCATATAGCCAGAAGCTTATAAAAAGAATATAGACTAAAGAGCAAGTTGCATAATGAGATCTAATCTATGTAAAATAAGTCCCAGAAGAAATGTCCTTTACTTTGATCATATCCCTTGAAACAAGATCCCCTACTAGAAATCACAATAAAGTGAGAGCTTGGGAAAACTCTCCTGGCAAGTAAGTTAGGTTTTTAAAAACAAAAGCTTACCAAGCCCACTGACCTCATGATCCCAGGAAAAACGTAATTAAGGCTAATAAAATCTTTCAGACTCCCTGAGGCTTAATGGGAGAATAAAGATTTTGGAGGACTTGTGGTATGTTCTTTAGCTCTCCTCTCTGCCTCTGTGAAGCTACAAACCTCAGCTTGCTGCCATGTGCAGGAAAAGACCCAAGGTCCATCCAGATGGAGATGGCAACGTGGGGATCCCTCCTCAGCACATGCACGCACATACACGTGCACAGACACATGAAAACACACTTCATCAGGGCACTTAGCAGCCTTTCTGAGTCCTAGAGTATTTTAGTGCGCTGGCTAGTGTCTCTGATTCACAGGAACAATTTCTGAGTTGCTCTTTGCTGCCAGCACAGTGGGTGAATCACCACTGCTGGGAGATTATAATGCTAAATTAATTTTTTAAATGCTTTGTTCTTCCAGGATGAGAGATGTTATGCAAATACAACACGTCCTTATCATGAGCTGAGAACTTAGGACACATTGTAGTGGCCACTAGTTTAAATTACCAGTAGATAGCACCTTGTATCTGAAAGTAAAATGTGAAGAAAAACATTTGTTTCTTCAGCAATTGTATTTCTTGTATATTATATTTTAGCCCATAATACCATGAATCATTTTAAGTTGTGGAACAAGGTATATAAATGTTTGCTTATCAGGGAAACACTGACATCTTAAAAAATAAATGAAATAACTAATATAGAAATGTATCACGTTCTTCATGATGTGACAGGCAGACTGAGAGTGTTATTATACAAACACAGTTCTTGAGCACGCATCAGCATAAGACCCTCCAAGGTAATCACAGCTGCTGAGTGCACAGCAAGACAAGAGACTGAAGGTGGGACTCCTCCACACCCCAGAAGCAAAGCTGTTTGCAACAACGGACTCACTTTCCTGCATGTAGAGAACTGCAATTAATTAATTTTGTTTTCTGCAGAAATGGTGAGTTGCACTAATGTCTGGTCACTTGTCCACTGTGCCATGCACTTGGGTTGGAGCTGAGGGGACCGACTTGTCCTGCTCCCCTGATTAGGTTTCTGTGATTTTCTCACCATGGTGTCAGAGCATGCCTGTGTTAATCAGATCTAGATGCTGAGCCTGGTGGGAGTTTTACTCTTTTTCTCTTCTACCTGTGACAGTCAGGAGCTTTGGGTGGGGTGAAAGTGTTTTCCAGCAGTGGGTTATGTGCTCATCCAAGCCTACAGTGAAACCCCATGCTTCCTGGTATACCAGTGCACTCATGCTGTGACAAACCTGTCCCTGTCACAGCCCTCAGGACATCACAGCTGACAGCAGTGTTTGGGGACAGACAGAGTCAGGGCGATGAGGAGTTAGTGCAAAGCCAGGGAAGGCACCTTGGTTTGTCCCTCAAAGCTTTCCTGATGAATACTCTTTGCTCTTCATTTTTGCCTAATTTACGCTCTTGTCAGCAGCTGATCACCCACAGAAAACATTTGTGGTGTCAGAAGGGGACAGGTAGCATCTCCTTGCTCCTGCTAGGTAGAGCACCAGAGCATGTGGTATAAGGGTGAGAGAAACCCACTGGCTCAGTCCCCCATCCTTCCCCAGAATTACTCCCTATCAATCCAAAGGTACCTGCATCGCACAACCAACCTTTCAATAAACCATTCAGCCTCATCTTCTCCCTGCTCGTTCTCTTGTCTCCGTGGTTTGGAGGAGGAGCTTTGCTCCCCAAGTAGCCACAAAGGAAAGGTGCTTGCTGTCTCTTTGCACCCAGCACATATGGGCGAATCTGTATGGCCATTTGTGATGAGACGATGCAAAGTAATAATTGCTTCATTATTTCTTTAATAGCTTTTTTTTCCCATTTGGTTTTATTTCATATATACATAAACCAGTTTACAAATATTATCAAGGTTGAGTTATGAAAAGCTTATCTAGTGTATGACATTCTTTTAAAGACTGTTGAAAGAATAACTTCTGCATAATAAAACCTCAGGAATACACAAGTGATCTTAACAAATACAGTATGACTGCTGTGTGGTTTCCCGTTGCCTTTGTAGTTTCTAAGACACTATAACATTATTTAATTAGCTAAAATTTCCTCTCTCTTGAGGATGAAAACTCAATGAAATGTCAACAATGCTGTCAGTCTGCTTCAGGCTAAACTCATTACACAAAGCTCACGATAAAAATAGTCCAAGACAGATTATTTTGTTGCAAAACATAGGCCCACACAACTTACGCCTCAGAAACCAGATGTGAAATGCATGCAAGTGCTGCATTTTGGGGGTTAATGGGACTGTTAAGTTCCAGCAGGCAATTATAGTTAGTATGTACTTTCACTGTTCTATATACAACCGGTAAAAAGGAAAAAGTAAGACTATTAAATCCTACCAATGATTTCTCACAGACTGTTTGCTGAGGGATATTCTTACATCAGTCAAAGGCTGATATGAAATCTATATCTTTGCTTTAAAAATTCACCTTCTCCCATCACTGAGAGGGTGAGCAGGAATTATATTTTAAGTAAAATATGGTGAGGAGCAAAGAAAAAAAAATGTTTCACTTAATCTGAATTATAACTGATATTTCAGAATACATGTGCTCATTACTAAGCATAATAAAATCTGGCATTTTCTATTGTCAAAGGGTTTATAAAGGCTAAATTTCTTGATTTATTTAAATAGACAGATAGGAAAGAGCAAACTACAAAAACAAGTGCTATATACTGAAGGCATGTGAATTACCTCCTTCTCAAGGATAATGCAAATTAGAAGTATGTAAAGCTTTGTCTGCACCTGGGATCTTTAATGAGGATAAAGAAAAATCAGACGGAGATTCTCCTGGGAAAAGAGAGGATCGTTATTTGAATAACCTGCAGTGAATTCTAATCAATGCAACGTGACTTTGAAAATGAATGTGGTCTTTCAACTCGCTGTACATGAGCCATAATATTAATCATAACTTCATGGTACAGTAAAGCCCATGACAAATGGTTATTCAGTGGGCTAACGAAAAGATCATTCATAGCAGGAGGAAGGTAAGGGCCACATATCCTTTTTTGTTTGTTTGTTTTTCTTTGCAAATCTATCTGTCTAAATACATGCATATCTATATATGCATATATGAGAATGTACATGTGTGCATGCACATATACCTGTACATGTGTCCCCTCAGTTTAGAATGTAAGCATGCAGTGGGTCCATTTTCCTTCAGGAGTGTCACAAACAAGTAGTGTCTTATACTGTTATGCTTTGAAGAATATCATCTAGTGTTACACTAGCTAATACAAAGCTTGGGATCATTTTTTTTTTCGACAGGGGTTTCTGTATGCATTAGTCATATTTCTTCCAATGTCTGAAGCCTCTACTGTGCCTTTAAAGGGCTGGAAGTAGTTTGCATATTGTATCCACTGCTACACTGCTAAGCTTTGTTCACATTCCTGTATCTATAGGAAGAGTTTAATATAAAGCGTGGTTCACTGACTGCAAAGTAGAAACACAACCCTGATTTATTTACCTAGATTACAAACTAGAACTCTTATATAGTTTTATCCATCTCAAGAATTAAAATCAATGAACTTTTTTATGTTCACTCTATTAACACGTTTACATCAGCAAAATAAGCTGTGTCAAAATCAGACATTCAAAACAGTACTTCTAAAGGAAAGCAGATGTATTTTGCAATGTATTTTAAGGGGCAAGTGCATATTTTAGCTAGAGGATTATTTATGTGGGATACAGGGATGTAAATATATCTTGTTTTGTTGACGTGATGAGGAAGTTCATATATAGGCAGTAAAATGTGACAAGCTATGCCATAAAATGCTGTACTCCAATATGTGTGATGAGATTTTTTTTCTTCTTCCCCACTCTATGTCCCACTTGCAAGTGGCATTTGTCAAGTTTTCTTAAGGGTGGGTGCACATCTTGAAGGTCTGGCCAGGCAGGGAGCTCCAGTGCAGCAACCCAGCCAGCACAGAGTGATTGGTGTTGAGTTGTGTGAAGATGGCGATAGAATCTGTACAACACAGGTGTAACCATATTAATAGATTCACATATATATAAAGTACAACTGCTGCCCTTAGCAGCCCTCAGGCAAAACCTCAAGAAGAGCACAAGGTCCTTGAAGGTTGAGCTCAAGATCTGTCAGTCTGAGGTAAGACAGACTGCAGAGTTAAAAGCCTTCCACTGGCAATGTCTTGCCATCTGACCCTGCACACTCAAATTGGTAGCACAAATCTATCATGTGTCAGTGATCTGAGGGAAGAGAGGCTGTCTTTCCTATACCAAAAAAATCAGTAGCATAAGAGAATAGTAAGACCACATCTAGGAAAGGAAATCATTGTGGACAACTGGCCAAGCAGGTGCCCAAAGCTCAAAACTCAAGCAAAATCCCCAGATGTACATACCTTGAGGTACCTAGCAGTTGCAGCATTGTAAAGACTATCTTTGCAGTGCTATTTGTTTTCTCAAATCATGTTTTTAAAAAATTACAATAAACAAATAGAGCCAGAAAGTAATTTGGATCTATTGCAGAGAGGTGATGGTTGCAGGCAACTCAATTTGAGTAAGTTTCCAAATTGAAGGATAAGCGGTGATTTTATCAGAGTGTGTAAGTATGTTTTTGAGCAGGAGGATGCTTCAAGAACAGGAGTGTTTAAATTAAGTCACAAAGATCAAGGAAGATAGAATGTTAACAGTAAGAATAATTAGCCTTTGAAATAAGGCATCAGGGAAATTAACTGAATTTTTTACTACTTCAAATTTTGAAAAGAAGTATCGATAGCTTTTTAGAGAAGATGCCATAGCTCCTTTGAAAATTGTGGGCCTGTGATGTAAGAAATGTCTGGTGAAATGTTATGTTCTATGTTAATGCAAAAAGTCAATCACAATTATAAAATCTAGGCATGGCTTCTTTTAGGACTGCTTCTGTCTTTCCCCATTAATACTGGTCAGTTTGATGCATATTCTGTTTTAAAAAATATCATGGTGGTCCCATAATTGAAGAGTTGCTTGATTAGATCAAAGTCGGTCCATTGACCCTAAAATCTATGAATTGTACTGTAAAACAGCGGATTAAATAGCAGTTACACCATCCATATGAGCCTGACAATATTTATGCTTTAGCTGTTTCAAGAACATAAGTGTCCCCATGAGCTAGTCTCAAGGACACATGGTAAAGCATATACCCTCCTTTGAAGAACATATGAGTTTTAAAAGCTTAGCAAAAAACTCAGGATCTCTTGAAGATTTCTGACAAAGGATGCTGAAGGATGGCATTAAATAATTCAGTGGTTACAGACATGATCACCAGAATCTCCCAGTAGTTCTCTTGCCTTTATCCTTGGTCTTTACTGATTTGAACCTCAAGTTAAGCTGTTACAGCTTGCTTCAGTATCTGGGAAGACATGGTCTCAGTATTGCTGTGCTTTATTTTACAAGGCTCCCTTGGCTTAGTTGCATTTTGTACTGTGAACTTACACTGTTCTCAGTTACTTTTTCTTAAGGGAGATAGTCTTTGTAAGAAAAGAATAAATAGCTAAGTGAGGGAATACGCAGTTCTCACATACCTTTTGCAGCAGCTTGAAGCAGCAGGAAGTCAGAGCGTCTTCTTGTCATGAACATAGACCTAAGCCATCAAATGATCTTTGCACAGCTTTCATGCCAGATGATCACTTTACTCAGAGGATTATAACTTCATAGTTTGATTGTTCAAGGACAAGTAGGGAGTTTAAGTCCTCAGGGGATTTTCCAGATTTCTCCTGTGCTTTTCTGGAGGGTTTCAGGAACAGCAAACTGGTTAAACCACTTTCTTTCACCTGAATCACTGAAGGAAAATATACACTTGATGCACAGAAGCACAGGCAAAGTGCACTTCATTATTTTTTTCCTAGCTCAACTTTCTCTTTACAGCAGCAAATACTTTGGTTTGATCAAAAAAACCCCACAAAAACCTTAAGAAATTAACTACAGAATTTAGATAGATTTCTGAATCCAGACTTAAAAGCAAGGCAGATTTTAAGAAACTTACAGTATTTTTTGATATATTTAGATAGCCTGGAATAGTGGTATCAGTATTTCAGGCCTCAGTGGTCACTCAATATGGATGATTTACAGCCCGCTTCTGAATATTTTAAACATGGCTTTCTTTGCTAGCCAGTATGGATCACTCTTTTCTTGAGCTATCTTTTATTTGCTTGATACTATTGTGTTTTAGTTCTTCTAATGTAGCCAGACAGGAGAGCTGAAATCACAAGAACAAAAATTTCACAAACTGGAGCTTAAAATGACTGTACCATTTTCCTATTCCCTATATTGGGAAGAAGAGTTTGGATATAAGAAATTAAGGAGGATGATGCTATTAGATAGACTCTAAGATGACTAAACTAAGCTGCTCACAAAGTTAGTGTCTATCTAACTCAAGTAATTGAAAGATGATTTTTTTGTTTTGAACTATGTCATAGCTTTGGATACTTATGGTACCTATAAAAAGTCTGATCTCTAGGTATATGTGTCTTGAAGCACAAGATCTAAATTTATCATGTTTCTAGTGTTTAGTTTTACTCAAACAATTTTTGAAAATTCAATGGAGAATTAGATTTGGATTGTAAAAAACTACTAGATACCTAAAAGAATGTGTAGGAAGAGTTATACTTCTATTAATCCATATACTCTTTGTCTGTGCTAGTGGATTAATCTTCATTCAGTTGCTGTAAGAACTGTATTTTCAAAGCACTTCTCTAACACGTCAGTTTAGGAGTGATCCCAGGGAGAGCTTCCTCCTTACCTGTTAGTGTCTATCTTATATGCAAGAATCAGCATCGAATGAAAAATTATTAATTCAACAAAGAATGAAAATTTTAGTCTCAGTGAAATCACAGAGAGTTCGACTGCTGAGTTTAGTGGAGTCAGAATCAACCATTAGTTTCAGTTGCATGTTCATACTGCTTGAATGTTGTTGGAAATGTCAGAGTTACACAAAGAGATGGAGTAAAACCACTCCCACCTAACACAAAGGTCAAAGAGGAAAGAAACTTCACCCATATCCATTAGAGAAAAGATGTATTCTTTAATCTACTTCTTTTTCCCTATTTTTGAAATGGTTTAAGATACTTAAAAGATTTTTTAGTTCCCCTTCAGCAGGCACTATTACAGTTTCATGGAATCACAAAATCACAGCATGGTTGAGTTTGGAAGGGACATCTGGAGGTCATCTGGTCTGATCTCCTTGATCAAACAGTACCATCTAGAACTGGTTGCCCATGGCCATGTACTCAGCCTTTACTAGATGCACCATTATTCAGTTGAGTTAGTGACTACCCTTGATTTTGAGGGGAAAAATAATCCTGAAAAACTCTAGTATGGAGAGCCGATCTAGTGCTTTTTTTTCCTACTCTTTCTGCATTTTTGTAGAGACTTTGTTGTTTCCCTGGGTTCCTTTCAGATGTTCTTGTGTCCTCTGCCACCATCATGACAGACCTGTAATTTCTGTTTCTGGCACTTGGATCTGTACCAGAAAACCAGAATATTGCTACAATGGTAATAATACCCAAAGCTCTACTTAGTCCTGCTCTAGCTTCAGCTCTGCAAGTGTTCTCTGCTACCACTTTAACTTTGTCCATTTCATGTTGCCATGG
Source organism: Urocolius indicus (assembly GCA_013401255.1). Taxonomy (NCBI): domain Eukaryota; kingdom Metazoa; phylum Chordata; class Aves; order Coliiformes; family Coliidae; genus Urocolius; species Urocolius indicus. Next base: position 89,850 of record WBNH01009879.1, read on the forward strand.
TATGTATGAGCTCCAAAAACACATTATGAAAGTGGAAGAAAAGTGTGATGTGTATGTTTTCGCTTCTTCACCATGAACTACTGTTAGTTTGGGGTGTGGAAACAAAATTAGAAACAATTATGGGGAAGGGATGTCACGTGGAAGTAGGCTGATATGCTATATCCTGGTAAAATGATAGCACCAAGGATATCTCCAGTTTCTCCTATTAAAAGAAATGACCTCTAGCAAACATTGTTCAGATAGCTTAATAATTGGCATCATAAAATGAAAACCAAACTGTCATTGAAAACAGCTATGATCCTGTTCCTGCTAGTGATAGAAAAAGCTGTCAGGATCAGACACAAAAGAAACAATACTGCAGAGATCATATGTCTGATTTCAGTCACATACAAAGATCATTGATTTATCCAAGGATAACTGAAATTAAGATCATGGTTCAGGTGAGGATGAGAGGAAAGTGATTACTGCTTTATTACAGGCCTTCCCTGTAGATATGGGGTGTGGAAATAATCAGGGCTGATCTTACAGGGAGTGCAGCAGATGCACAGCATCTGGTCTCTGGTCTCCAAGGCTACATCTATACTAGTAAACTAAACAGGCTTAGGACATGTTTAAGCACTGCTCCATGAGATCCATACTGTTTAACTCTTGCCATCGTCTCTGGAGTTTGGCCCTTGACAAGCAGCACTGCCTGGGTGCGCAGGTCAGCAGCTGTTCCCCACAGGCAGTGGGCACAAGCCTAGTTTGTTGTAGGGGAGAAGAGGGTTAGATGAGCTGATCTGTGCAGGGTCTGAGGTCAGAGGATAGGCCACCATTCATCTTATTTATTTTCATAGATGTAGGCATAGATGTAGGTATCCATGCTTTCTGACCATGTTGGAGGGGTCTCACTCTCTGTCTCACTTTTGATTGAAATAAAACACAGGATCAAAATAATTTTTTTCCCAAAGAAAACGCATCCTTAAATAAATTCTCATTGTCCTAATTATATGGATGAAAGATTAGTTTTCATCCCAGCTCTGGCCTCTGTACTTGGAAGAAAACTCTTGTCCACAACTAAAGTCCTGCAGCCACAAGGCAAATGCACAAAAGTCCTTTAAGTCTTTAAGCAGCTGATACCAATTTTCCCTGTCCCAACTCTATTGCCTATAATGGACTTGGCCATCATTTGTTGGTACACTATGTGTTTTGCTGTGAAATGCATATCAAACCTCTGCTCTGACTTGAATGATTCAGACTTCACTACTGGTTTCCTAGAATACAAAATTATAATTCTGGGGGTAAGATTAGCTTTTTATTATCATATCATAGAAGTCAGTATTGTTATATTTCACCATAGTCTCCAAGCATCTCTCATGTAGGACAGACTGGTAAAAGGAAGTCCCTGGTGGATTTCCTAGATTTTTTGGCTCTTCTCCTTTTCAGGGTTAATTTAATCAAAATTTTAAAAGGGATAATTAGATTTTTACAACTTTTTTACAGAGGCAAAAATTTAAACCTATTTCCACATTGAAGAAATTTGGAAGGTACCCAAGATTTCCTTTCAAAGTAACATCATCAAATAATATTCTTGTGTATCTGAGATTTAACGTTTCAAATTCTTTCCCTGTACCTTTTATTGTTCCTATTTACAGTGCACCTGAAACACATTGTGTAATTGGCAGAGAGCCCAGATTTTCCATTTAAGAACAGTTTGATGATTTCACTTTTTCTTTCGCGCTCTCTCTTTTTTTTTTTTTTTTGAAAACAGCAGGTGCTCTACATTGTAAACAATGCCAGTCACCATAATATTATTAGCTTTTGCATTTTTATTACATTTTTGCCTCCCTACATATTTTAAACTTCATTGCAAGACATTTCTGGCACCAACTCAGAAAGCTTCTTATTTCATAAGGAAGATGGATACCAGTGAACACAGTTCTTTGTTGTCATTTATAATTAGAAAGCGTAAGATTTACTTAATCATTAAACCACCCAATATTTGTGGGTTTGTTTCTCATTTTCTCTGTGATACATCCACATCTGTCCCATGCAGTACATTAATTCCCTTCTCTGCAATATGGATTTTTCAAACATTTAACCCTTCTCTTTGTATGGCACCAAAATGATCTTTTATAACATTGCTTTTCTCCTCCCTATCACCTTGCCCAAGATCCTGTAAACTGCATTTCAGATTTTTCACAGTTTGATGGGTCAATAGCCAGAACTGACATAGCCCAGTGGTTCTGCAATTACTCTTGTGTGCTGTGAGTTTATATTCCATTGGTTATTAAAAATGTGTGCAAACAAATGGAGTTGAAGAAAAACAAATCAGAAATACATTTAAAAAGAAATCTTGAAAAAATCAGCACAAGAAGGAGCAGATGAAATGCAAATACTCCAGAAATGCAAATAACACAAGGCAAGAATTGTCTTTATGTGCAGGTTTTTTTAATGTGTGTATTTATGTGATTTCTAGATAGAGAACATATCACTTGAAAACAGATTTAGGCAAATGTTATATGCAATAAATATTTATTGTTAGAATTATTTGTGGTTTCAATGAGATCTTCATTAGCAAACAAAGAAAAAAAAATCAAGCTATTTTCATGTTTATACAGCAAGGATGTCTTTTGCTAAACTGCATTTTGAGCTACATTTTTTTTCCAGATCAATTCAATAAGTGAAAGCCCAACAGAGAACAGATGCAATATAAGAGCAATAAAGGGAAGTAAAAAAAATTAAAAATCCTTTGTTCTCCCTGCAGTACATCCGTAAATCTATTAGTGTTATTTTCCTTTCTTCTCTTTTTTGCATCCCAAGCCAGATCTCAAGTTCTCTGAAGCAATCCTTAATCAAGCTCCCCAAAGGCCTACGACTGCATGCAGCAATTTCTCCCCTGCTCTCAGCACAGATGTTTCGAGCACATTCCATTACACCTACATGCCATTACAGCTAATGGCTTATTCTGATGAAGAAAGCTGCTTTCTGCTCAGTGCAGCAAAGGGGAAAATAGCCTCCTGTACAGTTCATACACTGCAACAATGAAATGTGGGGGCAGGTGGTACAACAGAACTCTCTAATGTTAATTACATACTGTATTACCCCCAAATTTGGCTGGTCATTAATTATGCTAATTTACCTTCCTGAAAATTAGCACCATTCATGTGAACATTTGAGCAGTTTTTAGCAAAATGAACTATGGCATAGTGGTTTGTAAACTTAAACCTTTTTAACCACCCAAATACAGGATCACAGTGGCTGCAAGACATGGTATAGAAGGGAAATCAGGCTGGCAGGCAAGATGCCCCACCAGCAGTGGCAGTCCTGATACCCACTCCTCTGTGACCTTGGTCAGGTTGCATCTAGCTGCTCTGTGCCTCAGTTTCTGTGTGTGCAAAATGATAACTACTTTGCATGGGCCAAATCTCCTCCTGTTGGAAGAACAGTACTTGATTCATGAGCGCCTAAAGGACAATGATCCTTTCGGCTACAAAACGTTACGCACCAGGTTACCAGGAAAGCTGGAGATGTCAGATCGAAAGGTTTTGGTCAGGCAAAAAATATTTTTCAGTTTTTAAAGAAACAGAATTACCAGTTAAAACCTTCCTTAGTTATAAAAGGGAAAAATGAAAGCATTAAAGATTTTAGTGCTCTATAGCAAATCTTAATAGACTCCATGATCTGCTGCAGAGGATGACATTGAAAATACAACACTTAGCAAAAAAATCTCTTCTGACTCCTTAAACCTATCCACACAGTTATACAATGATTAAAAATATATATATTTAGACTGCATTAGGTCTCTACAAAGAGAGATATAGAAGTTTCAAGTGTGCCTATAGCTATAGATTGATTTTTTTTTTAATTTAACTGTTCATAAAAAATTAATCTCTGTCTTCTTCCAACAAAACATAAGATTTTACCATATTGATTATTGTCCCTAACAAAGCAAGGTATCAGATTTAGATTCAATTTGTTTTCCTATGAATTAAATACATTAAATCACTTTTTACTCATGTTGAAATTGATTGAGTTTCAGAGTTAAACAAAATATCTTCTCTACGTTGTGAACTGTCTCCATTTCTTCCTCAAGGCTGCTGTTTTCTTCTATCCATCTCCAAGAAGCCATCATCATATTAACATAGATGACAATCTGGCAAGGAGGTGCTGATCAAAGATAAATTTCACACTCGCACTTCGCATTTTCTAATTACACCATCTGTGTCAGACTCTTTCGTGGCAGTTCTGCCCAATCTGTCAAATGCTGCATGCCTATGGGAATGCAGAGGAGCTGAGAAAATCGCCTCCATTTCCCCCACCAGCCGATCCATCACCCCAATCGGAGCTGGTTGGATATATTAGTCTAATTGGTACTGGAATGAAGGTTCCAGACTGCATATAAGATGAGGTGTTTGGGGGATGCAAGACATGAGATTTACAATTTGAATCATATTACAAGGCTTGCCCCAGCTTGTTTCATAGCAAGCTGACAGCAAGCCATGCATGCAATATCAGCGTGTGGAGGTGGGAAAAAAAAAAGGAAGAAAGAAATGAGGAATATTTAAAAACAAATCATGAATGAGAAGGTATCTCCTTTCATCACTCTTGGCTTCTTCCAGACAACCAAACATAAATGATTACCAATAAGTTCAGATTTATCCTTGTATTCGAAAGTAAGAAAAATAAACGTAAAGCGTTCTATAACCTGACCTACCAGAGATAGCTAGAGATATTCTAATCGAGTCCTGATCTATTAAATACAGCAGCTCTATCAAAATAGCAATGGTTCTTTCACACTAAAAGTGTATTACTTCCTATCCATGATGCATGAGATTAAGTCATAGAAGGTGAAAAGTTGCAGCTTTTCTAGCAAAGCTGACATTTAAAATTGTCTACTTTATGGGTCAAATTTTTTTCAGGGAAATTAATCTCAGCTATGTACCTGTGTGTAAAAAATTGCAAGCTACTATTTCTTGGTGCAATCAAATCTGTTGCTGTATCTATGTGTCCTTATGCGATTATATTTAAAAGCAAAAAGGAGTAGCACTTTTGGGTACATGAAGAGTAGTGTGCTTGTTTACTCTGGGGTTTGCAAGCCTAAAAAGAGTGCAAGAAATGGTATGACAAAAAGAAATATGGTTATGCCATAATTCAGGCCACATGAAAAATTGTGTACTACACGTGGGATATGTGTTCTTTCATGACATCTTAGTGCATTTGTACACAAGCTAATGATTTAAACTTTCACACTTGGGTTTTTTTTTAGACAAAACACACATAGAGGAGACATGCTCAAGTTTACCTCATGCATTTGTGATGGAGTCTGTTTCTGAGCTTCCTTTTACCACCCTTTTTGGATGTTTCCTTTAGCATGTTACTGATTCACCTAAGGGTTATTTAATGTTTTTATATTTTAAATGATAGAAAGAGAAAAAGAATAGTCCAATTAAAGAAGTCTTTATTTTTGAATCTGAATTTCTGTAGGACATAAGAAGCAGGATTCAAGGATATTATTTTGTGTTCCTACTTTTCATTTATTTAGTGCAGAGCCAAAGGCGCCACTGATGCAAGAATGTTGTTGGTCTGCAGCCTACACAAAGTAACACTACCAGAGTATGATACTTTTAACACCCTTTTCTGCATTCAGAGTGAGCTGGGGAGAGAGCTGTTCAAATATTCATAAAGGACAGAAGACAAATATTTGGCAACTCCCAACATTTCAGTGCTAAATCATTTAGTAAACACAGGCTAACAGCATTAACACAAGATCAGACAAAACTGTCCAGGACCACTCAGGGCTAGGTCAGCTGAAAGTAACCTTAATGTTGTAAATCAAGCTTTTACTGCCACATATTTGACTGAACTTGTGTCTTTACTTGAACTTTTGAATTTTTCCCTTTCAAAGAAATGTATAAGACAGCCTCAAGGTGGAATATGCCAGAATGACTCCACTTCAGAGGCTCAATCAATGAACAGCAATTATCTCAGATATATTTGAGCTTTTTATAGACAAAGACCTTTGTCTGGGTGGGTGCTGTGTAACATAATGTGTCTGTATAGGCTACTTCTCTTTCCCCTGTGCATTTTAATTACACTGGCAATTTTTTTCCCCAAATAGCTATGAACAGAATTTCAATTACACTTATTCATGAGTGTGCAATGCTCATCCCTGCTTCTGTGAGCTTTGCATACTGGCTCCAAGGAGGAGGCTAGGAGCCACTGAGAGACAAGCTGGTGTCTGTGCTGGGGATGGCACAGGAACCTGCTGCTGCTCTTGAATTAGAGAAGGGGCCACAGCCTCCACAAACAATGACAAGGTGTTCACAAGCTGGCCAAGACGCAGGGCTGCATAATGATGTGCCACATGCCTCACAGTCCCTTTCACACAGGTCTCCATGGGGCTGGCCCCACGCTGCAGAGCAGGGTGGGCTTCCCTGGTTGCCCACCATGGGGTCTTGTGCATAGGCACTGGTAGGAGGGTGACAGTTGTGTTGAGGAGCAGCCATTCTCTGCAGATCAACAAGCTTCTTGTTCCTCTTATGTGAAAATCTGAGAACTGTATATCATTAGCAGGAAAAAATAAGCAAGAACACTAAAGTATCATGGCCAGAATTCAACAACCATTGCTCTGCATTACAGTAACCCTATTACTCTACATGTTCACCAGAGTACCTGCACAGCACAGGATATCTGATTATCACTGTGTCTTTCCCCAGGACTGAGTCTGTGCCACATGCTGTCACCTACCCCAGCATTGAGTGCACAAGTATATGGCCAGGCAGAAGCCTGTCCTCTCCGCACAACTCCCTGTCCATCTCTCACTCCTTCCACAGCCATCAAATTTCAGAAAATATGTGATGATTTCTTGCCTTTGAGACAGACATTTCTATCTTGGGTTAGACCAGGACAATGAGTCCAAGAGCACTGGTGATGGGCAGACAGGCCAAGTCTGTGTGGTTGTGAAACAATGAGGGCAAAACACCTACAGATAGAAAAAATCAAATAAATCTCTTGCTAGAGAACTATGCAACAGTATTTATAAGGTGACAGTACAGCAGAGAAATTGGTAAGAATATAATCATCATAAATAACACCAGTTAAACACTGCAGAGTGAAGCTGAAATGGTGTACATGCATACGGAGCAACTGTTTGTGAAGTGGGAGAAATTGTAACTGTCTCTTTTATGAGAGATATCTCTGCAGCCAAGGACATGTTGACATGCCTGGAAAATCTTTCCCCCTTCCTCCTCCCACTTTTTTTCTTTTTTTGCAAGGAAGCCCAGGCACAAACTATCTGCTGTAGGAATGCCAATGAACCTTCAGGCAAGTCTTTCAAAACTAAACAAACACAAAAGAAGAGATTTGTTTGGCTGCTCTGTGTGCCATTGCAAAGCCAGTACCTGTTTGTTTAAAACAAAATCTGGATGGAAAGCCCTGATGCTATCACAGTGCCCTGTCTCTGACATCCTTTCCCAAAGCCACATGATGGTGTTATACAGGAGCTATCCTGATTTCCTGAAAATACATGATGTTCTTCTCCAGAGAAAGGAAAACAGTTTTACTTCTTCTGTGAACTTGGAACAAACTGCTCATACAAGTGACAGAAAAAACCATTTCTGCTGTTTTCTCTTGCTACCCAGGCTGGAGGCTTGGTCATTCATGCTTTTTTTAGAGTATTACTACCAGTCCTCATCTCTCCCAACTGCCTAAACCCAGTGAAGTCTGTGGCTTTGCACAGGAGTTCTTAAGGACCCTCTTTGGAGACACTAGGGCTGAGCAGGTTTAAATGAGGCAACTGAGTTTAAGAAACCTTTGTTGCAGGTGATGATGGTAGATAAGAGGAAACAAGGACCTGCAATTAGAAAAATCACTGCACATGTGTAAACCAAACACATATGATATGAGAATCACTGGTGAAAAAGGTTTGGATCCAAGTTGTGCAGCTATTGCAGGCTCCTTTCAGAGCAGAACTGTGCTTTCAGCAGAGATTTTTAGAGCTCATAGGCTGCAGTCAGTAAGTGTATGCATCATTGTGGTTGAATAAATAAATATCCACTAAAAGAACGTGATTCAGAAGAGTAAAATAGTTAAGAAACATGGAAAACATTACCGCCCATATTCAATTAACAACTGAAGTATTGTTAGAAAGATGGATCAAACTGTAATGATCTAAAAGCAACAGTTTAGATAACTTGTCTGATAATGGCATATGCACATCCCATAAATGCCCAGCAATTTTTATCATTAAGCCTTCAAGGACAAACCTGATTGATGGCAATGTACCTGCAGGAAGCAGCTTAGATGGAAAAACTCCAGTGTGTGCCAGTAAAGTAATTACCTGGGATGGTGACTATAGTATGTGGTCAGATAGGAATGGGCAGATATTGCAGTGTTTTGAATGCTGCCTTCGTTCCCTCTGCTGAGAGACAGCTCCAAGAACAAGCAACTGAGGCAGAGACTACTGATTCTTCAAAGTCACTGTCTCTGTCCCATTTCAGTACAGCTACAGTACCTTTATGTGCTGAAGGAATACTGTGTCCATCTATGGTGACTTTATGCATCATGGTATAAACGGTTCCAAATAAAAGCAAATTCAAGATGCACCAGAAATTTGAAACTAAAGTGATGCCATCTCCCATATGCAGAAACACACAAGTTGTTTAACAGTTAACATTCACCAGTAATGAATCTTCCTTTATTTATTTTTTTTTTAAATCTCCGTCTCCTGTTACCATTTAGCACAAGGACTAAAAATAAGCATGTCACAATCATGCAACTCAATCCAAGTAATCAAGCACTCCTATTTCAGTAATGCTCTTTATGTATAAATATTTCAAGAATAAAGTTTGTTGTGCTGAAATATAATATTTACACTTACAAAAGTAATATTTGGGACAAGAACTCAGTGAATCATCCTCCTCAGCTTCTCAACAAATAAGAGGCTGTAGTTTCTTAGCATTCATGAGGAGACCTTAGTATATGGAGATAAGGATACATAAATATAAAAGGCTAACGAATCTTCTTTGTCTTGGCAGATTTTGAAGCACACAGGCTGAGCAGCCCTTAAAAACAATCAGTTTGGCTCAGCTCAGTTTCCAGTTAAGTATATAAAAGCAGGGAAACAAAGTACAAAGGCTTATACAAGACTTACATTGAACTTCTGGAAGATCAGAGATTTTCCTTTCAATTTTGCATCTGTCTTTTAATGTAGCAGAGTGCTTGATGATCGGACCCAAGAGTCAGAATTACGTTCCAAGACTGACAATGGGTTTGGAAATCCAGCAAGACTCATCTAGATGCTCACAATACCACTGAGATTCTTTAGGCCAGGGACAAAGAAACAAGACACTTCTTTTATGGTCTTTTGACAGAGATGATCACTGTTCTGGGGGCTTAAGAATTTGGCATGTTAGCCTGAGCTTCATGGCAAAAGCTATTATGTGCCTCCTTTTACATACATAACTTAAAGTGAAATAAAAAGTCATGCTCCTGATGTAAACCATTTTACTAATTTCAAATTATATCACCTCTTGGTCTTTTCAGATATGATGGTTTAATTTAAGTCAGTGATAAAACAGTCTTTATGCTGTTTTCACTGGGAGTGTTATCTGTCTCTAGGAAGACATCAATACACTTTATTTGTATTGGAAAACTACGATGGAAAGCACAAACTGATCACTCTCAATATGCTGATTTTATGTCTTGGGCCTATACCTAAAAATTCAGATTTAGCACACAGATGAACAAACAAGTTAAGAACCAGAGATTATTTTTGTTATTATTTACAGAATATGAAATATGCTGATGTATTTTGCTCCAGAAGATTATTTTGCAGAGAGAAACATTTGTATATTTCTTAGCTATGCCAAACAATTCTAAGCTTGCTTAAGCACATTTAAACATCCATGACTATTCTGTCCTGAGCCATCTGATATTCTACAACATTTACAGGTCACAAGTGACATCAATCAGCTGCCAAGAAAAGGCTGACAAGTAAAGCTGAGGCTCCATCCCAGACCTTGCTGGTCCATGCAATTTCTATATATGGCAACTTGACCAGAAGTCTAGAATTTCATAGATTGCTTAATGAAGACAAAGAGGGTCATTTACCTTTTGCTGTCTAGGAATGACTTTCACATACAGAGAGACAACGTTAAAAGAGCCAGATGTCATATACAAACTTACTTGAGAATGTGAAAGAGATGGTAAGTATGGAATAATATTTTGCTTTGGATTTACAGAACTGAAAGTCTAGTTCGATGCTCCAAGACAATTCAACAATGTAGCATTCAGTAAGGAAATGTAGATGAAGTTTTGCTTCCTTTAAAAGCTATAGAGTAACACACATTGTGTTAATGGGACAGGATTGAATCCTGTGTCTCGTATCCACAGATACCTGTGTGTAAATACAGTCTTGATTTTCCTCAAACTGTAAATACTGTCCATTTTAGGAAAAGGTTGATCATAGTCTGTGTGAGCTTATTAAGTTAAACCTGTGATAGTGTGGTGGTTTAACTGTCTGGGCACAAGGTGCCTACCAAGTTGTTCTAGCACTCCTCCTCTAAACTGGGCAGGAGAGAGAGAAATATAATGATAGGTTTGTGAGTTGAGATAAGGACAGAGAGATCACTCAGCAATTAGCATGATGGGCAATACAGACTCAACTTGGGGAGAACTGGTTTAGTTTATTAATGAACAATCAAAACACAGTGGGGAAATGAGAAACAAAACCAAAATCTTCAAACATCTCCCTTCTCCCCTGATCCTTACCTCCTCCCAGCAGTATAGGAGGATGGGAAATGGGAGTTTCTGTCAGTTCATTACAGATGGACTTTGCCACTGCTTCTTCGCAAAGGGAAGCCTCCTCACACTTCCCACTGCTACACTGTGGAGTCCTTCCCATGGGAGACAGTCCTTCATGAACTTCTCCAATGTGGGTCCTTCCCATGGGCTGCAGTTCTTCATGAATTGACCCAAGATGTGTTTCATCCATGGGGGAAACAGTCCTTCAGGAACAGACTACTTCAGTGTAGAGCCCCCAGAGGGTCACAAGGCCTGCCAGCAAACCTGGTCCAGCATGGGCTCCTCTCAACATGGCTTCCTAGGTCCTGCCAGGAACTTGCTTCAGGGTGGGCTTCCCATGGTGTCAGAGCTTCCCTCAGGTATCTACCCACTCTGGCATGAGGTCCTCCATGTACTGTGAGTGGATCTATGCTCCATTATGGACCTCCATGGACTGCAGGGAGACAGCTGCCTCACCATGGTCTGCACCACAGTTCACAGGGAAATCTCTCTTCTAGTGCCTGGACATTTCCTCCCCTGCCTTCTCCACTGATACTGGTATCTGTGAAGATGTTCTCACATTCTCACTCCCTTCTGCTGCTGCTGCCATTTTGCATCTGTGCAGCAACTTTTTCTCCTTCTCAAATACATTAATCATGTATTGGTGTTACCTCCATCACTAGTTGGCTCAGCCTTGGTCAGTGGTGGGTCCACCTTGGAGCTGACTGGCACTGGCTCTATCAGTTATAGAGGAAGCTCTTAGCAGCTTTTTTTTTAAGAAGTCACTCCTATAACCCCCAACTACCAAAACCTGTCCAAATACAAATAGATACAGTGCTTGCCAAGGAAGTGTATCTGGAGTTAGTGCCTAGCAATATTAATAGCAATATCTATTTAATGACACTAGGAAAAGTAAGTAATTGAAATAGTGTTTTTGCAACTGCATTTTAAGGGAAAAAAAAGTTGCAGAAAATTTTTATATATTTGTTTCAATGTTTTAATCTATCAATGTCTGTTATCCTCCTTCACCTTTCATCTTCAGTGTCCAAATAGAATGTAAAAAGGGCAGAACATAGTCCTCTGAAATATACAGTATAAATATGAGCTTACAAAGTTCTATTTTTCCTCTTTTTTCACCATCTGTAATTCTCAGATTTTTCTTGACTGGCTTGCCTTTTCTTACAGAAATTGTTTGACTATTATTTACTGTTCAATCAAGGTTAAAAAATCATTCCAACCACAGAACCCATAAATTAACGGTGTATGGAAAAAGGCTGAAGTTCAATGTGAACTTCTATACAGAGGAGGTTTTTATACATTTTAAGGCAACATGAATGCTCAGAAAATCTGGAAATGTGGAAAGGATGATGTTATCTTTTTTCCATGTCTGAAGGGAAATTATACAAGCTACTTTTGATAGTCCACTAGTAACATTTTTTGATGCTGGCATTTGGTTCTTTGCTTCGATTTTCTGTCTTGAAGATCCTTAATCCTTCAAACCAGGGATTCAAGATAATGTTGAATTAAAAGTAACACAGCTTTTCATAATGGAAAAGAACATGCAAAGAAGCACTTGTGATATTTGAAGGAGAGGAGCCATCTGTTTAAAGCCTTGACACTGATAACATGGGTACAAACAAACGCTGTGGAACAGTTCACATGAGCAGTTACTTACTCACAAGTTTTCAGGATGGGCCTGTAGAACGTGATTGGATTTTATTGCGAAAAAATCAACAGAAATCATAAAACATTCCAGCAGTGTCAAGACAATGACTGTGTTTGCCATGTTATTCTCATTATTTTCCTTGTGACAAATTTTATGAAGGCTATTTATTGTTAACACATGGATTCATGGATTATTACTATTGCATATAGATATATATGATTCCTGTGTTATTGCCCAACATAACTGAGATTTCAGTGGAAAGACAGACTCAGAATTTTAAATATTGAATTCCAGATGTCTTCTCAGTAGACCTTTACTACACAAAGATACATTATACATTTACAGTTTACTACCTGGAGAGAAAAGAATTAATATAGGGGTTGCACATGTCCAGCTTCTATGTCAAGCTTAGCTGAGGAAATCAGTTCATACCACAGCTGGTCCAAAATCTATCACACTCTTACATTTTTGGCAGCATGTCACCTTAGGCACTGTAAATGGTGTATGTGTGCTATATAATTATATTGTCCACGGATTTATGCACCTGTGTTGCATATTTCATTACATTTTCTTGGCCTGCTTATTAGGACTACATTTTACATGTCTAATAATACTACTAAAATTCTACCAAATATGAAACACTGACTTTCAAGCAGAGCTAAATGAAGCTTAAGTAATTTAACACAAGCCAATGGAAGACAAAAGAATTACTTCACAAGGTCACAAGGTTCCTCTCACTACTCTTCCACTCACATTTCCTTTCTCTCCGCTTGTAAAAAAATTTAAGCCGGAGAGATAAAATTTGAGTCTATTTATTTATTGATAATACAATGGAAAGCTTACTCCTTTTTTTTTTGGAATGAAAGCGTTAATGGGCCGTTTACAGGAAAATATAATGAGCTTGGAATCTTTTGCAGAATCAAATCAGAGTTCATACAACAAATATCATGTGCATTTTGCTCTTTCTAAACATCAATTGGCCGTATAAAAAGTGTAATAGAAAAATTAAAAATTTGTGATTACAATGACACAGAGCATGTGCCAACAACTCTGTGGATGGCTTTTTATCTCATTCCCTTAGTGAAAACAGTTAACTAGGCACTGGTGAGATATTCTGTAACTGCACAACAAAAAGCTGGCACAACTGCCAAGTGTGGCATGCCAGATGTGTGAATACATTCTGGAGAGCAGTATCAGCAGCTCCAACAGAAAGCCATAGCCATTAATCTAGAGACCTCTGGGAGTTCAGGATCGTGCTGTAAAACCTAGACCCTGCCAAGACTGCATCAGATAAAGCCATCAATGCATTGTAAAAAAGACACAAAACCTATTTCATGGGCTGCACTGATCAAGCAATTACAATCATTGACTACATTAAGCAAAGAAACAGCGGGGTGCCCTATAAAATTGACTGCCAACTTGAATAATCAATAGACTCCATGTAGAGTAAATTAAATAACTGAAAAACTATTTGGAAAAGCTGAAGTTAAAAAGCCAATCTGTAATCCCTCATCCATGGAAAAGCAATCCTGCATCCAAAAGATTCTTTAGCTTGCTTTCATTCTTGTCACTGGGAAATACAGTAACAGTAAACTAAGACATTCTTTAACTATCTCATTCACTAGTTAGTAATTGTTCATTTAACCCAGACATTCATAATCAATGCATGCATTAGTATTATACCTCCCAATCTGCCAGGCTTCAAACATGGGCCTAAATTGCAGGGCTGATACTCAGAACAAGGGAAACCAGAGAAATTGTATGTACTCTGGGAGACTTGAAATGATACAGAATGCTTTCCCTAATACAAGGCATATTCAATTTGGCCAGACTCTTGTGATTATTTCCAACATAAACCATTTATAGCAATAGCCATAATTTTGCAATTGATAGTATAGGTTGGAAATGTTACAACAGAGCTGCTTTTTTTTTCCCCCAACAAAAGGTGCTGATTCATCAGAAACAAAGGTTATGGAAACAGAATATCATTGGCTGAACAGGTTTTTAGTCCAACACAGGAGAGTGGTTGACAGAGAGCTTCCCGTCTCACTCTCCTGCACACATGTGTGGGTAGATACAATGTGCTAGCCACCTAGCTGTCCATTAATGACAATGTCTGTCAGGGAAGTGCTTGTCTTACAGCATTTTTCCAGAAGAGAAATCTGAACCAGAGGGCTGAGCAAGGACTGGCACCTTGGATTTTCTATCTTCTGGGTCTCAGGTACTTTTCTGGGAAATATTATCAGATTTTAGGTTTTGAACTTAAAGAATCCTAACAGGTTTATATTTGCCTTGTTTTGTTTTTCCATAATTTTCCAAAAGGTATGCCTAAAGGGCTGCACAGAAGACAACTACAGCAGTGCTATTGGAGCAATCTATGTAGTTCAGCAGTCCACTTGCAAGTTACTGGGGTTGTGTAGGAGCTGTCTTTTACTGATTTCATTGTACTATCTCAATGGGACTCATCCAGACACTGTTTTGGACAGACATCATTAACTGCAGGACCATGAGTGATTCTTTCAAGGCTGCTACTTTCATTGTAGTATTAGGACAGCTAGGAACACATTGCAAAAGCTACTGTGTAACTGTTCACATTGTTAGGAATTCCAGGGCACATACGCCATAGTTCTTTGCTTGCAGTAAGATGAGCCAGCTATTGGCACTGAAGGATCATCAATGTCTAAGACTTCTCAGGACTTTGTGCCTTATTATCAAAAGGAATACCAAACAGAGCAAAAGCAGAACATCGGATTTTAACTGCTGCCTGAACTGGCCTGAGTACCATTTCACATGGAAACAGGTTTGTGCATATTACCTGAATTTGGTTCAACATCTGGCAGGAAACATTCTGCAGCAGAACTATACCCCAAAAGAACAGTTCAACTGTATTAGATTGCTGCATATATCAAGAAGAAAGGGACACCTGTAAAAACCTCTGTTAATAGCAAACACTCTGATTTTATATCCAAGAGAAAATTAGTAAATTTTAAAAGAAAATTCCAGTAGTAAAACAATAAATGCCCCTTTTGAAAAAAAAAAAGTGTCACTTTTCGATGCCTATGAAAATTTTCTCAGTTTTCATTCTCTTGTTTTGAAAGAAAAGTCCCTTTTTATTGTGAAAATATATTTCTTCTTGGGAAAAAAACCCAACCTTCTGCTTTCATTCTCCAAAACTAGGAGATATCAAAGGCAAAGCTGCAACATATTTTGCTTTTCAGAGAATCTGAAGAAATGTGATTTAGCAGTTTTTCCAGTGGTGCAAATATTTTTTACTCACCTCACACTAACATGGGGTTTTTGTGTGGATAAATTAACAGGTAAGCAAGGGTGTTAGGCTCTGTACCTATAGTAATAGCATGAGTTGGGTTCTTCACTGACAAATGTTTTCTTATTTTTTTCAGTTGAAATATAATGTAGAATTTTGGATTCATTCAGTCTGGTCTGCAGATTAAAGCAAAACAGATGAATTGAATTTAACTCCTCACTATACACAGCTTTTCCACTGGGTTGCAAAAGTACTTCTAGAATATATCTAGTACAAAATCAAAATACATCTTGGAGTGGTCATCAATACTAAAAATGTTTTCACAAACTAAGGCATCTGGGAAATCTGTAGGATATAAATTTAACAATATTTTTGAGTGTTCTGTACAAGTATTTTTCTTTCATGGTACACAAGAAATAAGTTGTCAATAAACAGTCTGAGATAAGAGTACTCTCTCACCTGTTTAAAAAATATGGGCAAAAATCTCTGAAAAGATGAATTATAAGTAAACAATAAATGCATATAAAGAAAGAGAAACATAATGAACCAGAAGTGATTATGTGTCACAATAAAATTTTCCAACTTGTCTGCTGATTAGATGGTAATGCTGCCCACAAAAGGGAGGGAGGGGGGGAAGCACTGCAGAGAACCTGATAAAACATCCTACTGAAACCTATTGTATTTACTACTTATTAGATTCTGAACTCAAATAGATCTTGATTGTTGAGAGCTTGAGTATTTAAAAGCCTTAAGATCATCAATTACATTACTCATAATTTCCACATCTGCCTGTTCCCCAGCAATTCAGAAAGAGATGGCTGTTATAAGAGTCTTTCTGCAACTTGATTACTGAGTCTCTATTACAATGTGCACTTGAAATGCCTTTAAGGATTTGAACTTAACTGTAATTTGCAGTTTTATGGAACTCCTACGTGGATCGCTTTTTGGTGATAGTGAAAATCAAATGAGTGGAGATAGTCCAAATTACCTGTAAGAAAAGCAGGTTCTTACCCACTCAAAGGAATCCCTACAAGCCTGCCAAAAGCACAATAAATGCACTCTTCTGTCCTACATCATCTGGAAAGGGAATATGTATTTGAAATAAAACAGAAAATCTGATTACTATGAAGCTAAACAACAAGACAACTATGTTTGCAGAAGGCATTTTCAGGCTGCAGGGAATGTTTCTTCTCTATTGTGTCGCACTTCAAAATGAATACTTTTTTAACAAAACCTTTTCTTTTGTCAAAACACTGGCATCTTGATCATATTTCCCATTTAAGTCAATGGAGAGCTGCCCATTATGTCTTATGGGAGTTGGATCACACTAATGGAATGTACTTTTCTCATTCCCAAGCATCCATACACGTGCCCTCCTTGAAGACAGTACAAGATGTACTTATACTGGAATCAACCTAACTCTTGGAACAGAAACGTGCTCTTCAGTGTCTATATTGGCTGCTCCTGTGGTATTTTTTGAATGCTACCTTTATTGGAATTAATTCTTGGGATTTCAAAGCAAATGGAGACACTTAAGTTGCAGTGTAGGATGGAAGTCTATATGAAAAGTCTCACTGAAATCAACTGGAGTATCTATAAGGTAATAGTATAATGTAAGTACTGGACCTCAGAATTTATGTATGTGTCGTATTATGCTGTAGAAAGAGAATGGCACATGCAAAATGGATGAATCAAATAAAGCACTGGCATGGAAATAATGTGGAGGTATTATTGGAGATTGCAGAGAATCAAGTACATAAATAAAAGCATTTTCAGAAATTACTCTTGCAAATAGCAAGTGTAGAAAATATAGCTGCTTAAGTTGCCAGCCTTTCAGTATAACTTCAATATAACTCTCTTCTGGGTTGTCTGTTTCTCTTTAGGTTGAAATATCTCAGTATTTCTCATGGAGAAATGTGGCTCTCATTGCCACTTCACTGAATGTCACTTTTGTGAAGTTCAAAGAACTTTAGTAAATGTAATATTTTGTCATTTATAGTAATTGATTGTAGAAATTACTTCCACTACTAACACCTGATGTGATGTTCAGGAGTCAGAGAAGTCTTGTTTTAATGTTTCCCTCCCTGTCTCTGTCCTTCATTAAAAAAATTCCCCTCTTCCATATAAAGGGTTAAACATTTAAGTTAAGTCTCCAAACATTAGTAGACGAGCAACTTGGAATTTGAAAAGAAAGAAAAGGTGAAAGGAAGCTAGGGAGAAGGAAGGGAGAAGGTACAACAAAGAAAATTACAAAGTCAAAAAGAGAATGTATAAAAATGATGTAAGGGGCCATAGGAGGAAGAAGTTGACAAGGAAATGCACACATTGCTAAAATAATAGAAGATATGTTCAGGAAGAACTGTTATTCTTAAGAAACATTATCACCATCTTTGAATGTTGGGGTAAAAAGAAGGATAATGGTGAGCTTCTGTTTTGAATTACTCTTCAAAAATCTCCTTTGCAAAATCCCACAAACCAGTATGTTCATGACATGACTTATGACTCATCCAAGTCATCTGAAAGAAAGTAAAACAGGGATATGTCGATTCTGTCTAGGTTGTGGGACAGATTCTGCTTTCACCTCATTGCATTAGACATATGTATGATTTACTCTGGTGAATATGAAAAGAGAGAGAGGCTTTCATCCTGGAGAAATGTGACAACTGGAAGAGAATGCAGCACTACTCGTCCTGCCCTAGAACAGAGAAAGGCTTTACGATGCTTACCTTTTCTGAAAGACTTCCTTGACAATCCAAAGAACATTTACCCCAAAATATATTTTGTTTTGGATAATTTGGGGGTTAATTATAATTCCTTGTACCTGTACAGGAAGACTGAGTCTCCCAGTTTCTTATGGTAGGAAAAGCCAGCATTTGTGTCTTTCAATGCTGCAACTACATTGACTTGTTTGAATACGAGTGTGGTGAGTATAACAAGATTTCTGCCTCTCAGTGTCACATTGATCTGTATACATAAGTGGGTAAAACAGTTACCATTAAAAATACCAGTACAATAACGTAGATTTTCTCAGACAAAGTGTTGTTAATGGCAAATGCTTTCTACTGAATACACCACTGCTACATTACTTTTATGTAAATAACTGGATTTATATTCTGCCTCTTTGTTTGCAGAGCTCTTGCTACAGATTTATATGTCAATTTTCTGGAAATCTTAGAATCATGGTAACATGGATTTCCCTTTTAAAAACAGAAATTTTGGGAAGAGAGAAAACAGCAGCATTGAATTGTTCACTGAAATTACGTAATATTTTTGCATGTGACTTAGCACATAAAACTCCAATATTTAAATGCAGTTACTAAATAGATATGAAGTGAGTAACAATATATTGACAAAAATACTTTGGATCAGAAATGACGCTGCATTAATGGAGTCAATCATGCATTTTATCTACATTACAATATGGGGGAGATCTTGAAATGTTGAAAATGGAAAGTATATTTTTCTCTTACAAACAAAAAATGAAATAGTTGTAAGGAGACACTTAGAATGGGACCTCTTTGATCTCACTCAATAAATGTTAACATACAAATGTAGGTTAATTGTCTAGAGTGTCTTTGTACATTATAGACAGAAGGAGATATCAGAAGCTGGATCACCCTATGCCCAAAACCCATTGCAGATGAATGGAATGAATCACCCTCCCGAGGTGCTTATTCTTTCATTCAATCACAGCAAAAGCCCTGGACCACATGCCTAATTTTCCAGTGTCTGAAGTTAGGTGCATTCCTCATTCTAGAGAGATAAGCTTTGACTATTCCAATATACAGCCAAGTTAATATAATTCAATTTACTCAACATGGGATTAAGGACCAGCAATAAATATGGCCCACATTGTAATGATCAACAAGAATTAAGAATTTCAATAACCCATCATTATTCTGAAGATACTTCATCTGAAATGCTTGTGGGAGAACATTTTGAAGAGTTAAAATATAGCATTAATGATATAATTTTAAACTTTAAAGTTTATCTTCTCACTCTAAGAGAAAACACCACATTGAATTTTTCTAACATTTTTTTTGAGTGTTCATTCTGGTAGTTTAGGATATAGGATTTTTCCTAGCATGATTTTTTTTTGTACTCCTAAAATATATGGAGACTTGTTTTCCTGATGTTTTTGAGGGACTCATGCCTTCTAAAATTCTTTTTTAATTTATTACACCAAATTTTAATAGATCTGTCTATTCTTGTGTGTCTCATGTTTGTTTAACAACCAGGACAAAAACCATCTTCAGCTTAATTTTCAGACAGCTCACAAGACAATCATTGTGACTGTTCATGCATGATCAAAGGGTGTTTCCTAAGCCTACAGTTGCTTGAGAAACTTTGTTCACAATCTCTAGTTTCTGCAAAGATGTCAGCTTCTTGCCCTCCCATTCTCTTGAATGACCATTCTGAGAGATGCTGTGTAAACTGTATTGGGCCAAAGCACTGCAGAGGCTACAGTAGACTACATGGTTTCTATGGTTCAGATTTGAGCTATATCCATACATGTTTAAAGCTGTTTAAACATCATTGATCCTGAAAGGAAGGGGCATTGAGCAAAGGAGAAGATGCCTCAACATCCGAAGCTTCATCAAAACTTGGGAAAGCAAGTAATTATATATTCATCTTTATGCAGAGCTTAGTATTCCAACAAAATCATGTTTCTGTGTAAATAACCCAGGCCTGTTATGCTAAGATGTTCAAAGCAAAGACAGGACATTGTACCATTCCAGTAACTGTTAAATTGCCACCGATAGCTACTGTTTCATAGCTGTTCCCACTGTCATCAGAAAGAATATAAAAAAAATATTAAAAAAAAAAATAAAAAAAAGCAAGTCCATTTGCAGAAAGCTTTATGTGTTATTTTGCTGACACCAGGTCTGTTTCTTGTTTAGGAAAGTCAGCTATGCTACATGAGCACGTGCTGCTCTGTCGTGAGCCTTGTGGGTTCTAATAAGACTAAGCTACAGACCTCATAAAATCAAGTGTAAACAACTTCTTTCAGTACCATCTAAATCTTATGTCGAGATCAAGTAGTCAGATTAAGTATTCATTAAGGTCTTGTGGTCAAAATATTAATTGAAATTTCAAGGATATAGTTTTTTAAAAAGGAAGAGAATTAAACTGAGAGCAAGATACTTATACAGCATATCAATGTAAAGAAACATTAAAGAAGAATTTTTAATTGATAGGCACATAATCGCAGTTCTCTGAAAGAAATCAGCGCACCCAGCATGAAACATATGAGTTTTACAAACATCATTTCAGGTTTTTTTATTACCTATGAGCATTAGGATATACTTCCTTGACTCTATAATAATTGCTTGCAGTTAATTACAAATGAAACAGAAGTGCTGGTAATATTAGACTTGCACCCTGCATAAAGCTAGAAATTACTGCTATTACTCTTATTTGCTGAGAATATTGGGTCATAGATGCTAATTAGCAGTTCACAGCCCCCTACAGGAAAAAACTCATTATTATGAAAATCTGTCTTGGTAGCCAAAGCCACCACTCATGTCACTGTGAACGTTTTTGTCAGGCCAATTATAAGGTATGACAAAACTTAAGATTTACTTTTGTATGAAGAAAATTTGGAAGGTTAAAAATACAACATGCTAATCTGAAAATTAATTGCCATATAGAGAAAAGAGATTCTGACTGACTTTGTCTTAGTAAAATCTGACTGTATATTAGGTATAATGACACTAGATTTTTATTAAATATGCACAAAAACACTATTTCTTTCAAAAAAATAAAAAATTCAAGAAAAATCTCTACGGTCAAGAAAAAAAAAATCCAAACAGCTAACAGAAATGAGTATTGCAAGATCATACACTCTAGAGCAAGGAACAAAATTTATTACCCATCAGTAATTTGAGGGGAACATTTCATTTTCCTGTAAACAAGGACCTGATTAAAAAAAAAAAAAAAACACTACTTTTTTTTACCCAAGTTTTCTACAGAATTTATTTGAAAAATATGAAGCAAAAAAGAGTATGTTTCTGTGATTTGTTAAACTTCTCTCTCTCCATAGCACATGTAACTGACTTTGTGTGCTTGAGGGAAAGGAGACAATGAATAAAAGAGCAACTAATTGTAATGCCAGAGTGAATTACAGAGAAAGAAAAATGTAAATGGCATGTCGGGACAAAGCAGTGATTTAGGAATGGTTCTGATGACGTAAGGATGAGAGGGCAGACTTTGCTCTTAATTTCAGCCCTGTAAAAGCACACAGTCTAAAATACCTGCTTGGACTCCCCATGTTGGCCAAAACAGGAGGAGATACATCAGCACAGAGCAACTCCATGCCAGCCTCTCTCAAATAACTGGAAAACTTGAGGATAGGTGAGAAGTCAAAATTTCCAATTTCAGGTGAGAGAAAAAGGTTCTCAACTGTAAGCAGCAAGATACAAATCCATTCAAAGGCTGATATATTCAGCTGCTTATTGTTAGACTGAGTACAGTGAAATGCAAAAGGAAAGCCACAAATTAGAATGACACATAACTTCTGTCCTAAGATGAAGTGGAGGACCATGACTTCTACTGTGTTTTAAGGAAAAATGGTTTCTCAAAATTATACTCTACCTCGTCTCTATTAGGCTAGACTTCGCTTTCAGCAGAACAAGCTGAATTTCCATCAGTGTAAAAGAGAATGGGACTGACTACTAATGCAACCACACTGCTCGCCTACTAATGGAAATGAGTTTGCCTTTCATCAGAGGGGATTACATTAGTTAAAATTAAACAGAACAAAGAATTGTTTGAAGACCTTTAATAGCACCCAGAAAAAGAAAATAAATAATTCCTGTCTTAAAACTGGGAAATGAAACCAGTCATGCAATAAGCTGTTAGAGAATTTGTTATCCATATATGCTGGCACCTTGCTAATCCCCTGAAACTCTGGTATGAAACCTGGAATTGTGAATAAAACTAACCCAATTCCATCTTAGTCATACATTGCAGGCCTTGTTTAAGAAATAGGAGATCTGTGTAAGCAGACAGAGAAGACACTTAATGTATTCAGAACTGCATAAAACAGTGTACAAGGACTGCATTGTGAAAAGGTGTGTGTTTTTGCAGAGATTTAAGAAAATACACTTTCCTTACAGTAGGTCTCTTGCCCCGGTCACCCAAAACCCCTCTACTCCATAGGATACCCTGTTCTACCAGCATATTTTAGGTTCCACCTTCTGGATATGCACCTGAAGCTATTACTCTAATGCAGCATGACAATGAATTAACAAGACAGATCACAAGTTCTAGTTTAGCAGGCCTCTGGGAAACACACTCTGGAGACAAGTGGATTTTTTACATTGCTGCATTGTAGAGGACCAGGCATCTAAATTTTTACTTCCATTAGTCTTCATTCAATTGAGTGGGAATTTTGCAAAATTAGGTCCTAAATTATTACTAGCAGTGCTTTTTGCTGACATTCAAGGTCAAATGTCACTCTAATCCAGGCAATGCAAGATCAAGGTGTAGCTGTAACCACCAATCACAACACAGAGTGCACAATGGCATGTTGATCACGGTGTCCCTAAATGAGAAGGCAGTGGAAATGGGTACATTTGAGCTAACAATGAAACACTGACCTGGAGGTCACCTCACAGGTGGCCTCACCTTTTCAGTATCTTTATCATATCTGTGTATGTTCAGCCATCCCATGCAAAGCCAAGCTTTTTCAGGAATCATTTGGGCAGGCTCAAGATTGGGACTGGTTGCTAATAGTGGAAAGTTAGGTTGACATCACCAGTGAAATCACCAGTAGCCCACCCCTGCTGCCCATGTAGACTCTGTGCTCTGAAGCACAGCTTTCCATTCTTGCACCAGGGCAAGCGTACTCATGCTGGTGTTAACGGCACACCATTGTTTATTCTTTGCATCCAGATAATGCTCTTGGTTGGTCAGCTGAAGTGGGTGATGTCAATAAAGGGTCTGTTTTCTCCTGCAAGCTACCAGTGTGACAGATTGATTATAGAAACATGAACATTTCTATTTCAATATTAAAACAGGGAAAAATATACTACTTAATGTTGCATCATAACCAAGTATAATCTACCAAAGCATGATATGATACTGTAACATAGAAACCAAACAGTACCCATTTATAAATATATCCCCAACATTCTATAATAAAATTAATACTGACATATTTTTATTTCTACAATAACGATCAAATAAGAATTGCTTTCAGATCTGGGGTATAGGCTTCCTGTATATTATTCAAAGCATATCTCTCTTGAATCCTCAAAGACATTCAGCTTACCTACTGTAAAGCAGAGCTATTAACACACTTCTTGCTTTCATCTGTAGACTTCTTTATAAAGGTGTATATGTGTCACGATCATCTTTTTATACATCCCATAGCTAAAACTAAATTATATTAGTAAGGATGAGAATGTTTCTTCCCTAGTGCATGCAATATGGTTCTAGTACTTTGTAGACTAGAGCTCCACTGATTTACCTCTCCCAGATTTCTTACAGATTCATCAGTATTAGAGTCTTTAACCCAAGCTCATTTATTTTCATGTAACTCACGTTAGCTAACAAATCTGTGAAGGCTAGTGAAGGCACTTTGTGGATGCTTATTACTCCATGAATCCATGTTGTATTTCTGTGTAATTAGAGCTTCCCTTTGTTCTCTGATGCACAGAAAAGGTCACAATCCAGGCTATATGGATTTTTGGAGCTAAAGAACTTAAAAGTAACCTGGAGAGAAGAAAATAAGAGATATTTTTTTGTTGTTTCCGTGTATTTGTCTGCATGATCACAACAGATACATGTGAAAACCTTGAAATTTTTTCTAAGCCAAAACACATCCTTAACAAATCAAGGGAGTGGTGGTTTTTTGCCTGTTTCAAAGGTCTTGAATGTTAAAAAGTCCAAGTCTTCTTTACCCTGGAGGACAGCTTGTTAGCTACAGAACTAGTCAGACAGACACATCCCAAGAGAATGAAGAAATCTGAGCAACTCAGAAAACAGATGTTTTTAGATATATTCTCTAGATTCTTTACTTTTCTTAACACCCATTTAACTCCAGTAACAAATGAGCATTGATGAGAAATGATGTCTTTGTTAAAGATTCAATACCCCTTGAGAGCTCCAAATAAGCATCTGAAATTCCCCAAGAAAGTTCTTCCACAAACAAAAGGTTAATTACATTTTAGTAGGTATCTCTGGGTGAAGGTTATTTTGCTGCCATGCAATTACAATAAGAGTAAATTGAAGGTTTTCAAGATTTCAGGGGTTTAATTGATGCGTTCATTAATTCACCTTTTCAAACTGAGGAAGAATCAAGTTTTAAATATTTTATTAATCATTTGCATTTTTCTTGAGGTCGATTTTCTATTGTTACTCTGATTGACTTGTACCTGATGGCTGGATCAAGATACTGAAGTCCTTTTTTGTCCTGATTTTCTTAAAAAAATGGAGCTTCCGTGTTCACACAATTGCAATGACTTTCTTCTTGCTTATAACTTTTGAACTGTTTCAACCACATTGAACAGAGTTGTAAGAGTGTCAAACAAGTTTTATTCCAACAGTTTCCAGGAAACTAGGTGACCAGGTAGGAAAGGGAAACTATATTTATACCGTACTGCAGAAGAGGCTGCAGGATGAGTTCTCACTTTTTCAAACAGAGAATTCATACCAAGTCGACATAGAAAAGACAGACAAGGTATTGCCAAAAGCGACTCTTGATTATACACCAGAGACCACTTTGACACCTGCAGGAAACCAAGCTCTGCTAACTCTGACAGGCATCAACCTATTTTGGGGAAAAAAAAACCAAACTCACATTACATGAGCAGTGACATTGCAGTTTATATGCTCATCAACTGACAGAACTGAGGTACATTTAAATGTTACTTCCCCTCAGATAACAATAGCCATGCAACATTCACCTTAGAATTCCCACCCAGCAGCTCTGGTCAGGATAAAAGAATATCAGCTAGTGCTTGTACACTGTGTAAAGTTGTCCCATGGGAATCCATGAGTATGGGTTAAGTTTCCACTTAGAGCTGGAATAATGCCAATTCTATCACCTCTGCTGCAGGTTGGGGTTTAGTTTGAGGTCAGAGTCTCACAAGGGCACTTGCTGTAGCCTGATGACAGTCTTCAGGTTAACATATTGTTTTGATGACCTGACAGTTCCCCATCCGAATTTAACTGCTGATTGCTCTGACATTAGTTAAAAACCAATGTCTACAGTGTGAAGCATATCTTCTTCATTCAATCACTGAAGAGCAGTAGAACCATAGGACTTTGCTTTCCAAACATTTATGGTGTTGTTTTGTTTTTTTTTTTTTTCCTAGCAACTGCCTATGTATGTAAAAGGGTGAAGGATGCTTGTATTCAGGTAGCTGCAGAAAAGCCACACAGGAGAGCAGATTGCCAAGGAATAGTGCAGGTGATCAGTTTGAGCAAAGGAACAAAAGTAAGGAGTGATGCTGTTCAGGAACATTGCAGCAGCATCTGAGTACCTTAGGTACTCAGAGCCCTGATATTCTGGGAATGGTACAAATTACAGGAAGAATAATCTCCACTGTCATTCTTCTTCATTTAAATACAAAAGACAATATTCAGGTAATAGTCAAGACAACTTCCTGTTCTACATCAATTTCTTGACTCCTTTATCTGAGTGGCCCAGGAATGCCTGGCATTTGTCTGATTCATCCTCAAGGCTAGGCCTGGAGACTTTCAACTAAGGACATTCTGAAGGAGACTCTTCTCAGATAATTCAGGATACCTTTTCTCTCATACTTTAAACAAGTGGCTTGGAAGAGTTCTAATTCTTATCCCAGTCTCTGAACAGCTTACGAAGTCTCAGGAGTAGGAGACACCAGTAAAAATCAGACCTGTTTACCAGTCCATAGGTTCGGATTGAGGGAAATGGTTAACTGTGTACTTTCAGTAATACAAAGAAAAGTAATGTGCAGTGACATCCTGTCCTGCATGGCAGGAATGTAGACCAGCTATGATGGATCTCTGAGGGAAGAGATGTGTTTGCTAAAGAGAGCTGATTTTTGTTGACTAAAAGCTGAGGATTGAGAGGAGAGGAGAGGAAAAAGAGGCTCTGTCTTTGAAGGTGTTAAGATCATGCTTTGATCTTGCATTTTGCAATAAGAGGATTCACTTTTTTGTTGTAAAGTTGTGTCATATAAATGATACCATTTTTTATTCCAAAGGATTAACAAAGACTATTATTTAACAAGTGAAAACATTAGCTATCTACCACTCGCTCAGCAGTGTTAAGCTGAAATTGAAATGTATAGCTGTCCTCTATCATATTAAGCCCACATGCTTGACTTTCCTAAGGATCATGATAAAAAAGAAAGACACCAGCATAAAATACTTTATCAGATGCAGACTTTCTGGTGGGAAGTCAGAATCATCTTGTGGGAAAATGAGCAACTTCTAGCTCTCAGTCTCACTTTTTTCTGATGCTGTACATAAGTTTGTCCTATCTCTGTGCTCTTTTAAGATTTTATTTCATGCAGGACTTGCAGAGGATATCAGGCATCCGTTACATTTATGCCCTCATGTTTTTACAGACACATATATAAATATACATACATAACCCCCCAAGTCTAATAATTAGTTCTCCTTATGGAAGCATGAGCCCTTGTTCCAACTCTGTCTGCTGAAATCATTAAAAAAGTCTCTCTGCGAAGGCAAGACACGCTTTGTCAAAACGTTTCCTAATATATCTAAAACAAAACATACACAAAAAGTACTTAAGCCTGAATAAAGTCTCCAACCTCTAAAAGACAAGTATAATCCAGAAGAAAACAGATTCTAGGTTCTATTTTATCACAACGTATCATTTTTCTCCTTGGTGTATGAAAGTCTCATCAGAGACTCAAATCAGATTTATAGGTTTCCCACAACTGTATAAGCAAGTAAGTAGCACTAAAGCAGACGCTGTCTTGCTCAGGACACCAATTACATTGCAACTGTAGAGGAATAGAAGCTTAGTACAAAGTCATTATCAGACACATATTACAAATTCAATATGTGTTGCACATAAAATATGTATGACTTCTCCTTACTGTATATCATGTACCAAAATATAATATGTTTCTGAGGTCTGAATGAATTAAAAATGAAACAGTTTATTGAAAAAAACCACAGTTTTTGTGATATAGGTAAGCAGATTTTAAAACTGAAGATGTTTCACAACCATCCATTAAAGCACACTTTGAAAGATTCTTAGAATCCAGATTTCCTGCCAGGAAAATGAGGTAAAGTTAGATATCCTAAGCAGGAAGCTTAACAGATAGACAATATTTACCACTACAAAATTTTATCATATTAAAAGATGACACTTTTCAAGGTAAACACTCACAACCTGAAGTCTGCAGGAGTGCAGATAGTATGCAAAAGGTCACCACCATACTATTTTTTTTCCTGTGGTAGAACAAGTCTGTTAGAGAGAGAATGATGGGAAGCAAAGAGGACACAGCTGTGGAAAAGTTTGATCAGCGTTTTGTGACTGGAGTGGGTTATTTGTTTTTACTAAAATGAAACATTTTTGCAGGGTTAATCTGGTTTTGTTCTGTTTCCTACTCTAGCAGGAACCACAAGGGCTTGGGAGGCAGAAGAACACTTATTCCAATTGTGTGTAGAATTAGTGAAGGAAGACCTCATGCTACACAAAGGAATCTGGGCTGGACTGTGGGCTGCAGGGAGCTGACAGAGCCATGGGTGAGTGCAGGGTAACACACCTCAGTTGCTGTGTTTTATCCTGAGGGCTGCGCTGACATTCAGGATAAACAGATTCATGAGCTGCAAAGGGGGACTTGTGCCTCTCATAAGGTTAGAACCCAAAATCTAAGCCAGTCCTTCTTACAGAAAAGTTGCTGTAGGAAAATGCTTACCCCAAAGGCAAGCACTGGTACGGTCTGAAATGAGAAGGGTTCTGCAGTACATCTCTGTCATGCAGGGGAAATATGCAGAAAAAAAAGAACCAGAAATTACTCAGAGAAAAGTAGGTACTGGAAAAACTGAAGTGGCTACAGGCAAGCTGCAGTAATTTGGAACAGAAGAATATATTTTCTCATATCTACCTATTCCAGTCCTATGGCTGTTCTGTCCCAGCCCACAGTGCAAGGGTATTCTTGGAGTTACCTGGAAGTCTGAGTTGCCTCCAACACTGTTTTAGATGTGCAAACACAGAGTCACCTGCCTGCCCCTTCTTGGAGTGAACTCCTTGCTGATGGAGTTGCAACTCTGAAGCACATTTGTCCTCCATGGATTTGGGAAAGCCTTTGAGCATCATATTTTGTGAAGTGCATCACTCTGCCTATCAAGACTCATGTGTATGACACAAGGAAGAAGGCTTCCTAAGTGCAGAGGAAGTTAATTATGCACAGAATAATTAATAGCAATTTACTTAGTGCATCTATATACTTACAGAAATAGGAAGTGCACTTGAAGTGCTCCCATTGGTTCAATAGTGAGCCTGTGTTAACTAGTGTTCTTTCCTTCCCAGGCTGTCAGTCCAGGGAAGCTCCAATCGGAGGAATCCTGTCAAATTCAAAAAACATGGTGACTGGACAGTATTTGCATTCATTGACCTGTAGGTGAGTATTTATGAGTTGTTTGCGTTTTAAGAAGAAAGCAACATGTAGCTGAGAAAAACCAAGATACAAATTTGAGTAAACATTTTCCATGAGAAAAAGACTACCCTCACCTTCTTTAAAAATACATATCAAGGGAGAAGTGAATGTACTCCCATTTACAGTGTTGGCAGATTGATTTTTTTCTACAGATCCACCTTAAATCCCTTTTTTTTTTTTTATTCCTTTAAAGCTGCACATCCCAGCTGGCATGTCCCAATCCTATAAACGTCTCAATATAATACACCATCATTGTCTGATGTATGGGATTCCATTTGGTGCACCATGTCCAAAGAATATTTCTTCATGCTCGAATGGCTCATGTATGAGGAGATTAATCTCTCTAGGGGAAAAATTGGTGTCTCCTCTATGGAAGCAAGTTGCTATGCACACATTAGCTGCAGATCTTATTCGTGTTCTTAATATTCAGGATACAGCATCTATCTGTCATAAAAACCCTTTTGTCCTTCCCCAACTTGGTGTCACTCTCCAGTTCAGCTTGCAAAACAAAAAGGAAGAAACAAAATTAATCTTTAAAACATCATGGTGAAATTATACACTGAGTGATACTCCTAATTTGAAACTTGTAAGTTTGTTTGACATTATTTCTATGTGCCGGGTAGTCTTATTTACCCCTTTCTTTATACTCTCAGAAAGAGGACACAAACAGCTGGCTTTGCTAAGTGGAGAGGACATACGTTTTGATTTAGATCAGGTGTCCAGATTCTCAAAGAGATGAGGATTAAGCCTAAACCATTTTGATAGCTGGCAAGGCAATATTTAACAGTCAGCTTCTGTCTTCGAGAGAAAGCACAACATGGACTTATCACTAGAAGTACATTATCACTTTCTTTTTGGCTATGAAATAAAACTTATGTTCCAAATGTTTTCATCAACATGAAAACTTCTAGTGAGCTTTCTTATTCTTCCTATTTATTTTGAACCCCACTTTCACATCCAGCAAGTAATAGCAGAAAGCAACAAAGACAGTAGCATTATAAGTAAATTTGCAGATACATTAATTCACACCATAAACTGCAATTTAAAATATCAGGCAGAGTGTTTCCCAAAAAAGAGACTATATCTAAGCAATTACATTTAAAGTCATAGATTTAGTTTTATGCAGCTTTGTCTTTTATTGAAACCTATCAAAAACCTGAGGCTGTCGCAGCCAGTGCCAGTAAGCAATCTAGAGCTATTAATTAGTACACCCATGTTTTTGCCACAACAAACATTTTAATTTGTCCTCTAAACAGTGTTCATGATATTAGCCCCTGCTCGTGTTTTATTTTTGTCTGTGTGATATACATTACACATGAGAGAGTCCTACATCCATATGTCCACAAATTGCAGTGGACATATGGCAGTGTACAGAAAAGCGGTCTTTTACGTTTTGCATACGGAAGACTTTGCAACTATTATCATGGAGGCATTACACCATCTCTTTATGCCATGTTGCTATTTAGTCAAGTTTGTGTCATGTATTTGGACCTTCTCAGCTGGCTTGATTTATTTTAATTGTAGGCATCGGGTTAGTCTATTTGTAACAAGCGGTGTGCGGAAATTGCCTCAGTAATAATTCCTGCAACAACTGTCATTCATTTAATTGATTATGAAGAAATGTTAGTTATACTTACAGGAGAGGATAATAAAATGTTTAATTTTTAGACCCATGTTGAATACTATTTGTCATTAATACTCTATCTAATGAAAATGTATGTGGTCAAGGAATTGCCAAAGACAATGGAATAAAACAGCCCACAGGAAGAACTTACGTTTAATTTAGAGTTCTAGAAAGTAATGTCATCTCAAGGAAAATATACTGAAAAAAAATGTATATTAAAGTCAGGTCAGTTTGAAATGGTGAGTCTTCTACATTTCATATAAACAAGGTGTTTTTTTATAAGGAGACATATGAAGATGTTCACTTTCAGGCATT
The DNA here is from genome assembly GCA_013401255.1 of Urocolius indicus. NCBI lineage: Eukaryota > Metazoa > Chordata > Aves > Coliiformes > Coliidae > Urocolius > Urocolius indicus. Next base: position 121,112 of record WBNH01009879.1, read on the forward strand.
CAGTTTAAAAAAAAAATCTTGTGGAGAATGAATGAACTGTTCCTTCCCAGTGAGCTCGAAGCAGTCAGCACTGTTAGGAATATCACTAATAGATGCTGATGGGTTGATATATCAGAAATGATACATGGAAGGATGTGGGAGTTACTGGATGTATATCCATACGGGCAGTGCTGCTAGGGAACTTCCTGCCCAACACCTAATGTCTCGCAGCATTTGCCATGGTTTTTTTTACAAGCAATTTTGTACTCAGTGTATGCTGAGGAAAAGCCAGTGGAGGAAGTAAGTTAGGAGAAAAGATTATAGCTGCATTGGATACGTTTTTGTACAGAGGTATGCTCTAAGAGCAGGATTCATCTGTGCTCACTCCAGCTGTTTAAAGATATGGTCCACCTAATCCAGTCTAGTGTGTGGGCTCTCTTTTAGGTGCTTTCGGCAGTCTCATCAGCTTCAAGGGACAAATGATTGCTGGAGATGTCCTTCCAGTGCATATGAAAAGAGTGTAAATAGGAGCCAGATTAGGCACCTACATGGCTAAAACTATCATTTTCTTTGACCAGTATTACACAAGAGGAACTGCACTCTTAGGTTAAAGTGTCTCCCTAGATAACAAACATACTGCAGTAGATAATTAAGACTCTCATTTGCAGTAAAGCTTTACATGAATCCTTTTATCTGATGTTTTAAGGCTCGTAGGCCAAATTGCCTTTTTCATCCCACTCAAATAGGTGCTCATCTGTGGGATGTGCTGCAAGCACAACTGGGAAAAAAAACTTCATACTGCCCCACCACACACAGGCTGCCAACAGTTCCCAGAGCCAGTGCCAGCTGACAGTGCTTGGGGCTCATCGTACCTCACATTGGCTCTCCCATTCTGCCTGACATAATCTATGCATGGAGAGGGAAAGGGAATAGATCCATTGGACACAAAATAAGCAAAGTCAGGCATAAAATATGCTCCTGTCAGACTAATCTAGCTTCTTCTGGTGTCATTGTAGAGCTCTTACAGATGTTAGCAAGAGTGGACCTATATTTTGTTATTGCAATAAGTACTGCCAAGTGTAAAAGGATATCTGCAGTATTACAAATAACAGTAAAGCAATATTTGGGCTCAAATAGCACCAGTAATTTCTCAGTAAAGACTTACTTATACATACTCAGCTGGGGGAGAAAAGGCCAAAGGCCAAACCACTGGTTCTGCTGTCCTGAGCAAAGCTTAGCTGTTCTGCTGTTTCTGGTGCAGGGGGAAGGAGAAGTAGTGTCACCACACACCTCCTGTTACTTAGGCACCAAGCTGGAGTGGAGAGAAAGATCTGAGAGCCTTAATAGAGCTAGAGCCTTGTGCAGACAGACAGACTGACGACAGCTGTGTGCCTCCCACATTGCGGCTACCTACTTGTAGAAGGTATAACCAATCTGGTTTCCTAAGGCTAAGCAATAAAGGTTTTGAAAAGCAAGGTTAAGTAATAAATACAAAGCAAAGAGAAACTATTCCCTCAATTCTTGAATAAAACATTCCAAGAAAGTGCAGTGCTAATGGATCTGAAAAAATAAGCACAATGTAACAATGTAGCACAATGTCTCCTCAAGTGCAAGGAACATCATGCATGCTGACTGGTTTACATTTTATGCAGCTTCACTCCACAGGTTTCAGATGAGAGCAGTAACATACCCTTCAGTTGTCTGTTCCCTTGCATGCAGCAAGTACAAGGGGCTGCCCTATTTATTAAGCAGAAGACAAGGACAGTTGCCAGCTAAACTCAGTGTGGATTAAAACTACTTTTCATAAGTCCAGTTACAGTAGTTACCTGGCAACAAGTATTCCTTTCCCTTCTCTCCCCAAATTGGAAGTATAAGCAAAAATGTATTACATTAATTTCCTAATTAAGCATAACATTTCTGCCAGGATTAATTTCTTGGCTGGGATTGAAAGTGCAGCTCCCACAAATCCAGCCAGTTTCACAAGGGCCTCACTGTGGACAATTCAAAGCTTCTCCCAGGCTGTAGGTCTATGGTAGGGTAATAAAAAGCATGGCAGCTGGAAGGTAGAATAAGAGATTGGGAACAAATCTAAGGTCTTGAGAATCAGATCAATACTTATAGTCCTCACCAGACTGATTCCAGCATGTATCTATCTGTTCTTTCCCTTTTTCCTTATAGTTTGGAATTTTCTTGGTAGAATTATAGAATGGTAGGGATTTGAAGGGACTTGTAGAGACATCTAGTCCAATCCCCCTGCCAAAACAGGTCCATCTAGATCAAGTCACATGGAAATATATCCAGGCAGGTTTTGAACACCTCCAAAGAAGGATGCTCCAGAACTTTCCTGGGCAGCCTGTGCCAGGGCTCCTTCAACTTACAGTGAAATAGTTTTTCCTTAAGTTTAATGGAACTTTTTGTGTTCCAGCTTCTTTCCGTTACCCCTTATCCTGTCACTAATTACAACAGAAAAAAGTGATGCCTCGACCTTCTGACATTCACTTTTTAGATATTTGTAAATATTAATGAGATCCTCCCCACCCCCTCCAATCACCTCTTTTCTAGACTAAATAGCCATTAAATCTGAAAAGTACACAGGTCTGCTATTGTTATCCAAAGAATGGACAGTCTCATCAGTGAGGTCGTAGCCTCATTGGGTCGGACATGATAACATACCTAGCTGAGGACTGGTCCCCAGAGTACTTGCTTGGTTTCATGTTTTCACTGGAGGAGTTTTGAGATTTGTTCACTTTAAAAAAAATCTAACATGATTTTAACTGCCTGCATCTAGAATCTGAAAAATACCACAGTGCAAAGCAACAATTTCCTTTCCATGCTTGCTTGCAACAGGAAAAATGACTCTGAGGCTGAGGCCAGAATGGCAATGTCTGCCTAAGTCTGTGGTACCTGCTTCTAAAAAATAAGTAAAACCAAAAATTCTTCCTGCAGCAGAATGAACACAGCATATATGCTAAGGGGTCCTTAATGCTTTGGGAATATGAGACAAAACAGACTGTCTTATATACTGTCACATCATAAAAGCGAATTTGTGCACAGTTGTAGGTACAGACATACAAATATGAACAGCAATAAGCATCATACCTATAGGTCCCAGTTTAGTCCTCTTTTCCCACAAGTCCACACCTCCCCTTTCATGTTCCAGTGAGGACTGATGAGGAGAGAGGTGACTAAAGGAGACTCAGCAGGAAGAATTGCTAAAGGCTTGCCCATAACAGGTTGCCTGCCCAGCAGAATGCAAACCCCCATTCCCCACTGACAGGTGTTTAGATGGTTCTTCATGAACTCCAGCTTGGTCCAGCAAATACATTCCTTTCCTAGGTCCAGAAACTTTACCTCGCTCTTGTTTTAATCAATTAGTTATTAAAACTACTAAAGCTTCCAGAATTCAATCCCTTTTCTCCCCACTGCATATCAGCAGAATACTCTTTGTCTTGGTTTCCTGTTGGAATTCCAGTTTCCATGGATGCCATATTCTCAGCTTCTGCTGCTCCTTCTTGCTTTTACCACCCACTGTCACCAGTGAGTTTCCCTTCTCCAGCTCATAGACAGACACCGATGAGATGGATGCATGAACGACCCTGCACACAACAAGTTTGGGCAGGCTAGCAGTAGGCCTCTGCAACCCACTTCCCGTCTTCACCTCAACCCTGAAAGAACACTCAGCACCCTGAAGACCAAAAGCCTCCAGCATGGCAAGCAGGGCAATGTTTGCCCAGGCTCTGCAGAAAGGCAACCCGCTTCACCACTGTGGAATCAGAGGGCAGCGACCTCACAGCTGTGAACTATAACCTTTTAGAAAGTGTTTAATGCAGTCTTTATGGCAGCCATTATTTTTACTGTGTTTTCACTTTGAGAAAGAAAACAGAGCAAATGTTTATAACAGCTTAACTAAATAAGATCAACAGGTGAGGTGTGGTGCTCACCTAGGCTGGGCTGGGCCAGAGCAGCCTCCCAGGCAGCTCACGACCCTCAATGGCTGAAAAATCAAAGCAGGGTGGAAATGGACCTTCACTAAGAGAGGAAAAAGTTTCTTCCCTTGTTTCAGTTTTGTTTGTTTCTTTAAGTAACAGACTGTTTCAGAAAAATAAACACACAGAAGGGCTCAGGGCAAAGATACATTTTGTATACAGCTTTAATGAAAACATGTTTTTCTTGTTAACACCTTGTTATATCCTAAAATCACAATACAGAAAAAACTGTGAATAAGGCTGCATGCATAGACATCTCGTATTTTTAATGAAATTCATAAACCAACAGAGCTTTTTCCACATGCTCGCCACTACTGTGGCATCATCAGCGCTCAGTGTGCATGAATCTGGTTTACTACCTGTGTGCTTTCCCTGAACATCATTCCTTGAAGGACTGTTCAAGTATACATTTGCAGTACTAAACTCTTCTCACTGGGCTGAAAAGTGAACAGAAATGAGATATAACTGTCAAAGCCACAGGTCAAGGGTATTATTTTTCGTTAGAGATCACTTTTGCAGTCTGTTTTAATATAGAGAGCCTGCTTTTGTGTAAGCCAAAAGCATCAGTCCAGAGATTGGCTAAAATATTAGAGGAATTACTCTGCACAGCCTCTCAGAGTTTGGGGTGAATTCTTACATCACCACATTATGATTAATACACTGGCAAACACACATCATCAGAAGCTTTTATAGGAGCAGCTTCACAAAGCCCTTCAGGACTCAACATAGCATGTTCCATCCAGGAGCTATTTCCATTTCAAAGGACTTCAGCAGCTTCTTTCCAACAAAATTGTTATTTAATTCCCTGCTGAACCACATCAGCTGAAGCCTACGGGTTGCAGAAGTTAGACAGGATTCAAAGACAACCGCCATCACACAGAGCTGTAGAGGAAATACCACTTCTGCAAAAAAAAAAAAAGTTAACACTGTTCTCTGATAATGACCCCAAAGTGACTCTGTTCCCTGGTAATGATGCAGAGCCCTACATTTCCGCAATCTGCAGGGCCGCCATGAAAGAACAGCATGTTGCTGCAATGAGTGACAGCAGTTGGAGAAAGGATCTCGAGACAATGCTGATGCTGGAAAGCAGTCACTGGTTGTTCATCGGGTAATGAAACCCTACTTGTAACAAGGAGGCAAGAAAAGATGGTACTGGAAATTGTCAGTGTTTGAACTCTGAAACTCAGTGAGACAGAAAAGAGAAGCAGTTTTTGTGAAATACCTTGTTCTCACGGGTTTCAGAGAAAAACCTATACTTTGGGGCACCTGAATGCTCCCTCAGCTCAACGCTTAAAGAAGCTCGAATTCCCTTATATGTTTAGTGGTGAGAGGGGGCCTTAAAGGAGGATTTAGACCCACTTTATACCACATTATTAATATCAAGAAGCCATAAAAGACCTTTAGTGTTATTGCAAATCGGACTTTGAATCCCAGCAGAGTACAAAAACTGAGGCTGAACTAGAATATCAAACCCAGACTTTGGCAAAGTTCAGAAACGAACCTCTCTTTAAAACTGCAACTCAGTTTAGAAAATAGATCAGTCATCTGGTATGTGAGCTGCAATTCCCATTAGCTTTAGGGAAATTCTCCTATTGATCTGGACTCCTAGCACAACTTAACTTCTGCATAATAATTACTGCCCTTGGAACACTACTACTTTACTATTTGTAAGGACAAAAGAAAACTGCTGCAGATTTTATAGGAATAAAGTGTTTTGTTTCTCAAAAGGATATGGGTCTATCAAACCTGAGAGAAAGTAGTCTCTGCTGCAGATGGATAGGTACAATGTACCCACTCCCTCCTGCTACTTCTTCATTGCAGACATAGTGGCATTATTTTTGGCGCAGCAAGTGTAGAAAAGGGTGGTTTTGAAAGAAAGAAAACAAGAAAACAAAAATAATGAATTATTTATGCAAGTTAAATCAAAATATGCTCCATATAAATGTTTAATCAGGTTTTCACCAACTTCTCTCCATATGCTCTGCCTCGCTCAACAGCAGATTTCTAATGGAATCACTAAATATATTTTAATAGCTCTGTACATAGTATTACGCAATTCAACTTCTGCTTATAGAGTATCTTCATTCAAAGCAGCTACAGTAAGGTAAACAATAAAGTGTCTCAGAGTTAATGTTTAAATAGAAGAATTAGTAAAAAGCATTGAGGGATTTTCTTTCTGCAGCCTGTCACAGGCAAGCATTACAGGGGGTGACAGTCATGTGATATAAACAAGTATAAACATTGTGCCAATGCACATTGGGTCAGATGAAGGTCTGTGTCACATTTGAGAAATACAAGTTGCACTTGTCTGACAACTTACGGGGACACTCAAGAGAGAGGTCACTCTGGCTCTTACATTAGGACCTCCAGAAGGCACCAAAAGCCTCCTCTGCTCTTTTTTCCCCTCTTTCAAAAGCATTCAAATGAAATCAAAGCCAGTTTGTGGCTTATCACACCTGGTTTGCTCAGTTACCAGCTTTTACTCCACAGAGTCATCTTTTTAGGAGTGCCTGAGACCTAAAAGCCAATACCCTGGGTGGGCTGTCAATCACCACCAGCAATAGCAGCTCCCCAATGAAACCAAAATACCTACAGAGCTTGTCTTCCTTTTCCAGCACACCAAAAGGCTGACGTGCAAGTGCTTGCTCACTCCCCCTCTCCAGAACATAAGCAATTCAATACTCTCAGCTTTCCCTCAGCACTAGCCATTCTGTTTCTTGTCTTCCTTTTTATACAAAGCAGCTGGTCCCTGCAGATTAACAGAGCCCAGCTGCAGCTGGTCTCCAGCCACTTAACCCCTTCTGAGCTGATTTCTCGCTCCTGCAAAAGAAAACAGGATTGTCAGCTTTCTAGGAGCCTCCTGGGGTTTATAATAGGAGCATCTCTACCAGTAAAGACAGTATAGGTTTTAAAGTAGGGAGAAATCTCATCGCAATCTGAAAAGGTTTTTGTTTAGTGTAAGTAAGCCTAACTCTTCATAGAGCTTACAGACAGGGGTATGAGAGGCTTAAGAAGACTTGGAAACAATGATGCCATACATAAATGTATCAAAGATTTATCAACATAATTTTATAATTTGTTGTGTTTTATGTGGAATGATCTCTGCTCTGTTAATTCCTTCATTATTTTGTAAAATGTTCTACTGTTATGCTGGTGCTCTTTAAGCATGCTGTGTAGTAGTTAAAAAGTATTTAGACAGATTGCACACCTGTATGAAATTCTCCCAGGCTTTCCACAGAGGACCAGAGTCTATATTCACAAAAGTTTATTCTTAGGGATTGTTAAATCCTCAGAAACATGAGGTATTTGTGATGGCTGCAGCATTTAGTACATGCTGGAGAAAATCACAAAATATAAACATTACTAGTTTTGTTGAAAACTTCTATGTAGGTATTTAGCTAAGCTTGTGGTAAGAATATCTTAAAAAATTTACATTAGTTATTTTTTCCAACAATAGAAACATTAAATAATCATTTGAAATTGAAATTAAAGGTTTTAGAATAAAATGTATTTGCAGAGAATGCTTCCTTTTTTAGAAATAGAGTGGTTTTTTGATATCTCTAAGTGCAGAGTAAGTGTTGATATCTTTCAGTCAATTAAGTTATTTCTTCATCAGTGCAGCTTTCAGCTCCTGCTCCCAACAAGGAATTTCCTCTTTGGAAGGCTATTGACCCCTTTCCTAGCAATTCTGGTGTAACACAGCAATCTGCTTAATATCAGGTATATTGTCTTCCAAGTGAAGAAATGTCAATCTAAAGGACGCTCAGGACTCCCATAACTGCAACTAAAACTGTTCTCCAGGTCCCCAGGTGGACACCCAGACAGCCATGGACACAGCCACTCATCTTTCCAGACATTATGCAGTTTGGCTTTCCTGGTGGTGGAAACATTTCTCACTGTGTCCGCATCACCTTTCTCCAGTCCTGAGAGGAACTGTTGAAAAGAAAGAAGAAACCACTTGCAGCTTAGCCCAGCCATTAAGATTTTCTGAAAACTCAAAAGGTGTAGGGCAACAACCTACCACTCTACCCTGCCTCAAGAGCATCCAATGGGTTTTCCTGTCTTTGGCCTCATTTTAGCAGCTCCTTTTGTGGGACCCCAGTGGGATGGCTTGTATCCTGTGGACCAGACAATTTCTTCTAACCTAATCTGAGCCAATATTTTTTCCACATGAGAGTCATGAAATTCATTGCTTTGTGATGTGCTTCTGACCCTGGAAAGCCCCAGAGCTACAAGAGACAGAGGCAGCTGTTAGTCTAGCAGAAACTGCCAGGTTAGTGAAGACCTTGCAATGGACCCAGAACATCAGCAGAAGGGCCCTGGGAGAAGTGCAGGCTTTACCTCAGGTCAGGCTGAAAGGAGAGCAAAGGGGAAAGCAGGGAGGAAGAAGAGTTAAAGTGAGAGGAGAAAAGCTAAAAAGTGTAACTGAGCCAAGAAGATCAGATGGAGAGCTAGCTGCTTTTTTGTGTAGGGTGATATCTGAGCTGGATTAGGACAGGACTAAGGCAAAAGTGAGACATGAGAGTATGGAAGAACCTGGTCAGGCTGGGAAGGAAAGGGGTCAAATACAGAGATGTATATGATGAAAAGATAGTGCCAAACATAAACTTGAGAGACTAAGACAAACATTCTTATAAATGCAGTGCTGTAATTTTGAGTCCTCTCCTTCCTGTGGTGCTTATAATCGCACTAACAGATTAATATATGCTGTTACCTGAGTGCAGAGACTGTGTTCTTTGCATAAAACAGGCTGTGATCTTCTGGGAGAGAGGGGGAGAATTGAGTTTGAAGGGCCTCAGAAATTCCAGTCTGAATGCTCTACTTTTATTTCTGAACAGTAGAACAAACAAACAAACAAATAAATAAATAAAACCCTCACAGGTCTCCATCCACTGCCACCTCATGAAAAAAATGGATGTGAAAGAGGAGCTGCTTATAACCAGAGTGTTTTTTACTTGCTGAGAGACCCCATCACTCACTGCAATACATAAAACAAACCTGCCCATCACTTCCTATACCCGCTAATCAATCACTTCCCAGTCTCCATTTTTCATCCCATATTATTCACATGAAAGCATTCTTGCCATACCATCCCTTTTCAGAGTATAATGTAAAAAGGTTAACAGTTGAAGGTCATCAGCCTCTGTGTCTTACCACCTCGTCTGCTGCCATGCCTGGTCAGAGCACACGTTGCAGCTGGTGTGGGGCTGGGACGCAGTCTCCCGCTCACCCGGCGAGCAGATGCGCCGGGCTCGGTGCCGCCATCGGGGTGCACCTGTTGGCTTGCCACCATCTGCTAGCCAAAATGGTAAGAAGCCACACCCAGCACCGGCCGGCTGGGGAGAGCTTAATCTCTTCCCCACAGGCTTCAAAACGGCAGCCACTGCACGGGCCACACAAAGGGGCACCCTGCACAAAGGCACAAACCCCCCGCTTGGCTCGGCCTCAGGGGGCACCTAATCTCCGGTCATCGCAGGGGGCTGCTGCTTGTGCTGACAAGAAAAGGCTCTTTAAATACATCTAGAGAGCTATTACCTGACAAGAAAGCACAGTATAAGCTGCCCTTTCTTTTTTTTTTTTTTTTTTTTTTTAAGAAAGAAAGGTATTAGGTTAACATGGATACTAATATTAAGTAAATTAAGCTGCAGTGGTATTTTTGCTAAACAGTAGCAATGTGAAAGCATTGTAAAGATGCTGGTGCTGGTCCTCACTAATGGGGATGACTTGTAAGCTGCATAGCTTGAACACTTGCTTTTGAAACTGGAAACTCTGTTCAGCACATGCCACAGACATTTCCTGTAAAGAATTATCCAACCTGCTGGTGTGAGCCCCAGCAGCTAGTGTCAGCACTCTCCAAAAAATACATGCTATGTGGAACCTGTCACCAAAGCACTTAAAAAAGACTTTATTATAAAATTTATAAGAAAACGAGAAGTATATGAGACACAGACTGGATTTATGCAAAAAATTAAAGGTTATTTCAGAAACTTCTCATTCCAGTCTCTAATTTATCCACAAAATACTGCAGAAGTAGGATGTATAATTGCATGACCTATTCAAACACTATTTTAGTGTTCTATCTTAATATATTTTCCAGCATTCAGTTTAACAGTGAGGCAATAAGACAATCTGCTGAATCTTGTCCTGAGCCTTTCTTGCAGAACACCTTCAGTTAGCAGCCCTACATGTCAACTCTTGTCTTCTTTATTGAGCATTTCAGCATTTTCCTAACATTTTTCCCCGTTAAATGTAGAAAGATGTTATCTTACTCTCCCTTAGTCTATTCCCTAGATTCATAGTAATCTAGGACTTAATTCTGTAATAGTACAAATTTGCTGATTTTCCACTCTGCTGATGCATTGGCTCATGTTGTGCTGGACAGGATTGCTGACCCAGATCTGTACAGGTGATGCTGGAAACTGGAGGAATGACAATCTCTGTGCTTGCAGGCAGTATGAAAGCAAGATGTCCCTGTCTCTGAGACTCTGAGCACAGTTACTCATTTACATCAGCACCCTGTACAATTTGTGTATGCTTTTTTTTGTCCATGTGTATGCCCAATGACTACACATGGGGCTCTCTGAGACAGAGACTTATATTTGTTATGGGTCACTGTGCTACAATGGAACTCCTTTTTTTTTTTTTATCTTCCCCATCAGGTACATTAATACAAATATAGCAAAGAAAATAATAATGATGATATTGCAGGAGCTGCTCATCACACTGACTCTGAAAACAGTGAGAATTATTTTGATATGGGACAGTTTTTCAAGGAAAATACTGAAATTTCATTATTTGAAATGTTTCAATTTAGAATTGCTAAAGCAGTGGAGAATGTGGTAATGATCTCACATCCAGCGGGATTAGGACTTTTCTATCTCTAAATTTGCAGAAGCTATCAGAAGGCAAACATTGAATAGAAATGTATTAAATTACTGTCAGTAATTCAATTTTTTAAGAAAGTTAAATATTAAAATATATAAATAAATTACAAGTTTTCCCTTTTAAAATATGCACGAGGTAATTCAGAGCAAATGTTAGAACAAGTCTGTCTGCTAAACTCATTGCAAAGTACCAGTGGCTACTTTTCCATTTACGCTAATGATGAGAAATGTAAAAGGCCAGCTTCATAATTCAGAGTGTTCATTTTGAGAGGTTCCAAGAACACTTATGCTAGATGTGTCTGTCTAGCTAATCAGCTGGTTTCTTCTCTCCTTTTAAGACCTAATCACAATTATAGAACCTGTAGTTCATATCATTTCTTGCTAAAATATATTTCAATGTAAGGAATGTTGGAGGATGATAGAGTTGAATTAACACCCTTAAACCAAGCATGTTGCATTCTCTTAAATCAATGGTTTCACTTCTGCCCTCAAGCAATATGTGATTTGTAAATTTGAGACATGCTACCTTTAGGCAGTAGGCAATCTCTTTAAAAACACAAAGTAGGCAACATATGGTGGCACTGTGCAATATGAAATTGTTCTAAAGATACAAGTTTCCAGCCTCAGTGGTACAAGCCCAATTTTAAATAAAACATAGTATCATATGGTTCCTGCTTAAACACTGCAGCAAACAACTTGGCTATATATATGGTCATCCTCTAAACAACAGAGGGAATAGTTTACATATGTACACTCAAAAACCCGCTGTCTATAAACACACAGTCACCCACTACCTTTCAATATATAAATACTGTGTTGTTTGCAGGCCCTCGTAAGCTCATGGATTTCTCTCTTCTTATTTTTATTTTTGGTTTAATCGTACACACACAACCATGGGGGTTTTTCTTTGTTGTCAACGCATATGTGTATCTCATAAACCACACATTCTATGTTCACATTTTTCTAACACTGAGACCAGCTGGGTCACATTAGTCATGTCAAAGCATGTCAAGGACTATAACATGTAATTCAGTCCAATGTTACGGTGAAGGTGAATCTGTTTCATTACCCATGCAGAGAGGGGATAGTGGTATTTTAGCTCCGGGACATGACTTTTTACTTAAGTTTCCTCTTATTGTCAAATGCATCTATAAATTCCCAAAGCATAACAGAAGTTTTTACCCATTAGTCACAAGGATAGTAAAGATCAAAGACGGAAAATACGTTGCACTATTAGTCATCAATGATCTGATCTGGTAGCTTAACAACTGATTTGAAAAAGCCTAGGAATGGAGTTGGAAATTAAAATTTATTCCTATGCTGTTATGCACACAGCCAGAGCCCTTCTGTTTCTATTTTTGGTGATACAAAATTCTTACATTACTTTGACCTGCAATTTAACCTTGCATATGCTATACATCACTGTTCCTATTTGGAAAGCAGAGAACTCTTCCTCATGAATAACTTCCTTGTAAACGGGGGATAAAGGAGGTTACATAAAGGCTTCATACACCTGTCTTTGCTCTGTAGTCATTGTGTGTTCTCTTTTCGAGAGGTGGACTTCAATAAGAGAAGTCTGAATATTCTGTCCACTGATAGCTCTGATTAGTCATAATTATACAAATTTCTTGTCTTGACCAGATTGTCTCTTAGGCTCAGAATTCTACAGCGGTTTTATACAGCAGTCTATGGTAATGGAGTCAACCTGATTGTATGTTGGTAAGAAAGTAATGAAAGAGTCATTGGGATTCTGGACTACTTCTGGATAGGAATTATACAAATTATATATACCACACTATTGATAGTGTCATATTCATCACTTGTCCTCAGCCATAAACTCTGGAGAGGAAAGTACTGCTTTGATCCTTTGGGAATCATGGAGCTGGAATAACAAAGAAGGCTTAGTGCATGCATCAGCTTATTCTTGTGGCAAACATTCTTTTTAGACAAGTGATCTCTAGGCTAGTTCTTTGAAACTGTCTATTTAGAGGTGTTTAGACATCTAATACACATTGACTTCAATGGGTTTAGACATCTTTAAAATTTCGACTACCTACTTTTGTACCTCACTTGTGTAATTATTGTGTATATATATATATATAGTGTAATTATTGTATCTGACACTTATCCATTTGACTATTAAAGGGTTAGAGCATGGCTTGTCCGATCACCTCAACTTGATCATCAAGGCTTCAGCATCAAAAAATCATAGAGAAGAATAGTCAAAAGTCACAGATGAGCTAGATATATTTGGTTAATTATGAGAAGTTTTATTTTTCTCTTGGTGAAAAGACCCTGAATCCTGCCCCATTGGGTATTTTCAGTGATCCTAAAACACTAGAACGTCATTACATATCAATATGCCTCTTCTGCTGCATCAAAGACCTCCTCAAGGCAGACCAAACTTATCTAGAGTGTTATGCCACTTAGAATAATTAGCTAGGGCAATTGCACCAAATCTACAGTTAGTGTGTGACCTGGCAGTAAAAGAAATATATTGGTATTATTTAAGCTTACTTTCTTGGTCACTGTTTCCATTCAAATCACCTTCAGACATGCTTTGATGAGTACCACAACTCCTTCCATTGTAGGTACTAACTCAAGAAGCAAAGTTATTTTTTCTGTGACTTTCTCTATGCATCTTCCCCATTTTAAAAAATTTCACAAGATTTATGTGTGTTAGTGTGCTTTATAATAGCTAATCTTATTAAAAGCATTCTTGCCCAAGATTTTTCATCTGCTATTTCTACCTGCTTTTGCATCCCACTTGTTGCATAAGCATAGTGTGCTTCTAACCGGATTTTTGGAAAGACAGATGGACTTCTCTTTTTGCAGAACTAGGTATAGCTGTGGTGAGATGTAACGAGCTGGTAGCTTTTACAAGAGATATTGATGTTACTTCAGTTTTCATTTTGCTTGTTATGTCACTAATTGTCTCAGAGTATTTTGCCTGATAAACAGAAGAAAGATTATACATGTGGACTGCAGTCAAAGTAATGATGCCAGGTAAATATTTTGTTGCTACTATTAATAACAACAATTATGAAGTCCCCTTCACTTCAGCAGAAATAAACACATTAGTCCTTTCAAAAGACACATTGCAGCTTGAAAAATTCAGGACCAAGAGCAAGTTAAACCTTGTTGTAGATCAGTCAGGAAACGAAAATATGATGTTACTTTTCTTCATTGCTTTCTCTCAACATTGAAATGTTTCTGTTCATGGAATGCATTAAAAATCTGTCCAGTTTGATAGAGACAAATACAAGGTAATTGAAGGAGTAGCATTATGATCCTTACTAAAACTTGATAGCTTCTTAGTCTGCTTTGATTTTTGATTTTTCTTTCCAAGTAATGTCTGTTTATAGCTCATAATAGCATGACATGCTCAGTGATAAAAAAGAGTCAAGTTTCAGTTTTAGCTTACAATGTCCTTTTTGCAAGATTTGAAATACAGAAGCAGTTTTTTCTGACTTGCAAAGCTTGGACTGTAAGTAGATTAATTTTTCAATTAATTAGTGTTTCACCCCCCACAGCCAATCCAGTTTTTTGGGTATATACCTTTCCAAAGGTTCTCAGAGGCACACAGTCACCAGTTACAGCCACAAGGATATTACAAGTGGAAATGACCACAAATACAGCTGTTCATCTGCACATACAAATGCTGTGACCTACGAACACAGTGCATTATAATGATGTACAAAACCTGCTTTTGCTGTGGATAAAATTTAGATGAAAGAATTTATGCAGAGTTGCAAAAATCTTAGTAATATTGTCAGACGGTATTGTGACAATCATTCTCCCTCTCCTGCCCCCTCCTGCTCCTACCCATAGAAGCCAGGTGGAAATTGCTAGGTATTGGATTGTGCTACCAAGTTGAAATGTTTGATTAGATTCTCAAAACTTCAGAGCAGGTTGGCCAGTACTTAATTTTCACAACAGGATCAGATAATATTTGTGGTAATTTTTATCAATGGCTAAGGCTCAGGTGAAATAATTTTGATTAAAGTTTAGTAGAGCTCTGGGACTATTCAAAAGGGAAAATAAAAGTGAAATTTTAAAATATTAAAATAAATATATTTAAAATTTGTATGCACTTTTATGCAAAAGTAGCTTTGATAGAAATGTGTTTCAGTATAGAAAACATTCCTATTCCTGTAGACTTAGACTGTCCCAAACCTCCAAGGTAAGCATATCTCTGCATGGAGAGTACACTGTAAAAAATAGGTGATAAATTTGGCAAGTCTCTCTCTCTTGTCTCTGACTAACACAAACAGGATCCCACATGTGAGCTTTATTTCAGACCTTTCATAAATACAAAGTGAANGTTTTAATATAATCCAATCGTTTCTTGCAATATCCCCTCTGTACCAGGCGTAAATATTTAATCTTTCCCTTGAGGATTGAATTGTTTCAACAATAGTCAAAAGGAATTGAGCATTTGCATGGATAACAGAAATACCTAGAATCATTATAGCTAAGGACAACGTGGATTTTGGCGCGAAAATAAAACTCTTGTTTGACCACTGTGGTAGGCATCCAGAAGATCTCGGACTGTAACGCAAGGAATGAAGAGGAAGTGAAAGGGCTGGCATGGGACAGAGTGAGAGGAGGTGCTTATGCCAGTAGATATAAGCACATAACATAAACAATAAAGCGGAAACTGAGCATCATCCATACCGTGTATGCAGTGATCCATTCCCCTCAGTGGTCAGTGAGCTGGGAGATCAGTCTGGAGTGATCTGATCAGTCTGGTTGGTAATGTTGCCAGTAATGGCAACAGATCACCCCTTAACTACCTGAAATCATAAAAGGGCCTTCCAGAGCGTAGACTGGGTCTTATCTTGACTGCCCTGATGTTCTTCAGTTCTCTCTGTTTCCAGCATCTGTTTTGAGCCACCCCCTGAGATGAAGTGCTTGGAGTATTCTGTGAATAATTTGAGTCCTCAAGGACTTTAAAGCCAGCTCCTGTCTCATAATTCCTACATTCTTATGACAGAGAAACAGGAACTTCACAGCAATAGGAAACATAATTCCTGTAACTTTCTCAGTGATCACCAGTAACCTGTAATTGTTGTGGCTTTTAAAGGCCACTCTAACTTTTAAAAATAATTTTCTCCACTTAGACACACCAACATTTACTACTATTCATACCTCTTCTTAAAGGTCTGTACTAACATCCTAACTTTAATCATATGTCAGCTAAAGCCAGATGCATACATAGTATGTGCTTGCTCACTGATCTGAGTGCTGGAAACTTGTGTCTTACCACACTTGAAATTCTTCCCCACTCTCCACAGTCCCTAATAATATCCTGGACATGTACCTTCATCTATATTCATGAGAGTGCAGATGTAGCCAAATTAGTGGCAGCAAAGCACATTTTACACTGTGGAAAATAAAATCTGTCTTCTTTTTGATTTTTTTTTAATTTAAAAAAAAAAAGTTTTATTAAAAAAAAAAATCAGGCAGTAAGATTTAAATTCAGCACCACCCGTTGCAAGAGTCTGTTTAAAAATGCACAGCTGGCTTGATGATGAGTGACAAATCAAAAGTCAGAGTGAAACTTCCCAATCATCTGAGCCCTTGCCACCCGATTAGCAGAAGAAAAACAGGGCAGATGGAGGGAGACGCAGCAGTTCGGAGGGAACAGATGGCCACTACGAACTTGATATATGAAATTAATAACACTTTCTCAAATACAATTAGTAGCAGGAATACATTACCTGAATTTTCATAACTGTGAGCAAGCTGACATTAAATGAGGTTTTTCAGATTAACAGTCAATATAGCATTGATATTTGGAGAGAAATAAAAAATTATATGGAAAGTAATAAGGACCTTTCTGCTTTTTGTGCTATAACTGATTATGAGTGCCCAGCTGTACAAAGTCTGCATGATTCTATAGTTTGAAACTCCCTAGATATGTGCTTTTATGATTAACTCATTTCTTTCTTAAACCAAAGACAGGCACCATGAGGTTTCACACAGATTCTGACTGTGTTGTGAGAATCTGTATTATAGAGAAAATTTTGTCTGTCTTTACAGCCAAGGGCTTATATAAATCTGGAAAATAATTTTCAGAAATGAAGAATAGTTTTGGAAATCTAACCAAAGATGTCTTAACATGTCCCAACTTTCCCTGTTTCAACACCTTCTGAAAATCAGCTCCATTTAATTTGTTTTTTATTGGGCATCCAAAATAATTAGCCTGCTTTGAGAATGCTGATTTCTGCTTTTGTAGTGTGTACAGAGGGGACAGGATTCAGAACAAGAGCAAGGAAAGATATGTAAAATGTTGCAAAGCCCAGCTCATGGCTTGGGAAGAAAACCAATTACAACATTGCACAATAGCCAGCCTACTGACAGACTCTGCCTGAGTGGGTGGATGACAAGGATCTTGCCTCATTCTCTACAATCCTTGACATACCTAGAAGGATGATTTAGTAGGTGTTCCTTTAATCGCATCTACTGCCACTTTTTCATAAACCAGTGGTGGCATAATCAGCTGAGAGGATGTTTTCTCAGCTAAGAAGGTGCTACAAAGAGAATTAATAAAAACAAATACTGACACTCTCCTAAGGCAACAGAAGTAAAAATTACCATCTTCAAGATAAAATTTACCTTTCCAGAATGCAAACACAACAGAAAGTCTTCTTCATAAGCAATTTTTACATTTGTCATTGTATCTTAACTTTGGGGTTGGATCCTGCTGTGTCATCCATATCAGCTTATCAAGCTGAAGTTCAAATGTATAAAAAAGGACACTCTGGAAAAGTCAAAGTAGAATTAGAAGCACAAGAGTTATTGTAGAAACATTTCCCTGACATGGTCTAAATAAACAAGGGCATTTTTTAGTCTACAGGAATGAAATTGTTCTGTGCAGAGCTCCTTTGAAAAGTCTAAGGTAGCCTTTTAAACTTTTGCTACCTGATAGCTGGGATGGTAAAGAAATGTAGTTGAGTTTCTTCCTTTCACTGTTGCACAATAGCCACTTTTTTTCTCTCCTCTCTGTTTTGTTATTTTCTTTATTGTCGCTTCCTTAGCCATAGCCGACAGATGCAAATGTAATTTGTTTATGAATCACAGCACATATTTATGTGAATATACCATATGAATGTACTTGCAGTATGATTTCAGCTGGGTGAATACTGCAAAAGTTGATTTGCAAACACTACTATGAATACAGGGCATGATACAAAGCTCATTGCAATCTTTGGGATGACTCCTATTGGCTTGCAGGAGCCTGGCTCAAGCTCCTAGTAAAGGCTTTCCATTCAAAGGAGTACTTGCTTGCCTGTTGTCTGTTGTTTGTGTTTACCCAGGCAGAGCTTTGTTCATGCAAATACTGGGGAGAAACTCCCACTTGAGGGAATGTACATTCCTGCACAAATACAATAATCTTTTCTATGACTACATATGGTGATATGGAAGTGTTATCAACACAAGAATCTATGAGTAATCATTATAAATAATGAAAACAGCAGTGAACTATGGAGAGTTCAGGAGTCATAGACACATACACTTTATCTAGTGCTTCATACAAATATTTTTCTGTCCCAAACAGAGCTATTAGTCAAAGATTAGGAGGCAGTAGAACTGTGTCTGTTGCAAACAGGTAGAGCTTGGCCTCATGCTCCCTGAAGTCAACAGCACACCTCCAACTGACTTCAACACAGAATCATAGAATCATTATCGTTGGAAAAGACCTTTAAGATCATCGAGTCTAACCACCAAACTCACACTACCAAATCTGTCACTAAACTAAACCATATCCCTCCAATACTTAATCTATGCGTCTTTTGACTATTTCCTGGATGGTGACTCTATCACTTCCCTGGGTAGCCTGTTCCAGTGCTTAATAACCCACTCCAGGAAAAAGTTCTTCCTTACATCCAATCTAAACCTCCCCTGGCACAACTTAAACCCATTTCTTCCTGTCCCGTCATTCATTACTGGAGAGAAGAGATCGATCCCCGTCTCACTACAACATCCTTTAAGGAAGTTGTAGAAAGTGATCATATCTCCTCTTCTCATAGCCTCCTCTTCTCTGGGCTAAACATCCCCAGCTTCCTCAGTCACTCCTTGTAAGACCCGTTCTCTAGACCATTCATTAGTTTTGTTGCCTGAATCTGGACATGCTCAAGCACCTCAATATCCTTCTTGTAGTGAGTGGCCAAGAGCTGGACACAATATTTGAGATGTGGCCTCACCAGCACTGAGTGCAGGGGGACAGTCACTTCCTTGGTCCTGCTGGTCACACTATTTCTGATACAAAGCAGGATGCTATTGACTTTCCTGGCCAACTGGGCACACTGCTGGATTGTGCTCAAATGGCTGTCGATTAACATCCTCAAGTTGTTTCCTTTGGGTAGCTTCCCAGCCACTCTGCCCCAAGCCTGTAACATTGCCTGGGATTGTGGTGGCCCAAGTACAGGACCCAGCACTTTGGCTTTTTTGAACATCATGCAATTGGCCTTGGCACATCACTCCAGCCTGTCCAGGTGCCTCTCAAGAGCCTTCCTGTCCTCAAGCAGATCTAAGTACGCACTCAGCTTGGTGTCAAGATTGTTCTCAGCACTTTAACTTACCAAAAAATGTGGAAAATAGAAATGAACTTGGTCTTTAGGCTTCAAAGTTTTTAAATATTTCCTAAATATTTCCTAAATGTTTTCCTTAAATTTCAGTTCTATAAGATGTCGTTTCAACAGATGTTGAACTCATGGGAACTTATAGAATTGAGCCACTGCCAAAGGGCATAGCTGTTAATCAGTTTTATATTCACAGACAACGCCTATTGTCTTTACTCAGGTAAGCAGGATTTGGACAAAGTTACCATTTCTCACAACAATCACAAAGCAATATGATTAGCATGAAGCTCTCATGAACAGTAATGATAAAAAATTTTCCAACAGTGGAATGAAAATGCCTTTTAATCCAAATGTTAAAGCATCTCTTTTTGGATTCCCATTGACAACATTTAAGTTGCAGAATTTGGTAATGTTTATTCTTTAGCTCTAGAAACTCTTTACAATTGCCTTCAATCTTGTGTTTTTCACTTCCTTGCATGGCAGAAAATATTTGCAGATGATGATACAAGCTGGCACCAAACAAAATCTTTCCATGTATTTAAACTTCTGCTGTTCGCTTGACTCAGTGACCCAGCAGTACTGTCCAGAATTGCATTAACCAGTTCCAGGCAGTGGAGACAAAAATTCCTTTCATTCATCAACAGATAAGGAGTTTTGACATCTCCCCCTTGAGAGCAAAAAGGAGGGAAAAAAAGCAAGAAGAGATTACAATGTAATAATGCAGAAAGCACAGTCAAGGAGCCAAAGACTGAAGGAAGCTGTAGGGCTGCCTGGGCAGACAGGGAGACTGCTATCAGAATTGAACAAGAGAAAATCCAGATCCCCCTTCCACTCCTCTACCTGTTTCTTCTCAATGTCACTATCAGTGCATAGAGTGATATAAAACAGGTCCAACAAGTATTCCAGTAACTCCTCAGGACCACCAGGGCAAAACCAAAAACATTCAGGGCTTGACACTTAAGAAAGGCAACATGCCAAGCTTATCACATGTGAAAAAGCCTTGTAGAGGAAAATAATCATCTTCATGTTCACAGGGACTGGGTGTTAACTCTCCAAAGGGTCTCCTGTATTTTCCACTCTTTTGACAATTGCAGCTGAGGGGGTTATTTGCACAGAAATTCAAACATCTGAACAGATTTCTGTTAACTACAGAGCATGGGAAGGAGCCAGAGATTTGTCCTTTTTTTTTTTCTTTTGCATTATAGCACTGATTAGAGACAGGGCTCTTTCTTACTACTGCAGAAGCTTTCATGGTGAAATGGCCTGAATCATGACTGACTTTCTGTGTGATCCAGATATCACTTGAGGAGCAGAGAACAGCAGTTTCATTTTCTCACCCCTTCAGAGTGTAATTTTTTTCCCCCATTGGAACACCTTGAGGAAAAATCAAACTTTTTGAAAACATTATAAAAATGGCTTGTGTTAATAAGCTGTAGTGACTTCAGACCAGAAATAGGGCCCCTTGCCCAGCTGACTGCCAGTATTTGCATCATGTCTTTCTCTTTCTGTTAAACCTGGAGCCTCCAGGTCCAATGCCAACATATTTGGTAATGACAACTCACTGAAAATATTCTTTATGACACCTACCTAAGTTTCCCAGGAAAAGGTGGAGGAGTGGTTTTCTACTAGCCATGAACAAAGAAGACCAAATTTCAGTTCCCATTCCGCCAGATTCAGGGTATGAAAGATGAGACTGTAGTCTTGCTTTCAAGGCTTCCCCTCTGTTCTTCTCTTCTCAGATCACTCAGAGCAGTGGCACAGAGAGAGAATTCTGCTGTAGCTCAGTGTTTCTCAGTGTCTCCATTATGGTTTCTGCTAATTATGAAGGAATAAAGCTTGTTGCCAAGCCTCTTGTAGGTGAAAACTGGGACAAAATTTTAGTTTAGCTCCCCATATTATTTGAAGGCAGCATGCAGTTCCTTTGCAATTGAAGAGGTACAGTCCTCTGTAATGCCAACAGTCTCACATCCTCAGGCCTTAATAACAAGTAGTAGACATTAATCAATGTTAATTAGAAATATCATACTCACATACGTGCAATCATTCAAGAAAATATCATTAATTTTAGTTGGATGCTTCCAAACATATTAAAATTGTGGCATTTTTTCTTCCATTGAACACTCTTTCTCCTCATTGGATTCTGGCTCTTGGTACCTTAAGTTGCAATTCGATATTATTCAAAATTCCCCTTGCATTTACTTTGCTTTAAGTGAAGATTTATTTTCTTTGAAATACTGCATATGCACTACTTGCTGAATACTCAGCACATCACAACTCAGTGATGCTCAACTCCATGGAGTATTGGAAACTCTGGTATGATGATTAGGAAGAAAACACAGAAGTACTGTTTAGAGCCACAAGTTTTGGCATGCCTATCTGCATTTTGGCTGGCCAAATGAATGAGATGAAAGCAAAGATGAGCATGGTGTTCCCATATTCTTGGAGAAAAACTTCATGAGACTCATTTCTGAGGGGATATGGGAGTTGCATATGTTATTTCTATTTGACACTGTAGGGACATTGAAGTATTCATTTAATCAACATCTAGTATCATCAGATTTCAGAGCATAAACTTTCATTTCTCACAGGAATCAAATAGAATGACACTGACAACTACAAATAAAAGGAGTACAGATTCATAAGCTGCCCTTGCATTAGCGATTGCTTCAAAGTAATTTGTGATATTGTCAGTTAAAAATAAATAAATAAACAGAAAGTCTATATGCATTTTAAAGAGGATGTTTATGAGTGACAGGAATGCCAACAAGCATCTGAGGATGAAGGTCCAGTAGAATTATTGCTGGACAGCTTGGTTACTACACATAGGATCTCCATTACATTGCTAATGTGCATTTGTGAAATATTATTGATCTTTTCCTGCAGGTAAAGTTACTTACTTTGACTGTTATTTTCCTTACCAATCTATTAGATTCCAAATTCTGAGGGCACTGTGATGGCTTTGTACAGGTCACCTTGGTCTCCATCCCACATCAAGTAGCCTCCAAACTAAAGATTAACAGTTGCAAGCTGGAAAATATGCAGATAAATAGCTGTAATTTTTACATATGTTTTACGCTATGAGTGTTATGTAGGTAAGTAAATACTGTGATCCTTACAAGTAAGTCAACAGGCTGAATAAAATTCATGGTTCTGTGTGTGAGAAGCAAAAGCAAAAGGCACTAATTCCTTGCTTGATGATTTTGTATCAAACCATGGTTTAGGAAGAGAAACCCTTTTCTTTGTCTTTCAGGAAGAATAAATAATCAGACTGACAGGTTCAAACAGAGCTTCCTAACTCTTTCCAACCACTAAAAATATCACCTTCTGACTGATGTCCTTTTTGCCTAATTGCTTCTTCCAGATTTTCCAGGAATGTTGAGGTGCCCACTCAAGAAGCCCTCCTTGCCTAGAGCTGGTCTGAGGATCCCTTTTCTGACCTTAACCTTTATCTCCTTCTCTCTCCAAAGAACTTGCTTTCCTATGTTCCAGTTTCCTGGCCCATCTGCTGCCCTCCTACATGTGGCAGAGGGCAACAGATGGGTGATAATCATGCAGAAAAAGGCAAATGGAGGCCATGCGGAGGGAAGATGCAGCCCTGTGGCATTGTGCCCTGGCAACACAAAGCCACCACTAGTCATCCTCCACACACACACCACGAATCCATCAGTGACAAGTAAGGCATGTGGCTGGTTGGAGTAGGAATAGTTTGGGACATTGCCACAGCTGAGTGGCTGGTTTCCACTGGTAAACATTATAATTTATGGTACAACACTCCTCAGGAGTGAAGCACACCTTGTCCACTTCCTCAAGAAAGTCTCACCTTTATATGAGATCAGATACGATACTTCTGATATTTCATGGTGTCTCATTTAGTGCTCCTTTTGAGTGCAGAAACAGAGCTAAATCATGGATTAAGGTCAGCGAGTGCTGATGCTGAGTGGAAGAAGGTACACACATAGCAACAATCAACATGTTTGCAAAGGTTTGCAACCTATAGGTTTAACCTGGAGTGCACAGCAGCTCATCTGCTTCCGACGACAGCTTGCCAGAACAAGTAGAGTGAGGTGACAGAAGAGATGGACTTGGCAGTGTCAGTGGGTCACAGGATGACTATGAGCTAACAGGATAATACTGAATAAAAATGACAATAAAATCTGGGTAAATACAGTATAAGGACTTTGTCATGTTTTCAGCAGGGGAAACGTTAATGCATATGTTGCAGAAATATCTCTTTGGTAAATTGTGCATGACTATCTCAAGAAGGTAAATAAGAATAGCACAGAGAAGACTTGCTCATGGGGTCATTGATGGGTTGCAAAACAAAAGCCTTAGACTTGGTAACTTTAAGATTTCTTTCCAGAAGAACATAACTCACATCTCTAGGAAGTACATGCAAAATCAACTGCTCTTGTTAGTGAAGGATAACTTTCCAAATAAATGAAAACTAGCTAAGTTACAGCTCCATTAATCAAACAAACAGCAACACACTTTTAAAAATGTTTGAATTGCTTACATATGTGTACAACCTTACAACAGATCCAGAAATACTGACAGATGACCTTTAATAATAACCTTTAACAAGTGTAATTTTCCTAGTATTTTTAAGCTCTGAAATGCTATGTAGTGTACACAATTTGTTAGCCATCAAATTGGAATACAGTATACATATGGGGTAAATATGTTGTGCATTTGTACACATGGTATTATTGCATGTTTGAAAAGCCAAATGAACAGAGGAGTTTAGATCTGCTGCCTTCCAGTCCTGAAATAGACAGGTGATAATGTAAATACTGGTGGATCAGAAAGGCAATATCATCTGAAAAAATGCAGATAAAAAGTCTTGACTGTTAGGACACTGAATCCAATCTCCAAAACTTTTCTTATCCTTAAACAGTATTTTCACTCTCCTTGATTATTATCCTCTGGATCATAACTTGCTCATATTTCTACCTTCTATATACATATACACTGTATTTGAAGGGTTCATTTTTTCCATTGCTTCTTCCCACATGTTTACTTACACTTCTCTTTCCTTCACCGATCTTTTAATACCAGGATTTGCGCAATACAGGAGAAGTTTCAACAGGATTTCAGGAATATGACTTAAAAATGATGCTCTCCAAGGTCTTGAAGCTACAGCACA
Source organism: Urocolius indicus (assembly GCA_013401255.1). Classification (NCBI taxonomy): domain Eukaryota; kingdom Metazoa; phylum Chordata; class Aves; order Coliiformes; family Coliidae; genus Urocolius; species Urocolius indicus. Next base: position 145,692 of record WBNH01009879.1, read on the forward strand.
TATGTTGTTCCCAGATATTTTCTGCCTGGAGTGGGATGCTCTGAAGTGAAGTTATGAAATAGAAATTGTATAAAATGAGCTAGTGGAAGGAAAATACATATAGAGGATAATAACAATTGATTACATGATTTGTTATGACTTATTGATTAGCTAGTGCCTGTTATAATAACAAATATCAATTGGATTTTGCTACTACCATATGCAAAATCAAAATGGTTTTGTTGGTGTGACAAGGTAAAACCAATTTTGTTTTTAATACCAATTTTTTTTACCAGCCATTTCTTGTCCAGAAGATAAGAAATCTTACATTGCAGATTATTTTCCAAGAATAACAACTTCAGATGTTTAGTTTGGCTGGAACTAGATTAGAAATATTGGCCACTTTTGTGAAAAAATACGACATTCTTGCAGATGAAAGTTCTGAGCTATGATGTGAAGTTCTAAAAAAGAAAACAAAAATCTCTTTGGGTGCTAAAAATGAAGCAGGCAAGACATAGACAAAAACATTATTCGTGGACATATTTGAGTGCAGGATAGATAACAGAAGAAAAATCTATAAATATTCTCATCTCCAGTTTCATAATAAATAGTGAAAGTGTCACATCCTGAATGCAGTAGAAATGCACAGGACATTGTTGATTACCCTAAAAGGACCAGACTTGCTCTAGCAAAGAAATGGATGAGATTCTTTATGTGCTCTTGAAGATGAGTGTCCTATAAACCTAGAAATTTGCAGCATGTATATGGTAGTTCTTATATACAAAATGGCCTTCCAGTAAGTGAATTATGATGCATCAAAATTACTCATAGGATCTTTGCCACAGTGCAGTGTATTTGAGAAAATTACTGCCATAGAGTAAATATTTTTTGTTTGTCTATTAACAGTAACACAGCTGGCTCCTGACTTTGCAAATCTAATGGAAATCTCAGGTTTAAAGAATGAAATCAGTGACCCCTTGCTTTCTCCTTGTCTTGTATTCTCTCATATGGACAGAAATGAACACCAAGTTTGTACAAAAGGCTTCACTTATGATGATGCTAATGAGAAACATCCAAGCAGGTCTGTAATCCAGCAGTACACAGCTACCAAAGAAATACACAGAGGATTTAGGAGATTCACTCCTCCAGAAAAAGCAGAGTCTAACTAGGCACAGTAAGCAACACCTTGAGAACCACACTGCCTTATCACAGTTAAAAGTGGTGTATAATAAGAAAATGCAAATGAGTGGAAGAGACACTGGGGGGAAGATTCCAAAGAGAAAAGCAAAATGTTCTCAACCTCTGGATCCCTTACCTAAGAGAAGAACAAGAAACTTGGTTTAGTGTGTAGACTTTAATGCCTCTGCTCACCGGAATATTATTAAGAGGTGCCTGAGTCTGGTTTTTTTTTTTTTTTCTGTCAGGCTGGAAATGTCGTACTTTATATGATGATTTTGCTTGTTTGCCTTTTCTTGATGGGTCATACCACAGAGATTAGCCACAGCAGAAGTAAGGGAGGATGGAGATATGGGAAAACTCCTCAGGCTTGCCCTCACTCATGCAGTTGATTCACAGTTATCCTCCAAAGTACAAATCTACAATAGCTGCCATCCCCCAAAGGGCAAGGGTATCCTGGGCACAGCTCTGCCCTAGTGTTTACACTCCTGTGCAAACAATCAGGTTGGGAAGGGCTCCTGAACAGTTCTTTCCCACTGTTGTAACTGCCAGATTTATCACCTTGGGGGCCAGAAAGTAGATTGAATCCCGTGGAGGATCATTCCCAGATCCTCAGACACTTTAGCTGCAAACAGCATTGGAAGTTGAGAATTACTTCAGTGGCTTTGCAGTTTCAGGTAGGGAATATCATCCCACTTGGCAAGGAATTCCCTGTGGGGGTGGTAATTTCCAGCTGTAATTTCTTTGATCCATTGATGCTGTCCAAGTTCATGAAAATATTCGAAGAAAATGATGTACTTCCAGAGGCAATATAAAAAGTAGCCTGCTTGCTGAAACTGGTGACAAAATAGAGCAGGTGTGAGCTTACAAAAGCGAAAAAATACATCTTACAAAAGGCAAAACAAATTGCAAACAAATATATGCTTAGAGGAAAAACAGCACACCTCTTTTCCGAGACACCAGGCTAGAACACAACACTCACAGCATGGTTCAGCCTGGTGAGCATTAATCAAGGTGCTCCCTATTCTTTGCTTTTCCTCACCTTGTTCCACCTCCCCATACTTTTCTTTTCCCTTAGAGCAATTCTGTAATAATCATTTACTTTAACTTCCAGAAAAAAAAAAAGTTTATACAGTGTAGGGAAATTTGATTTGCAAATTCAATCAGTTCTATATCCAGGAAAAACAGATAATAATGATTGTACAGCCAGCAGATACCATTGACTTACTGCAGTTAATCCATTCTAATAATGCTGATCTCTTCCCAAATCAAAGGAAAGGTTGGATAATAATATTTTTTTCCATTCATACAATTACATTTTGTTTTCAACTCGAAATTCAGTTTGCAAAGGCTTTAGAAGCAGTCTTTAAGCCTTACTTGCCCACTGTGTCTGAGATGACATTAGGTAAACTGTCCATGTATTGAGATTATGATGGCTTTAATGTCATTTTCATGCAGAAGTCCCAGAAATACTCTGTTCATTTGATAGGCCTAAACACTTAAAAACTCATCTTTGATGGCAGAGCAGACTCTAAGTCTTTCAACATTGTCATGGCACAAACTTGAGAAGGGTCAGGGCACTTTAGTTACAGGAAGAATGGTTCAAAGGAGCCAGGGTGAAGAAAAGCAGCAGAGAGTCCTTTCTGCTGCTGAGATTACAGCAGGGGCAGCTGATGACTCCAAGAGGAGCCAAGAGTGGTACACTAACTCCTTCTTCCCTGTCAGCAACAACAACATGTAAACTTGTCTATGGGACAGTTAAAGACAGATTGCTCTCCTGAATAGAAATGTCTTGGACATTCTCGTGAATCCATAACATCATGGAAGCCCACTGTCAGAGATCTAATCTGAAAGTCTAAGGTTTGAATAAAGAATGAAAAGTTATATGTGAAAGCATATATGAAAGAAAATGCAACAAAAACTCCAAACCACCAAGTAACACTGTCCTGTAAATAAATAGTGCTTAGCAAACAAAATGCAAAACTTTTATTATGATGTAGTAATTTGTCTGGAGATACTACTTTTACTCCTCCTTATGATGACTTACACATTCTTAGAAATATATCTGTTTAGTTCTATCTTAGAAAAGAAGTGACACTTAAAGTGAAAGAGCATAAATAACCTAACTGAATTTACTGTAGTGGGATATTTCTTTAGCAGGACCATTACAGAGCAAAGCCTTGCCTGTAATATGTAGTGTAAACTCAAGTCCTCTGAATGTGGCTTCACAACCCAGTCTCTGAATTTGTTTCAGTGGTTTTGTTTGTATGTTAAACTCGCAAAGATTTTCCAGATTGATTTCATATGTGAAGTAAATCTCTTGGAAACATGATTAGTAAAATATGATGGTATCTTTATGACTCTCTTAGCCGATGGAGAAGCCTTGTTTCATTTGAGCCTCAGACCTTACTCAACCTTGAACCCAAATTGAAATTCTGAGTGAGCCAGACAAGGCACTTTTTCCTGCTTTGGTCATTGTTGCACACACACACACACAAACACACACAGAGAAAAAAAAAAAAGAGGATGGCGAACTCACCTCAAAATCTTATTGTTAAAAGGGGAGGAAAAATCTGAAAAACCATGAAGTCCTCTCAAATCTAGTCATTAGCAGTTTTAACTCTTACGTGTTTCTAAGGATGTGGGCTTGGTCCATGAGAAGCACTCATATATATCCTTACCATAACATGGATGATTTATACATACAACTCACACCAATACTAGTAGAAAAAGTCCACATCATCTCCCTCATACATATACAAATAAAAAAAGTATACTCCATAGCTTCTCTCCCAAGTGCAGAAGATAGTATTTATCTCTAATATTTTTAGTTGGTTATATCGGTGCTTCTTTGCCTTTCAGAATACAAAACTGTAGCTGATGGAGTACAGTGTACTTCAGAATTTTTGTTCATTTTTTTTTTCATTTTTCCTTTTAGTCCATTCCTCTTCCAAAATAAAAAATAATTATCCCAGGAGAATGTTATGTCTGTGTAATTTTTTTTCCACTGTATCGATAATTACTGTATTTCACATGCCCCTTTTAATTACATAATGCCTGAGATTAAAATTCAACAGCCTCTCTCAAAGAGAAAGTGCTTTAATATCTGGAGTGCTGCTCCTGTAAATTGGCATCTGAAAGATAGGCTAAAAAAGGGGCATAAATACTGACATTCCCATCGTTCCTAACTGACTGCAATGCCAATGAGCTGCACCGACTCTTTACACAGACCTCCCACATTCTTGATAGGATGTTTTCTAGCAGAGTGATCCACAAATATTATCATTCAATGACAATACAGTTTCATCAAGGTACGTCTCAATCCACAGGATACAAGCCCCACACAACAGACGGAAAATTTGGCGCAGTGATGCGCACACCGCGTGTGTTACTTACTGGTTATTGCAGTGGTCATACCGAGTCCCGTATGGCGTTACATTAACGAATGGCATGCAAGCACCTTCTGTTGAAACATCTGCGACAGTGAAATTTCAGGCATTTTTCCAGATATTTTTTGTGCTCTGGACCAAATTTTCATTAGGGCTATAAAACCTGGCAGGCAGTATTGTTGTGTATGATTTTTTAATAAACTGGGACATGCTTTTGTTAGAGGAGTGAAGAAAAGGGCTCTTTAGAGACTTCTTCCTATTACAAAAAGTTCAGAAAACATATGACAGCTCACCAAACAGTGTCTCCTAACTTTTTTCTTTTTTTTTCCACTGTGTCCTCCAAGTGCAAGATTTCCCGCTTCTTTAGATGTATGCAGAGGTTTATATGTTTTGAAATGAAACCAAAAATGTAGATATTTTTTATCTATCTCTTAGATTAAATGATTCCAACAGTGGCATTACTTGAGAATGTGTTCAAAGAGAGAGCATGCAGCTAACATAGACTTTTAGCATCTTTTTGATGCCTGCTGCCAGGAATCTCACAAAGGATTTTCACTTACTTAACAGGCAAGGTCCTCAGAAAAAAGAAGAAAGAAAAGCAAATGGGCATGTGCAGATCTGATCTCATACACAATACAAGCCTAGCAAGCAGCCTTATGCCTTTTTTTTCAGAAACACCCCATGGCCTGCTTTCCCTTCTTTACTCCCTATGCAAGACAACAGCCACCAGACACAAACTGAAGTTCCATTTTGCAATTCTTCCCACCACACTATGAACACTAATGCAGAGCAAACATGCTTGGCAGTAAATATGTACATTATCATTATGTAAATAGGTATGTTATCATCATAGCAAAATGATGATGTTCTTTGCTAAGTCTATTTTCCCTTTCTAAGAATATTATGTACTTCGAAGTATAATTTCCATTATGCCACTGGGGCTAGAAAAACACTTCAGTTCAACAATAATTAGTATACTGTATATAACAAAATGTTTACTATGGATAAAGATGATGTGCAATCCTAAATCTTTTTAGACAAACAAACAATTGCATTTTCACATGGTAAGGTTCAGCCTGAGCTCCCAACAGAAGCTGTTTCAGTTTAATAATCATTCTTATATCCAAAATGAGCATTGTATTATGACATTTTATACCAGCAACATCATGAGCTGCAGTACTAACATTTAAAATTGTCTGAGGTGAATGATTTACTGTTAGCATGAAGGATACTTCATTTCTGAACCTTAAATGAACTAGAAATGACTGTATGTCACAGGCTGTTTGGCAATGTTACTATGTTTACATAAAGTCCATTGCACACATGAGGGCAAGTACATTGGCACTGAAAAACTGATATCCTTAGATTTTAATAATTCAAAAAGTTCTTGTCAAAGAGCAAGGCAAGTCCAACTTCTAAGTCATGCAGTTGTATTTAAAGTAAGTACATACATATACAATTCATGTGATTACCTGCAAATTCTAGATATGTATGTCCTATAAGACAGAGGTAAAAGAAGTGCTGGCTTCTTACAAAAACAACAAAAAATGCTGGCATACATAAAATTGGATGAAAGTGTTATTTTTTTCATCTTCTTTTGAGGTAAGTAAATGTAAATACTTGTTTCTCATTTTGTCGGAAAAAGTGGATTAATTCTTTAGAAGTATGTAAATGGGTTCAAAATGTCTTCAGTTTCTTCTTTTGTTTTCCTTTGAATGCTGCTTTGAACTGAAAAATCAATTTCCAGAAAGAAAGATATGCCAATTAGAATGGATGAAAAACAAAAAGAAAAAATAAAAGAAACAAGATGAACTTATAAACTATAAAATACACAACGGCCACATTTTCACTGTTCTGCTGCTCGCTTCACTCAAAGGTCATGTACCACATTGAAACTGTGAAAATGTGAAAATATGAAAATAGGCATATGAATCTCAGCACTATGGATTGTGTACCAGCTCCTTCTAGAGAGATTTTTTCTGGGAAGTTCTCATTCAAAGAACAAGAATAAAGAAGTGGCGTAGCCTTTGAACACTGTCCCAGAGATTGTGCATGGCCATTCCTCCTTTCCCATGCCAAAAATTAGATTTTTGTTTTTTCTTTCACCTTCAGGCATGCAACCACACATGCACTACCTGTCCACTGATTTACCTCTGCCATCTGAAAAGCAGGCTGCTGAGGTAGGGCTGCAGACTGCCTGAAGGCAGCAGTGTCCCTGGCCAGGCAGGACCAGCACGTGTCCTGGCAGTTTATTGGACCAGCAGCCTCCAAGACAAGTCCTTCTCATAAAGCCAAACCAGTTCGAGGGAAGCAGCAGCAGCAATGAAGAACTGTCCATCTCCCTGTGACATTTATTTCAATTTTGTTTCAAATTGATAAAATCACAGGAACATCTAATTTCTTACTGATTATCTTAAAACTTTGGTGTCCACAATACAAATTGAGGTTGTAGTTGATACAGAAGAAATATTTCCAACTCTTTGAACCACTGGATTCCCCTCGTTCTTCTGCTGTCAGAAACAGTGAACTCCCTATTTACATTCCCTGAAGTATCCATGACTTTAAGTACCTCTCTCAAAAAAATTCATTTCCAGTCAACTGCAAGAAAACAAATCCCAAAATAGCTAATTTCAACAAAGAAACTAGTTCTAAAAAAACCCAAATAACATATATTTCTAGATTATATGAAAGTTTTTCTTTTACTGTAAGGACTCCAGCAGTTTTTAAGAGAAAATTTTGGCAAGCTACACCTGAGAGCTTGCTTTTTTGAATTTTATGGCAAAATGGGTGACTGGAATGTGTCACCAAAAGAAAGACTGAAACCAGATTAGCACTGTCTATGTTTTTCTCTCTTTACCATCATCAATGTGTTTGTTATTCTTATTGCCTTCTTCAACAGCTATGATATGTACCTGGCATGTTTCCACTGACATTTGGCATTGAGTCTGGATCAGTAAAGCTGGTATTGTGCTACTTGCACTGTGTTGCTTGAGCTCAGTCCACTTCCTATGACCATAAGATTGAAAGGTAGTCGTTGAGTGCCACCAAAATCATCAAACAAGCCATCCACAAACATGATGATATCTGGTCATCAAGTCTTTCTGAGACTTTCTGAACAGAGCAGGTACCACAGTGGACCCTAAGAAAAGTAAATGGAGTGCAAGGAAGGGATTAATTATACAGTTACTGTAAAATTGAATATACTTCTCTCAGGTCTGCAGCTTCTCATTTCTTTTCTGTGAAAAGTACAACTGTCATAAGAACTTGCTGCATAAGTTTCATATAGGTACATGCATCTTGTAGTTGCCTAATGGAACAATGGAATAATATATCCCAAGCCGAAGCAGAACCAAAGCTTTTAACAGTGGGAATAATTAAGTCTTGAAAAACATGTCAATCAAAGAGGAGGGTACTGCCATCTTTTCAAACCTTTAAAGTTTATGGAGTTTGTACTATTGATTCTCCAACTGGTGATGTTTTCTCAAGTGTGTGCCTGTTAAAGTTCTCTCTCCTCTGTTCAGTTCTCAGGTAAGTCCAGAAGTCTCATGAATAAAAGACTTTAGGGAACGAGAAGACTTTGCTTATGAAGAATCAGACACATTCCCATAAGGGAGGAAGAACACGATGGGTTTCTTTCCGCTCTTCAGGGACTTTGGCTACCTGCCTTGGGTCTAACAGGAGGTGCTCTAAACCCAACTTTCCAAAATCGGTGAGGCATCAAAGAGGAGTGTCATGGTGGGGCTGTGCTTCATTCAGGGTCAGCCGTCTGGGTTACAACACATCACATAAGCACATAATCTTAATGTTTTGGAAGGGACTTTGAAAGATCATCTAGCCCAAGACCCCTGCCAGAGCAGGACCACCTAGTGTAGCTTACACAAGAACTTATCCAGCTGGATTTTTAATGTCTCCAGAGAAGGAGACTCCAGAACCCATCTGGGCAGCCTGTTCCAGTGCTCTATCACCCTATTACCCTTTTTCCTGTCAATGGACATCATTAAGAGAGCCTGGCTCCATCCTCCTGACACTCGCCTTTTATATTGGAGTGTAGGAAATGGGACCTCTCAATATCTGTATTTTGCATGCAAGTTTCTGAAAAGAAGAAAATATGCATTCCTCTCCCACCAAATCTGCAGGAAGCCCTGCAGATTGATTTTGGTCCATGCCATGAGGTTAATGCTGAGCTTGATCTGCACTGACATGAAAATACCATCTGTGTAACCCCAGCTTGCCTTGCTGGGAGAAGATATGATACAGGACTCAGCAGCTGGTCTCAGCTACTCTGGGAAAAGTATTCATCTCCAGACCAAGTTTGGATCCAATCATATCTGGCAAAAGCATCATAAGCATTTCACATGTCTACTCCAGCAAAATCTTAGGAAACTTAATGGAAGCTCAGTTCATATGTTGAGGCTGTTACATGAAAAGCATCAGGAAAAGCATAAACTGTTTCTATTTCAAAACTGTAGCAGGAAATAATTATATGGTATAATAACTTCACATGTAGTGAAGTTGCTGAAGTTGTTAAGTGATGTTGCCATGAGTTGCTAAAATATTCCTAAATTAACATTAATAATTCTTGTGTACCAGAAAGTTGACTTCTTGTTTAGTAAGCAGGACATAATTCTGAATCTTGCCTTAAGTATGTAAGTAAAATAATCTGTTTTCTGCATTACAAAAAAAGAAGGTCTAGACTGAATCTCCCCAACTTTTTAATGGCAAGAAAGTAGATTTGAAAATATGCTTTTCCAAATAGAAAGAAATTTCCTGTATCGGGTTCTTTCCTGATATGCCAAATAAAATACTGGGTCTTTTCCTTAAAAATGAGCACATGTTCTGTTTATTTAAAAATAAATTAATCTTAGTAAATCAATGCAATATTTTATAACATTAAAGTTTTTTAAAAATACCACATTTATAATCACCTTGGCAGATTGCTTTACCAGGTCTGGATGGGAACAAAGGTATTTATAAAGCCACTGAGCCACATTCACCCCAGCTAAAATCAATGTATGACTGCTCTTCTGTGCTCAATCGAGAGTCACACTCCCTAAATTACACTGTAAGTCTCTTGAAGTTTAAGAGCAGGAGCAGAGCAATTAGAAAGCACTAGCACAAAAGCATCCCTTCATCTTCTCGAGGTGTCCATGGCCTGTTGGACAGCCCACTCTGGCTCTGTGGGAGCCCATTGGAGGGGTCCTGGTCAGAAGGGGTTGGTTCTGCCTCCCTCTGCTCATGCACACGGAGCTGCTGGGAGATTGTGAAGTGACATGGGCAGCCTGATGAAGTATACAAAAGCTTTTGGCACTGCATATCTGCAATATCATGGACAGTCAAGAAGGCGCCTGTTATAAAAATACACAGTGAAACACAACTGGAGGACTGCTCTTTCTCAAAGGCTAACGTAATGCATTCCTTCTGTTTAGGCTCATTTTCCAGCCTTTCACATTCTTTGTGAACAAGACTTATAAAACAAGCCTGATGCAGGCCAATTATTTTTATTTTGAAGGCCATTAATCAAGATTGACTAAGAAAATGAAGACAGCTAAGCAAAATTTCGTATGTGACTAGAGTGAGATTAAAATAAAACCAGATGGGGATGGACAGAGACATTAAGCTGCTTTCTCTCCTCCTTCCCGCCTCTTTTTTTTTCTTTTTTTGACTCATGTAATAAATGTCTTTTACAAATTACAGCACTCTTATTTTCTTACAGTAAATCAAATTGGGTCATAATGTACAAGTGGTCTCATTGCTGAAATGTCAAAAATAGAACTTGCCTTGTTCTTCCATAGTAATTCCTCAAATCTAAACCAGCAGTGTGGCCTGACAGTCTATAAACCATCTACCTGGATGCAGATCCCTTTTAAGGTAACTGTCTGTTGCTGATAGATGTATTTCTCAAGTACACAACATAAGCCATACGTTGAGAGCTATACCATGCAGTCATTTGTAGGGATCTGAATTGGCAGTCTTAAATGCATCACATTTCTACAAATTTCAGGGAATTTATAGAATCAAGACTAAAGATAAAAAAACTTTGAGTCAACACCAACTAGTAGACCTATAAAAACTCTGAAAAATCTTGTATAACTTTCACAAAACTCCATTTTCATTGGTTAGATGAAAACCACCACACACACTGTGGGTCTTATTTAGAGTTTTCAGGACACACCAAGGAAGGGAAGGTTATGCATAGGTAATTGAAATTTCATAAACTCTGTGAAAGAATATTTCAGTTCCCAGATTCTTTTCTACTTCACTTGCCCTAACTAATTTAAATCCATAGCTTTCTCCTACCCATTGATTATAACATTGTAGAAATAGTCCTGGAAGGTGTCTCAAGGGATAATTTAGGCTATCCCCTCCACCAAATAGAGATCAGCTGTTTGTAAATTATTCTTGACAGATGTTTATCCAACCTGTTTATCAACTATTGTATGGTGGACTTTGTATAGGCTTCCACACCTATCAATTCTATTACTATCACAGAAAAAATATTTCCTAGTGTATACCCTTAATCTCTTTCCTTTAAAGTTAAGCCCACTACTTCTTTTGAATGTTCACAACAGTTTATTACTTCCCTCTTTGCAGCTACCTTTTAAACATTTGAAGACTTATCACACATCCCTTTAGTTTGCCTCTCTCTAGACTAAACAACCTCACTGCCTTCAGTCTTTCCTCATAAGGCACGTTTTCCAGACCCTCGATTGCTTTTGCTCTGCTCCTTGAACTCTTTCCAACTGATTTGCCTCTTCCTTGAAATACAGTGCCTCAAACTGGACCCAATACTCCAGCTGTGTTGAGGAAGCAGAAGGACTATTTCATGTTTCTTACATATGCCAACATTGTTTACACAACCCACTACGATGTTTACATTTTTGGTAATAGCCAGACGTTCCTGACTCATGTTCATTTTTTGTTTGCCCTGGCCCCCCGCTCTTTTGCCGAAGAATGGCTGCTTTACCATCCACACTGTCATCTTTTAGCCCACATCTAAGCCTCGAGCATGCTGCCTTGTGCTCCACACTGTGTTGCACACTCTTCTCTTTAATCTGTTTCCGCTTTTTGTCAAGATTGAAGTCTTTACAGTCCCTCCTGGCTTGGTATCATCTGTGGGTTTAATATTCTATCATCTAGGATCATAATTAAACTAATTAATAGCACTGGGCTCAAGAAAGAGCTTGAAGAATCTATCTTTCTGGTCAGACAGTGAACTAGTGACAACTACTTTTTCTTTAGTTTCCCAAGCAATTACATTCTGGCAATGTATCTTTCACTTATATTTTTTTCTGAATATCATGTGAGACACTTTATTGAAGCGAAGATGTATGACATCTACTTTGCTTTATCCGGAAAGCTTATTAACCTTAATTTACTTCTGCAGTGAGTTATCTAGCATGTTTTGTTCACTTCCACTTGGTTATTTATTGCTCTGCTGTCTTGTAGAAACTCACATGACTCTGTTGGATGTTTGTATTTTTTTCTGGAGAAGAAACTAATCTCTCATTCTGTGAGTCTGTCTTTATTTTTAAGTGACAATGATTTACCATACTTTTTTTTCTTTTTCCTTTTCTTTTTTTGTAAAATAATGCTGAAGTTTTTGCTTTTAGATGTAGCAGAATATTTTAAGATCAGCCTGTTCAATGTAGTCTTGAAGACCATGTTCTTCTTGTATTATATTTTTCAATATTAGGATTCAATTCTTTCCTCCTTGGATGTCTTGTCACAGTTTCTTTGTTTATCGCTTTCCTAACTGTACTTGTTCTGTCCCAACCTATTTTCTACTTCAGTTCCTTCTTGCTGTCCCTTTTCTGACTGATAAACAGAACAGTATTTCAGCAGTATTCAAGGTAAATTTAAGGTTTTGAACCCAAAGTATTTGAGGTGCTTTAGTATAAAGGTTAATTCACCAAATTCCTGCTTTTTCACATTGAGATATCTCTAAGAACTGTAGATTACACAAATGTCTCTGAGGGGAAAACTATTTAGAATCTTAAAGAGGCTGTGCACTCTGCCTTGTCTTTTCTCAGATCAAAGAGATTTGAGTGCTACTGATAGTAGCTTTGAGATGTTACTGATGGCAAAATTCAGTAGCTGTATTCCAGGATGCTTGTTTATTTCTCTCATATTCCCTTTCCTTAATTTAGCTAAACAAATACCTAGGTCAATCTTCCAGTGTCTATTGCCCTTGGTAATGTCTTTACTTGCCTCATTTCCCATGCCTCACTTGGAGAGGAATAAAGAGCAGATGTATTATTATTAAGGTGTACAGAGAGAGAAGAAATAAAACACAGAGATCCATTCTAGCCTCCACGAAACCACAGTGTTTTGTAAGGATGGTGGTTTTGTGGCATTGGATTTCAGATGGTCTCCACCCTGAAAAATTCAAGCAAGTACAATAAAATTGTAAAATAAGAAGAAATACAGTTTGAACTTTCCCATTTGGTTCAAGATGCTTTGAACTAATACCATTCCTCTGAGCCTGTGACTCTGAATCCCCTTATATCAATTTCATACTGGGCTTTCTGATAAGCTGATTTTCCTGAAACAATAACTGTGCAAGATATCTGGACCCAGGTGCAAAGGGTACATACAGCCCATTGGAACTCTTCTCAGCTCACCTCTCAGCTTGAACAGAAGTCATGAGCTGGTACTCCAGCCATGCCAGTTGCCTACTGCCTTTTGCATCTCTTCTTTCCTGTTTGTCCTTTCAGCTCTCTGATGCTGTCAGCCACAAATTACTTTTTCTTATAAGTACCTTGATATACCTGCAAATACAACCCTAAAAAGAATGAAAGTATTTACCTATTTGTAACAGCTGTGTGTATGGTGAATGTTAGTTTCCTGACATTACAACATAAACCCCCTTTATTAACCTGGTCTACTTGTTATTCTGGTTTGCTGCACACTCTGAAGTTGATAGAAAACTGTCCACTAGCTCTGTGGAACTGGCCTATCAACAGAATAGACCAAATATTGTTTGAATTCCATTGTAGTACCTTAGCAGGTTTTGGATGTCAGAACAAAACTTGTTTTCTAGATGAGTTTCTTCAGTTCCAGCCCAGATACTTCAGGATCTGACCATCCCATACCCTTCCAAACCAGAAGAAGGATTAATCAGTTTTCTTGCATTCTTCCTTAAAGTTCAGCATCTCACCCCTGTTGCTGCACCTGACCCTTAGGTTATCAGAGCACTGAACAGAAGGTCCATAGCCAAACCTGACTAAAAATGTTGGTGGTCTGAGGCTTTTCAGGTGCCCTCCAGAACTCAACCTGTTCCCTAGACAGCAACACCTGCTTGTGAACTCTGCATATTGTTCTGCTTCTCTGCTCAGGTGTTTTCATTGTCACATGTACCACTAATGATCTGCAGGTGGGCTGAGCTGATGGCTAGTTTGTTTCTCCAAGGCATGCCTTAGAGAGGAAAGACTTAATCCAGGTGGGATTTAACCTGCACAATTACACAGGCTATCCATTTGAAATCACCATCCCCTAGTAGAGAGTTCAAAATCCTTTTTCACAGTGTGTGCTGAGAAGCATTGCTGCTTCAACACAGTGGTGAGCAGCTAAAAAAAAACAAAAAACAACGAACCAGTGTTCATTAGTATGATGATTCATGTCAGAACAGCCAGAGCTTCCTTCCTGATCCTTCGCTTTTGCTAAAGAGATTCCCCTGCCTACTCACCAGACATATTTCATAGCCCAAGCAGTGCAACTCACTGAGGTGTTTCAGCCAATGTTAATGAAGTGGAATTTATGGCAAAGGTTGAAAGACAAAATAACAGAGTAGGTAATTTGCTTGAAGAAGTATGGGGTTTGTGGTCTGTTTCCATTCCCACACATAAGGTGAGTGAGGAAAACCTAATGAGTAATATACAAGGATCCCAAGACTTGTGCTTGATTCAAAGTGCTGCTTTGAACTTCCTGTGCAACTTTGAGCAAGCCCCTTGCCTGTGCATCCATTTCTCAGTGAGCAGCTGTAGATTAAAATCAGGCATGGTGGCAATGAGCAGTGTAGAAAATCCTGACATGGAAAAACACCTTGAGAGGAAGCTGTGAAGTTATTTCCTGCTGTTTGGGGAGTGGACAGAACATAAGTCTGTATTTAATTGGAAATGCTTGCATCAGATTGTTGTGGGGGCTTTCCAAAGGCCTTCTGTTGAATCTAGGGTACAGTTTGTTTAGAATACTCAGGAATCCAGGGAAACTTTCAAACTACAATATGGGTTGTTCCTGGCTCCTATATAGAGGCTGAAACATTAAGACACAATTTCAATGGCATTCAGGTAAGTCTACTTGGGTAGAAACCGAACATGTTGTGCTCTGCTGTCACTCTACTCTCAACAGCATTACAGCAGATCACCCTGCATCCTCTCTGTGAAAGCCCGGGGCTTACGGTCTCACCTGTTCCAAGGGCCACATCATAGCTGTGCTTTAAGTCATGCTTCCATAGTTTTCTACCATCAGAGAAGGTAAGTAAAACCATTGTGGTTTCACAGGGGGACACATCCATTAGCCAGGCAATCCTATCAACAACTGTTGTATTTAGCAGATGATAATGAAGAGATGTGTTACTCTCCTTAGCATATAGATTTTTAGCAAAGAGCTTATAGCAAAAAAAAAAAAAATCCTTTTTCTCCAGTCACTACCTATTTAGAATAAACTCTGTGGGAATTAATTCTGTTCTCTCCTGGATGGATGAATTCACATAAAGAAGGAGAAAAAAGTACATTTATTCTCTTGTAGGGAGGTAGCAATTCACTTTAAGATGGGAGATAAAAAGGATATGGAACTTTAGAAATAATTTCTTTCTTCTCCCTGGGCTACTCTTGTTTTGCTTATGGGATCATTCCTAGAATAGCTAGGCTACATACAGAGCTAAAGTGTAATTTTCTGTCATTTCAGTCACATAAAGTAATATATACATATGTGCAGTCCCACTTAGGATCAGATCCTTACCTGACTACTTTAAATGCCTTTACCGTATGACCTCAAATACAAAGGAAAATGAATTAAGAACCTCTTTCATTCTGTATGAGACAATGATTCATCCCATGCTAAATTCACTAGTTCTACTAATAGGGCATAATGGTGAACACTGCAGAGTATGCAACTCACTTCCAAAGTCTTTGTGCACATAGTTCAGTTGTTTTTCAAATATCTCTAACTTACAGGACATATGTACTGCATAGAAAGCACTCCAAAGACTTAACTGCCCTTCTCTCAAACCTTACCATTTTACTGAACGTTTTCTTTCTAGTATGCCCAAGCTCTTCTTTGACATATTTGGTTTTGTTTTATTTTCTCCCCATAACTAAACTACAGACATTTATAAACCTGAAGCAGCAACAGTTTTCAAAGTTGGATGCAGTGCATGCAGTATGCCCACCAGTGTAACTGAGGCACACTAACTTCTCCATATAAAAGCTCAGGAGAGTGATGGGTGGGTGTTAGCACCTGATCACATTCAGTTCCTTAGCCTGAATTGTGCAGCCAAATGTTACTTACAGCTCCACTGACTGGGAGCAACCCTCAGCACAAATCTGGAGCAAGATGCAAACTCGTGCCTTTGGTACAGTATTTAAGGCATTTCACTAACACCCTATCCACACCATAAGAATATAAACTAATATCAGTCTGAGGACACAACACTCTTGAATTAAGTGTACTTCATGATCGTCACTACCTTAAAAGAACTTTTATTCTCTTGGAATGTTTCTGTGTAAGATATTAACCTCTGAGATTAAAGTGAGAAAGTGAGCTGCATATGGATGCATCAAAAGAACATGGAAAAGAACTGGGGACAAGCATCTGGAAAAAATCAAGTTCACTCCTGCTTAGATTCTTCCAAAAGAAAATTTTTAAAGGTTTTATTGGGCACCTGAGAAATGTCTCACAGTCAGGTTTTTCACCTGGTGGAAAGTGTTGGAGGTGCCAGTTGCAATACAGCCATCAAATCTGTCATACCTACTTAGTTTTATTGTTCTGCAGGCAAGTGGTGGGCCAATATTTCTAAAGACCTCTCCTGTTTGCTGGGAGTTTCATCCTGTTCTCTGCTTTATGAGTTCACGTTTTCATCAGGACCTGTTTTATCTCTACACTGACAGAAGATAAGTCCTCT
The DNA here is from genome assembly GCA_013401255.1 of Urocolius indicus. Taxonomy (NCBI): domain Eukaryota; kingdom Metazoa; phylum Chordata; class Aves; order Coliiformes; family Coliidae; genus Urocolius; species Urocolius indicus. Next base: position 162,357 of record WBNH01009879.1, read on the forward strand.
GTGTGATGCCAGTTGTGGACCATCCAGATACCTGAGCAGATCAGACATCTGTGTTCTAGCCCACCAGTTTCAAGAGGACTTCAGATAAGGAGGGCCTCAGCAACATACATTGACTGCTTATGAATTTCTAAGCAGAGACACAGCTGCCAGAATTTTAAAATACTGTGCCTGAAAAATTACTGTGATGCTAGTTGAACACTGATCCTGCTCTCCTGATCCAAGTCAACGTCACAAATACCAGATCATGGCTTACAGAGTTATTCTGCTCATTTTATACTAGTTTCTGTTGGCATCAAGGTGTTTTTGTTTTATAATACTACTGAGACACTTGAAGGTGGACATAAAGAACAATTTTCAGACAAGCATTCTAGCTTGGCAATCTCTATTCCCACCGAAGCAAAAGTGAGTTTTACAGCTATCATTGAAGACACAATACACCAAGAACAGACATATCCAAGTACCTCTCTCTGTGTGTCTTGTCTTGTAGGTGAATGTTTTGGCCTTTAAAGAATATACTTAAGTGGACTAAACATAGATGTAGAGAGATTGTCTCCTATGACATCTGTGACATGTAAGATGAATGAATAATGGGTTCTTGAACTGAAATTCAAGAAAGCATTGAATGAGTTAGAGCAATTAATTCAAAGTCTGTGGGACCAGTTAGCCTATGGCTTTTTAAACATTCAGAGAGAGGTAGACACAATGTTTAAGTTAAATACTTATAATGGCAGTCTTACTACTTCCATTGATTCTAGAGGAAACCAGTATCTGTTAGTCTAGGAAAGAAATATAAATCAATCACAGTTCTCTACAACAGAGGCACTGATGTATACAATCCCATAAGATCACTTCATCAGTTTGAAAAGTATGGGGATCAAGTTTTCACCTCCTTTGCGCCCTTGGCAGATGCACTGAGTCCCATGAGATTTTGTAGCTATAATAGAAAATAATTTGAAACGTGGAGTCATAAAGACCACATGTATATCTCATCCCTTCTGCCTTCTCCTTCTTCCACCTCATCCTTGCATTCTATTTTGAGATGTTTTAAATATATATACATGAAAATTACATGAGAATTGTTCTGTTACTCTAATTAATTTTAGCACTGCAAATTAATAATAATAAAAAATGCAGGATTTTTTATTGTACCAGGAAATAATTTTCCATTTCCTATATATTTCCATAAAAGTTTTCTGTTTGTTAATATTCTGTAGCTTGGATTATTTTTTTCTCTAGAAGAGCATGTCCTAAATACAAATTGGTACAACAAACCCAAGTAGATCCACAGGCAATCATTTAAGGGAAAACATTTGCCTTATACATATTCAATGACAAAAGTGTTCCTTTATAACAGCTACAGAACATATATTTCAATAAATTATTTAAAGGTGTGTTTATGTAGAGTATCTGAACAGCACTAAGTGTACTATTCTGATGCATGGCTGGATGTCTTAGTCTGGAAAAAGAGAGCAATGCTGATTTTGCTAAGTAGTAGTCTAGTAGACTTGGACTACAAGCCTCATCATTCCATTTCCTTTGCCAAGCACAAGTAGCTTCAGAGCTGTTGAAGGCTTGAGGATTGCCTGTGTGATGCCAGGATGCTCACTTTCTGCTGACCACAGTCTGCATTTCCTCTTCCCCTTTTCATTTTGCCAGGGTATCTGGCTGTACCTTCCTTGCTCAACTGTCTGAGCTGCCGTGTCTTCTCATTGTATTTGGTGGCACACAAGCTTTCCCTTCCACTTGTGTGTTTCCATCTCTCCTCACTATTACTGATTATTTTGTTGAGAATTAAGCCATTCTGGATGTCAACACATTCCATAAAGAGGATGGTACAGATATGTTATAGGCTACAGAAGAGCTATCCAAGCTGAGTGCAGGATGTTGCAGCTGAAAACATTTTAAAAAAGCCTTAATAAGCCATGTCTCTTTGAACTGCATCCCTTCCATGATCTGTTCCAGTCTCCTGTTTCTCTGACATCAGATGAACAGGACAAGTTTTATGATTCAATTTTGATTTTTCACTTTTTTTTTTAACATCTAATTCCCTGACATGGATTTCTTTTCTTTCTGCTGGTCCCTTCTCCATTATTCAACATTAGTTAGAAAGATAACACCTGTTAACTTACGTGGGTGTAGAGTAGAATATTTATATTGATATATAGATATGTTGCTCATAAAAGCATGCACAAGGCCTTGACAAAATCACGCAACCTGTTTTCTCCAGGCAGTTTAAATATTTTTCAGTTTTGCCAATGACTAGACTTATCCTCTATTTTATTCATGAAAACAGTGTCAAAATGAGAAATAAGGGCATTCTGCTTCCTCTCCTAATTTGAAATATCATCTTGAATTGGAAATGAAACAGTTTTTTTTAAAAAAAATCCTTACATGCCTCAAACACATGAGTTTTTTGTGTCGAGACATTTAATTCCCTCCCTCCTTTCAAATTGTGATTTTTTAGACAAGTGAGGTTTTTTTCCAAATGCCCTCAACTCTCATGAAATAGTTCCAAGGCATCCTCTCCAGTTATGTCAATCAGTTTCAGGCAGTCTGCAAAGAGACATGACATTTCATAACAATGACATACCAGCCTGAAAAATGATAGCTTGGAAATAAGCAGTTTTCTCAAAATAATCTCATTCATCTACACAAATTCATATTACTTATAACATGTTACTTTTCTCCAGCTTAACCTGCTTACATGAAAAAAAAAAAAAAAAAATTAAAAGTGAATTAAAAATTGAAGGGCTTGCTACCTGGGAAAAGATTCAGGTTTCACAAGTAATGAGTGGGAAGAAAAAAAGTATGATTTCTCTACTGCTCATGGGTATTTTGATTGAATTTAACACATCTCAAGCTGCCAAAAGCCAATGCTACTCATATGAAGCAGCATTGCTTCTCCAATTAAAAAGTGGAAGTGCAGCTGCTTCCAGGCAAGTGGAAAGGAAAGTTGGCTTGAGTGGCAGCAAAAGAAGAGGGGGGAAAAAAAATGATGTGCTAATTTCTTTATATGAAGTTTTATATTCAGTTGTTTCTTCAAGCAGTCATCATGAGAAGCCATCAGAACACAGGTGGAATGACTGTTATCACATGTTACCAAAGGAAAGAAGGAAATATGAACTCCTTCCCTGTTGCTCCTTTTTTTTTTTTTAACAGTTTTATCAGCTTGTAGGCTCACTCTTGTTCCTTCTCTCTTTTCCTTTCCTGTGGGAAAAAATTGTACATATTGAACTCTTGGAGTTCACTTCCCAAGAGTGAAAAGATTAACAGAAATTTCTAAGATACCTCAGAAATAAGACACGTATATATAATGTACATTCTTCCATGTTATTTGGTCAAATATAGATATTTTTAAAAGATGGAGTGTAATCTGGCTGGAGTATTACTGTTGTCTCATTCTTCCTATGAACTGATGTGCAGTCTAGATCTACTGATCTGTCAAATATTGTGCTGCAGTTTGTACACAATAACAGTTATGAAAAACAATAAAACTGTCTTCATTGCATGACAATACACTGACATGCCTAATATCCCAAATCAACCACATGCAAATTTTATTGTTCTGATGTTGATTATAATGCCAATAAAAGAACATAGAAAGTACCAAGCTATCATAGCTCTTATGTGATATTCATTCTTCTTCAAACTGCTGTTTTTATGCAACATAAAGAAATAAATAGTGCAGCTTGTGCAGTCATAGATGTGTACAGACACAAGATTCAAATATTCTCAGATTATAGGACATATTAGAGGTTTGAATTCACAAATTCTTCTGAACTTTCCCAAATATCTATAAATCATTACTGAGTCAAAAGCACACTTTTTGAAAGTATTTGGAATCCAGATATGAATTTGACTGCACAGCTTAAGAGCTGAGACATCCTCAGGTTACAGTGAGTCACCAAATCACTATATATAAACAAAGACAAGCTATGGGTGTGCTTTCATTCTTCATTAAATGTGAAATAATTTGAAGAAGTTTAAAATAATTGCTATAATTTTGCACTCCCGGTGACCTATGTGCATGTACATAGTTTATCCATCTCTACTGACTTGTAGGCACTTGAACTGTGATAACAACTCTGTTTTCCAAGCCTGATTTTTAAACTATGTATATAGATAAGAAAATAGACCAAAGAACAAGTATACCAGATAATTTCTGGTGGTGCGAGATGAACGTTGTCTTACCCTACGTGGGCTTCAAGTCTAAGAAAACAGGCAATATATGTCCTTCCCCTAAATGAGCTGTCAGATGGACTGAACTTTGAAAACTGCCTAAATCACACAGGAGCTTATTCTGCATTTTTAAAACATGATATTTGTGCCCAAGAGGCAGAGTATCTACGGTAGTTTGGCATTTAACTTTTTAGGCAGACGTCAAGTGTCATTTTCAGAAATGCCCAAATCCCACTGAAATCAATGGGACCGAAATCAGTCTCACTGAAATCAATACCCAAGCAATACTCACATGTTACTTCATAGTGACAGGCAACCTTTCCAATGGCAAAATGTAATAGAGTTGAACCCTATGCTGAGTCTTTTATGCTGATGATTGTGAAATACAATTATACAGACTATTCTAAAAAGTTCCCTGCCATCTACCTTGCAGATGTACTTGGAACGTTCTGCTTGCATGAACTAGGAATAAATAAATGATCTGATAATTTAGTGCTAGGCACATGGCTAAAGTAAATAATACTACTACTATGTCAAATATTGAAATTAATTGTTATTAAAATCAATATCTGTTATTATTAATAATAACAATGCAGCTCTTATCTGGAGGAGTGCAATAACAAGGCAAACATTGTGGCTTTGCTGTAAAAAAAAATCAACAAAAAATATTTCTGCATATGGCCTTAAAAGGTCAAAAGAATTAAAACATCACTGCTTTTTTTCTCTTTAGTTAATTAGATACATACTACCATAAAACAAAATCACAACCAAAAAACCTCTACCATTTTCTGGGTTTCTAACTTTAAGTCTATTTCTGTCTTGAAAACCAGATGAAAAAGCAAGAACAAGATAATTGTACTGAATAGATTTATTGATTAGTAATATATTTGTTATCAAAAAAGACTGAAATTATTTCTGAATTGAAATGTCACTATGAAAAAGAATGTGATTGAAAAAACAAAATCAACTGAAACTTAAAAAGCTGTATCTTTGTGGGTTTAGCTATTATTTTGGAATAACTAGGTTCTTTAGTTAACCTTCCTTGATATATGGTAATGTTATTTTTTTAGTAATAGGCTTTACAGATATAATTATTTGTATTTGTCACAATGTCTAAGGTTTTCTTTGGTTTTACCTAAACCAAAGTTCTGTCCCTAAATTTTCAACTTTATTATAAAGTTAGAAATGAAAACATAAAACATCCAAATATTAGTTCTTATCCCCAGACAGTAATTTATGTAGATTGAACAGAGACAATAAAATACTTTTTCAAAAACATTTGGGCATCATGAAAATCATTGTTTACAAACACTAAGGCTTCACTCTTAAAGTATCCTGTAGAAACACTGTCTTGAAAATACTTTATCTGAAGCAAGCCCTTACAAGAAAATTTTTCAAAAGTACCTTGGTGGAGTAATGCCCAAACTTCTATAAACAGCAGGTCATATGCCTTGATTTGGTTTACCAACAGTCATTTTCAGTTAAAGGATTTTTTCCCACTAGAAAGTTAACTTCTGCAGATATATATAATGTATCTATTGGGCTGTCAACAGGGCTTGCCAGAATTGCTATCCTGACAGAGCCATCTAAATACAAACCTGGCTTAAGAACTCTCTCTTAGGGAATAAAAAGATTTGCTGTTGAAGCTCCTTCCTTAGAGATCCTTCTGGTGCAGATATGATGCTTAATGACAAGTATGCCTCACCCATCCCTCAGATGAAACAAACTATGCTAGCAGAAGGATTCCACCATTCAACTAAGAGTATGTTAGGGAATCTGACTGTGTAAAAGTGTCATAAACAGTAAATTACACTACCAGCTCACACAACTGTATTAACAAAAGCTGCTAAGAGCAGATCCAGCCTGTGCTGAGCAGAGGATCATTTGGGGAGGGGCAAGGGAAGCTATTAGAGATAACTGCAGGTGAAATAAAGCAGACTTCAAGAGCTGTGAGCTGGTGCTAGGCAGAACTGTGTGATTTTTCTCTCAGAAGCAAGGAGCACTAAGGCTTTGTGCAACTTCATTAGTGCTGGAATTACGATCTGACCTTGTTCACCAATCTGAAAGCAGACTCAGACCTTCACTGTTCATCATTACAGACAAGGTGTTACCAGATTTAAATAGGTACCCTCAAAGGAAAAGAAGATCAGTACATCAAAGCATTATCTCTAGTTTATTTAATGTGGAATGGCCAAATGGAAGGCCTTTTTCATGTTTGAGGCTGGAACTGTAAGCAATTATATCTGTGCCATTGTAACTGATACAGCCAAGTCTGTATACTTACCAGGATTTCTTTCATCCTATTTAGTTTATATAGCATTATCGCCCTGAGGAGCTCACATTGCTTTCACAGTTATATAATGTTCTATAGATATATTTGGTCTCCAGAGAGGAAATGAGGTACAGAAAAATAATGCTCAGTCCCATCCAGATATGAATATCTGCCTTTATCTGTTGTTTAGATGGCCAAATTTTTTGATAGCTATGGCAAAGTCACTGGCAGTAGTGATACTCATATTGAATAGAATAGACCAAAATAGACTTTTCCAAGAGCTTAAGGAAGCTGCAGTAAACAGATATCCACTTCAAAAAACAGTCTTTTAGAGAGCATGAGACATTATGCACAAAAATCTTCTTTATCATGAAGGTTAGCTCAGTGCATGGACAACAGAGCAGCATATGACTCTTTTATTCTTATGCTCAACTTTATATTATCTATTTAAAAAATTTCACTGAAGTTAATGATGAATTTTAAGGTGAAGTTACTCCTCACTACCTAAATTAAGCTAGTGTCAAACCGATGTTGACAAGTAATCTCCTTTCTGTCTTCTTCCCTCCTGTACTTTTCCTTGCTCTGAAGATCAGCACTGTGCTAGGCCAATTCAGTTCACTGGCAATCAGCTAAAGCAGTCAAAAATGTGACGGTTTTCCCACTGGCTCCACAAGTTGGACTAGCTCAGTGAAAAGACTGATGAGCACCAGAGGTGTCCTAAAGAAAGCAGAGGTACTGCCTGGCTGAGAGGAGTAGGTAAAAAGGACCTCCCTCTTGCCAGCATTAAGCTGTTAGATCACCTCAACTTCACTCTCAGAGAAAAGAATATTTAAAAGGGCAAAGTAAACAAAACCAGCAACAAGGTTTTAAAGGTGGTTGTAGGAGAAAGGCAGACAATGGCTGAGTTAAGATAGCCTGTTGTAATTCACCCTGACTCTTGCACTTGAATGCAGAAAGAGCTGCTGAGACCTGCAGCCCCAGAGCAGCTGGAAGGAGGAGGGAGGCAGAGAGAAGGAAGCAGGAGGATCTACTCTAGCAACACTGATTCTGGACAATTTCTCATATCCTTTGATAAGGGAAATAGCCTCTCTAGGGAAATATGGAGCTTTTGATACTTGATGAAAGTTCTTATGAATATTTTGATATTTCACCCTACCACTGACTCCTGTGGGCAGTAAATGTCTTATGGGAAGCAGAATAAAGCAATCATCGTTGTATTTCAAGCAGCACTAGCTAACAGGATTCTCAAGTTACTAAAAACTTTTCTCTGACTAATATAGAACTAATTAGTGAAGTATGATATTATATTATTATTTAATACTTTAGAATACTGTCCTTGTCTGTACCTGAACTAGACAACTACAGTTGACGGTTTGCTAGTAAGATTCATGTTTAAATACTATTCTGTTGCTCACAATCTGGAACTATGGATTAAATAGTCTTACAAAGGAAGACACAACCAATCATCCAGAAACTGAGCACATCCTGGGTGAGGTAACAAGATGGTTCAAGCTGTTGTTTCTGGTGACAGCACTATGTAGAAACATTTGCAGCAGTCCCCTCTGGGATGTCTTAATTCTCCATCTACTTCTCCCTCATACCCAGCTATTGTTCTGCAGTTTGGTGTGTGGAATAATACCAGAACGGATGGCAAGGCAAATATATCCAGGATGTAAATATTTCTTCATCTCCCACTCTAAGCTTGTATACTTTTATTAAATTTGATCTTCCTCTCTCTATACTGCTGTTTAAGACAATGTAACCACACATACACTCCTGGTTTTGTTGTTGTTTTACATATTACCTCTCAGCTTTTGCTTAGACATAACAGATAATGTGTAACAATTCTTTCACAATGACTCATCTCCTGCAATAGTAGCTGAAAAACCAAAATATGCAACACTGGAGAAAAATAAGTTTATATATCCTTTTAAAGGTTTTCAGAATGTTCTTAAGATTTATAGCAGGAAATAAGCAAGACTGATCAAATTATTTAAGCACTGCTCCTCAGCATGATGACACATGACTTTTGGTTACCTTGTTAGCTAGTAGAAAGGTTTCAGTCTGGTCTGGAAATAATATTATCATGTAAGAGAATGTGAGAAACCCAGGTTCATCCCATACTGTCCTTAAAGGACTGCTAAGCCAACAGAGGGTGTGCTATTTCAGGATCTTTTCAGGGCAACCAGTTCAGAAAGCACGTTTTCTGAAAAGGAAGAGAAAATGAAAATGCCTCTTCATCACACTGATTACAGCACTCTGCTGCAAGAGGGACAACTGTGATACAGTCCCTGCTTTAATTAGTGTTAAAAATGTAATGGGTCTGAAGTAATTATTAAGGAATTGTCATAAGGTAGTATAATGAATGCCTAGTATTTGTAACAGGCATTAAGTATGTGAATGCATTTGGGAAGGTGAAGTCATCAATCAGCAATAAAATTCAGATTTTGTCCTCCAAGTATCCAATTGAATCATGAAACCCTTTCAAATTTAGCTGTCACATCTGACTGCAGTTTTACTCTGGGAGTATGTTATGCATTTTGTTATGCATATATTCTCTTGCCACACCAAAGGGAAATTCCCCTGAGCATCACCAGTGCTTCGCCATGGTCTCAGATGACTCATCAGGGGCTGATAGAAGCACTCCCTGTGTGTTCCTTGATGCAAGGCTGATGGGAGCTGGTAAAGGGCTGAGGGTCTCTTTTTGGCTAGAGCACAGAAAGAAATGCAAGACAAGCCCTCAGGATGTGGGACGTGGGCTTGCTGAAATAGGCATAAATATGCAAAGCTCTTCCAGCTGAACACGACTACCATGAACAAAAACACTAGGCTGAACCATGGGACACTCCAAGAAAGGTTAAAATGTGTATTTTTTTTTCTTTAGCTTAAGACTTGTTTTGCAGCAAATTGCAATAAAAAATTGCTGGTGATTTATTTTTGACTGAATATTACAACACCACAAAACATCTATGGGGCTTATAAAACCCCAGGGCAAATATCTTCACTGATCGCTGGCTTTTCATTGCAAGAGTCATATAAAAAAGGTTCTTGGAAATTCAACAGCTGCAGTGTCAAGTGTTATTGAATCCTGTAATTATTTCTGCATTCTAACCCTGATGCAACCTGTGGTTGCATTCAAAGATTTGCTGGCCTCCTTGCACAGGCCAAATGCTGTTTCAGGGGAACATAAGACACCTTCCCATGCTATGTGTATCCCGGGGCCTCTGAAGAGCACCAAAGGGTGACTGCAACTAAGATGTTTCATCTTGAGAAGAAAAATGCAGTTCTGTCCATTTTCCTGATGGTTTCATTTCTTCTGCATATCTGTCACACAGACCATGAGAAAAAGATGTCTGAGAGCTATAGAGTCAGTACTGCAACTTTTTAAAAACCACTAATCATACTGATAATGAGTTTTCCATTGAAATGTTGATAATACCATTGCACTGATGCTGCAATTGGCCAACTTGTTCTTTTTCACACAGTTACGAATCAAGCATATTCTTTTCAAGTAGCATGGAAACAGACGTCAGCAGTAAATCAATGTGGACACAAAATGATAGATCTTATTTATTGAAGTAAATTACTTCTTTTCTTAGGTCCAAGTTTTGGCAGAACTGAAGCATTCAAAAAAATGTCACTTATATAAAACAGCCAAACTGTTTTAAAGCTTGAGAATTATTATTTTTTCATGTCTCCCCAGGTGCCTGGGTTGAGCAGAGGTTTAGATTTTGCCTCAGAACTGCTGTAAAAAGTTAATTTAAGTGAACTGTTATATTCATGAACAAAGAGACTTTTTACACTCAGTGATGTGGGTCATTAATTGGACATCTCATTCATCACAGACCCTTAGCAGAGAAAACAAAGAACAAGAACTAAAAGAGGACTCTGGTTTTGTTAAAAAAAAAAAAAGTAGCTTAAGGAATCTGTATTTAATCAAAACATGCAAAACAATCTCCAGATACCGTCTGGCAACAAATTTAGGATTTGCAGAGCTGAAGTGTTCATTTGCTTGGCTATAAATATTATATTGATGAAAGACAGTCCTAAGTCTGTCTTCCACCACTTCACTTCTGATAGGGAAGTTAAGATTTTATGTGTTTGCTTAGAAATACATTAGATCCAACCTTTCCAGAGGAATTATAAAGGGGAATGATAAATGGCCATGTATCAGTTCAGGGGAGGGAAAGGTTTCATCTAGGGTGTGCAGGGGTAACTGCTCGGTTTAGGCACATTTGATGTTATCATTCATGATGTACCATAGAAACGAAAAATAAAGATTATATTAAGCTGAGAGGAGCTGTTAAATGCTAGTGAGGAAAAAGATATTTAAAATTCCATCAACTGGTTATGAAGAACAGCAAGAAAGTAAGATTAAGGGTGGAAAAATGCAAGATATTATACCCATGAGAAAACATTGCAAAGGGTTATTTAGTTGGAGGAAAAATGCAAGAAGACTGAGGTTGAACAGAGTATTAGGTATACACTTGCAAGCAAAAAAGACAACAGCCAAATGAGGTGGTATGCATTCACAGGCCTGAGCTCACAACTATTGAATTAGTAAACCTTTTCCATACAAATTGACAGAAAAAAAAAAAACCTTTAGAGAAAGGAGATGATCTGTAAAGTGTGTGAGTAGAGTTTTGCATGAGCATAACCAAGTCAGAGACTGCTGACTTCTGCTGCCTATTCGTTCTGCATCATCTTGGCAGAAAGATTTCTAGCTACCTATGTAAGCCTTACTTTAGATCCCTCTGCAAACACAAACATAAAGACTGTGCAGAAGAAACTCAGAATTTGGGATTGATTTTTTGCACAATGCCCTATTTCATTGTAAGTTTAACCCTCAGTAAATGCAGTGGAGAAAAATGCTGAACAGCACAGAACTAAAAAAGTCACAAATGAAGTCTCTTTGTTCCATGAACATAAGCACTGCATGGGCTGTTACACTACTGATTTTGAGTATCTATATTGGTCTAAACCAATATTTTTAGAGGTGAATACCATAAAACTTGTATTTCAAAGTGGAACGTGAATATTTTTTTAATGCAACTTTTGGACAAAATATGGAGTAATACAGTACCACTGTATTTTATACAACATCTTATTATGTAAATGGTGACACTTTCTGGTTAAAACATCTTGCAACAGAGGAAAGTAAATTATTAAAAAATCCAGAAAAAGGAGAAAAATAGTACAAAATCATCTTTTAATTGGTGGCATCAAACCTATAACCATGACTATTGAAAATATTTGTATAAAATCAGTGTATTTAAAAAGCAGAATATTTAGAATACACACATTTTATTCTCCTTATGATTAGTGGCTCCTATTAAAATTACCTATGTGAAGGAAAAGTAATTTTTCTCCACTCAAAGATAAACTTTCACACTTTGTCTAAAATTTTCCACATATAAACCCCTGGCCATGTTTTACACCATGTTACGTATTTAATAACTATTCACAATCAGCCTGGGAGAATAGCACCAATTTATCTGGAACTAGGCTCAGCTCTGAAAGATTATCAGAGAACACTATAAAAACACTGTTGATTGTAAGAGATCACTAGGAACAACACATTATACCCTGTAAAGCAACCAGGCCAGTTTTATTAAGGTCAGATGGCATTTGAAGACAGAATCATGAAGAAACATATTTGAAAGGATTTTATAGAATGGTCTTGTTGTTAAAACACCTTAGGGACTTACATGCACATACATATGTTTCTTGTTTTTATTTCCATTACTTCATGCACAGTCACCTAGTTTACCAGTCAAAAAGTTTTCTATCATTGCTGTCCTAAGCCTTTATTATACCTGGATCTTCGAAGAGTATGTCCCATATCACGTGAAAATTAGTTAGGTTTTTATAAATCTCACTGAATATTTAAAAAAAAAAAAAAAAAAAAAACCCAAAGATTTTAAGATTTTTTAAATTATTATTATGTACAAAATGCATTAATTTTAGAATCAATTAATTTCTAGGACATTAAGACAGAGTTGTATTTGTATCACTCTCTCTTGGATGACAGACAAGGAACCCAGCAATCTCGTGTCGCTTTCAAGAAGCTGAGAGAACAAAACCAGAGATCCAGATCTTAATGTATAAACAAGACCAAGGAGCAGGAAGAAGCACAGAGCACTGCTTCTGAGCTGGAGTAAACAGCTATTCAGGTAGCCTAGCGGGAGGTAAGCAATTCTACTGATGAAATCTTGGCTCAGCCTTCCCCATTTTTTTTCAACTACATTGATGAAACTATTTCCTAAAGCAGAATTAAAGACATGTACATAAAGAAAAATATTATTACAAAAGCCATTTTGAATTATATGCAGTGTTTCCTTACCTAAAATCTGTACTTCTGACTTAACCAGTGTCCAGTGAATTGCAAAATTGCACCATTTTTTAATATTCACTCATATTCCTTATTTTTAGTTTGACATATCAAGTTACTCATTAAAATTGCCTTGTTAACAATTTTTGGATTCCTAAGAATCACTACAATACAGAACTACTCCAGCTACCAGGATAATTTTGTACAGATTCCCTGAATCTTTTCAAATTACCAGATTGCTTTTAGAAGTACAATCAACAATACTGGAATTATGTATTGAGCATTAATCAAAGCATGGCCATCAATCTGGTAACATCTCTGCAGTTCCTATATCCCAAAGTGGTTTTCAGTCCTGCTGGTAATTGATATAGAGCTGGCTATTTATACTAATGTCTTCTCTATCTTTCCTAGTCCAAAGACAGTCACAAGTTTCCAGGTTTCCAGGAGGAAATCCTGTTTTAAAATTGACTCTAATCTGGATTGCCCAGATCAGAACTTCAAAGGTCATGCTATTTACCCTATTGACAGTAAATGAAAAGCAAATAAAAAATGCATGAGACAGGAAAAGATACTAGATTAAGACAAAATGAATCGATTTATCTTGAGAATATTTTGGAAATTATTGTTACAAGATATTCAATCTCATTAGCTGGTATAGACATTACTATAGTGTGTTCTGTATAAGCAAAAATAAGGTTTAGGTTTTGTTTAGGTTTTTTATCACTGCTAGGAAGAATTTAATATGTGTGTACATGTATTATTAAGTAGAGCACATATATTATTTAAGTAGCTATAGAGCATAGCGTACATTTAATGTCCATGTTCTTTAAATATATTTATTCCATCAGAAGGTAGAGACTGACAGTATTTGCCATATGACAACCTTTACACATAATCTGTTCATGTTACTTTGGACAGGACTTGAAATTCAAGTACAGTGCACAAAACAGCATTCAAAATGTCTTTGTTTTTATTGAATGGTACTATTTGCCCATGCTTGGCATTATGAGAAAAGAAAGAAATTTCTTAGAGCTCTTTTTTTCTCTGATGGAGATTGAAAGTGTTGTTTGTGATTAATAAGTTTACAGCATCAAGAAATTTGCCTATGTTTCATCACCTAAACAGGACTGTCATCCTTGACTCCTTTGGTTCTCTGCAATTTTGTGATGGCTGTAATTCCCTCAAGAGTGTGCTAACTCTGAACTGTAAATATTTGATGATTTTGTAGGAAATGGTCATAAGTACAGGGTGATTTATACCAGCACTGTTGTGAACATCCAGATGATTGAGTAACAGTAAATATATTCTGTCATGGAATTATTATAAAGAAAAGTTTATACATAGTGAACAGAATGAGTGAACAGGATAACTTTTGAACAGTACTATTAACAATGAAAGGAAAAAAAGTTGGTTAATAGTATTGGCATTATCCTATACACTGTTATAATGCAAGAAAATCTTTTACTACTTCTTTGAGTTAGTCACTGAGTTTTCTTACTCTTATAAAAGACAATGGGAGAAAATGGGAGCTTTGTCCATTGCCTTCAATACATTTCAGAAAGCAAACTTACTTGGCTTGCCTTCATGTCAAAACTCAACTTCTTTTTGCTCCGTTACTTCCAGTCACATCTAAGTTCTTCACAGGTTAGAGGACATAAATTTCACTTTTGTGTTGGAGCTAAAGGAGGTATTACTACCTAGTATTTGGTTTGAGTATTCCAATACAATTAAATTTGTACATACACTTTCTTTGACAGTGCTTGCAGCATGATGGAGAGAATCTTCAGTCAGTTAGGTGCACTGCCACTCTTAGTCTTCCTCCAGCTCAGAAAACTGAACACAAGACACTTCATCCAGCTTCTTTCCTGGGATGGCAATTTTGCATCACTTGTATTTGCACTTCTCTGAGCACAGGCAAGCTGCTCAATTTAATGGCAAAGCTGTGTAAGTCTCACTGAAGGCACTTTGAGGAAGGGATAAAAATGAGATTTTATTAAGTAATGGATTAACATATAATAACAAAATGTCACTGAAACAATCTCCTACCTCATTTGACCTGTTGCTATTCTTTACAATCTCTCTGTACTTTGCACTGCATATCTGCTTGATTTTTTTTTTACAATCCTTGTCATCTTGTTAATAATACTTGTCATTTCTATAGTATTTTTCATATGTCAAGTGTTTTGATGTTTTTTTCTTTCTGAGGAATCACTGAAGCTATTTGTTTAGTACACAGTGTTCTTAAAGAGACAGTTGTCTGAGTTCTCTCTGAGAGTGAAATTGTCTTAAAATGAAAGTTCCTGACCTCTGGAAAAAAAAACACACTAGGAATAGTTAGGACTTGCTAGAGTTTCCTAATGATTTGAAGGATGGCAGTTTCCTGCCAAAAAAATAGATAGTTAATTTAATTAACAGGATGACACAATTTCCAATATTCATTTACATTAAGCCACCAAGCCAAAAACAATTATTCCAGACTCCTAATTGAGACTCTTATAATACTTTCTTTAGCAGTGTTTATATTTTGCATAAAGCAAGATCTTGTGATTATGATCTTGATTTTGGTGCCTGATAAATGTATCCACAAGTAAATGAGGAAGCAGCTCACTTGATTAGGTGCTCCTCAAAAATTGTACCAATCACAATTTCTGCAATACAAACAAAAACTCTACTGTACAGCAGCAGAACACTTGGCAAATTATGCTATGTTACTGTATCTATCTTTGATTTGGTTGTTTTTTTAATGCAAAAGCTTTCCATCTTTAAACTGGCAGAGCTTTTAATGTGTTGTTGGAACTGGATTTTATGTCTGATGGTTGGTATGTGACTTTTTGCCAACCATGAGGCTGCTACTATCTTTTTTCTTCTAAGGCTACATGCAATTGCACTTAAAATTTCTTTGGAATAAGCCTTATTCTTATCTCCTCTCCATTTTTCCTGTTTATGTTTCATGCCACCAGGGAAAAAGCCGCAAGGACTATGTGGCACCCTTACAGATAGTCAAAGAAACCTCCAAGTTGCAGCATATAAGTATTCCAAGTAAAAAAAAAATCCTTGTTTTATTGCTGAAGAGGTGTTCTGGCAGAGGTTGCAGAAGCAGATGCATTTGGAGAGGTACAAACATCAAATAAAGAAAACACATAACACACACTATAAGTTCTCATGTTTTATGAATTCACATTAGATGATGTCTAAAGGTCCCTTCCAACCCCTACCATTCTATGATTCTATGATAAGCCAAAGTTTTCAGAGCTTTGAGATGGAAAGGTCTCCCAAGTACTTTGCTGGAGTCTTATCCAATACTTGCTGGAGCTCAGCAGGAAACTCACCCATGTCTCTTTTGATACTTCAACAACACTGAAAAATTAAAGTTTAACATAAAGTTCACATTAAAGCCCACAGGCAGCAGAAGTAACACTGATGGGATTTTGCACTAAAGCTAGTTGCTCCGTTGTTGTATTTAACATCATATAGGACAGTTTTAAACATTAAAAATAAATATGCTTGCAGTTCCAGCATAAAAAAACCTCAGAATTATTTCAATTTTTTTTTTTCAGAAATTTTCATTTTTTCAATTCATGCTATCACAGTTCTGCCACAAGCCACAAGCTGGGACAGAATAACAGAAGCTTTTTAAGGTGAATTACCTTTAATGGGATTTGGACCTCCAAACTGTTTGGAAATCTTAGTCAATATTCTTTGCATTAGCAGCATATGGTCTTGGTTCTTTAAAAAAAAACCCACAAAACATGAGATTGGGTTTTGCAATATCATAAACAGACAAAGGGACACCAGTCAATCCACCAAACCTTATGCCTTAGTGCCTTTTGAAAGACTTTATAATACGGTGAAGATTCAAACACAGAATGTCAATGATACTATATCCTTCTTCTTCTTCTTCTTCTTATTGCTCTTATTCCTCTTCTTCTTCTTTTTCGTATATCTAAAGTAAAGGCTATAGGAAGTGTGAGGGGAAAAAAAAAAGAAAAAAAAAGAGTTTAACAGCTGCCAGATCACTTCCCAGTTTGGAAGCTGATCAGTCATTTCCAGTTTTACTCTGTCTTTTTTTTCTTTCTTCTTTCAGCATAAAACACTGCAACACATAGAAACTGTAAAGAACAAAGTGAAGGAAATGTAATCCTAGACACCCAGAAACATGCCCTAGATCACATAGGAAGACCATAGAAGGAGGGAGGGAGAAGTGTACCTGTGAAACATATAACTTTTGTCATTAAAAGAAACACAAAAAAGCATAGGCCTTTTTAAAACTCATGAATACTGAAACGATGGCAACCTAACTTGATCTTTCTCTGCATATTCAGATGCTACTTAGAGGCACACTAGAATCTTCTGTATCTGCCAAGTCAGCTCAAAATAGAAATTTATTTCAAGTCCTCATGATTTGGACTATTTACAAAGGGATATCCACCAGCAACTCAGCTGCACATGGATGGATGTCAAGACTTCATGCCGTAATTATTACATTTAGAGTGTCCAAACAAGCCAGGTGCCATTTTAGAAGAAATAACAAGCATGCAAGTTATGCCAGATAGACATAGGAGATTGGGGAAGCAGATAAAACATATCATCTTTTAACCTTGTTTTCTGCTGACTTTATTACCGATAATGTTTGTTTGTTTAACAAAAGCATGCTCACATTGGAGTGGTCAGATGCAGTTTTGGTATGTCCTCTTTGCTCATGAGAGTGATGGCCTAAGGCAGCACGGTGATCTCAACCTCATTTCCCTGTCCTTCCTAGACATATCCCCCCACCCCTTCCAGGACAAGGCCCTCTGCCTTTTGCTGCAGCTAACCAAGGGCAAAATGATTCACTTTCTGCGAGTGACACAATTTAATTTCATGTTTTCTCCATTTCACTGGGAAATAAATACTATAGCAAGTGCCTGTTTCAGAATGCAACTGTCTCACAGGGTCGCTCCCTCTGTCCATGTTTTTGTTTTAAATTGTCTTCAAAGCAGGGACATAAAGAGGTGAGAAAGTAACAGGTTCACATTCATACGAAACTTTTGTCAAAAGGGATTGCATGGATCAGTCCTTTGGAAACCTGTAGAAGACTTTTGAAGCAAACCAACTTTATTCATTGCTTTGTTGCAGGAATTAACCTGTTGACTCCTTAACCATCTCTAATTGAATGCCAAAGATCCCTCTGAAGAGCAAAATGGCATTGGGCACTGTGCTAAAGTGCAAGGGGAATATAAGCTTTTGGTTTTCGACTCAGATGATGCCTTCATAGCCGTGAGCAAATAATTTAATCTTGGTACTTTTGATTTTATTTCTAGACTTTTTCTTTTTCTATTAAGACCGTGTTTCACGGAGACCATGTTTCTCAGCATCATCTTTGCTGACTACAGTTGGCACTGGCTAGATTTTCACCCCAAAAAAATCTATATAATACTTTGAGAATAGATCTATTAGACAATTAAATGATGTTAATAAACACCAAAACATGTAGAACATTTGAAAAAAAAAGACTGGGTAAAATAAGAAGGAATAACCCATACTTGTTAGAATATGCACATTTTTTCTCTCTAACTTGTTTTCTCTCTTTGTTAAGCATTTTGTGATGAAATGTATTGTAAACAGATCAACGTTATTACTCCATTCACATTTTTAAAGTGTTAATAACCTTTTTTCATTTTACAAATCAACAAAATAAAAACAGTTTCTAAAATCTTTCAGATTAAGAGATAAGGATGCTCAAGCCTCACAAAAACATTTGGTCGGTTGATCTAGCATTAACAATTATGTTTAGGAAATAATTTAACAGCCACAAAACACAACCTTGTAAGCAGTAAGCATAAGTGTTGCATATTTATACTATAATTAATTTCCAAATAATTCTTGTTTTATTTGTACATAATAAAAATAAAGAATAAATTATGTACTTAAAAAAAATAAGGTACCACAAATGCTAACGGGATATGGAGAATTCACTTTTTATTCACATCATTAAGACTGAAAGTTTTCTGACATTAAAACTAACTGCACAGTTGTTTAATTGGAACAGGACTTTGAGAAGAAATCTCTTGTATTCAAAACTTGTGCATTATAAAATACATGTCTGACTATTGCTGGAGAACAGCAAATTATAAACAATTACTTTTGAGTTAGGACCCAGGGTTCCAAAAGTCTACTTTAAGAAGAGAAAGATGAATCAGCTATTCTCCCCAGTGTTCCTCCCTCTTAACCCTGAAAAAAGCCTGAAATAAAAACCACAAAAAAGTTTAAAAAAACATTTTTAAATCCAATATACATCAAGACAACTGAATCCAATAGAATGATCACAGCCTTTAAAAATCAGTATTCAAGCAAACCAGTTCTTGCATTTTCTTTTGTGTAGTCTTGAGCAGTTTTTTTAAAAGACGTTGAGTTATACTGATGACTCTAATTTCCCAGGGTCAGCCTATTCCATCTGCTGGAAGTCACTCATCCTTTACAGGTCCTCAGCCATCATCATCTGTAAGGGATCAGGTATCGCTCCAGCTGATGGTCTAAGCACTGCTGACTGGATTCTATCAAGCTCAAAATAATGTAAAAAACATAGTTGCACTCTACAGTTTTCCTATAGAAGTGATAGAAGCCATAAAAGAGTTGGACACAATTTTTTATGAGGTAAATATTCCAAGGCAGAATATGGTTTGGTTAAAACAAAAGCCATGTCCCAAAATGCTCAAAAATACTGAAATAAAGGAGTTCTCAAAATCCATGGTTCATGATAATTGATTTTTCATTATAGCAAAGAATATAAAAACAATATCAGGAAAGTAAGTTACATCAAACTACAACAACATAAAGTAAAATTATTAGTTGTAGTAGATTCCCATGATTTAGCTTAAAAGATTTCCAAGTTTCAGTGTGTTTGTGGTAAGAACTAAAAATAACATAAGCAAATTTAAGAAGTACGGTCTGTGAAAATTGTCATAGATAGTGGTTTTACTTTGCTAATTACTCCATACATAGGATATTTGTTTTAATTTAGGTAAGTGATGTTTTGATTTATCTATTAAATCAGAAATCACTAGCACGAATTGTAGCCTCTTCAGTTTTGCAGGATACCATGTTGACCCTGCTCTGTTTGACACCTCTGCCCTCACACAGTGTAAGACTTACATTGTAGGACCTTCATGCCTTCATGAAATCTCATCTCACCTACTACATGTGGCAGAATCTTGCCTTTAGGCCGGGTTCAAATCCTCCCTTTTGTACATGTGAACCACGTTTCGTGTTGAGGAAATACTTTTGGAAAGCAAAAGAAAAGTGCTCTGAATGCTCATTTAAATATAGACTTGTGAGAACATTTGAACCAGTACTCTCTCAGAAGTGTGGGAAAGCTATCTCCAGTACTCATGCAAATAACTCCTTTCCTCTTCTTCATAACTCTTAAATTGGACAGCCTCTGACAGTGGCAATAGCATGCCAACTAGCACATGAGCTATGCATAGACTGAATGAAACATGCTTCTGACCTGTGCAAGGATTTCTTGTGTGTATTGTGGCCTTTTCTACAGACTCTCATTGATATTAAATGGGGTCTCTCCATATATTTGCCTCATGCTCAAATCATCCCACTTGTACCTCCCACAATTAAATTATCTTTGCTAAATGTTTAGAAAATATGCAAAATATGGGAGAATTGAATACAGAAAACACATCCTGCAGGCAATTCCCCACCTTTTCACTGGTTAAGAAATGAATATACAGCAGCAGCTCCTAAATCGTAGCCCACAGCCAGTCAGTCACATCTGGTGGTCTGGTTCAGAGTGATGCCATTTTTGTATGTTTTAAAAAAGGTAACAATGATAAGAGTGCATGATGGTGTGTGGAAAAGACGTGGTCTTGGCATGGGTCTGGGACCCCTCTGTACCTGCTCTCCTACAAAAAGTAGCTCCCCTGTCTGTGCTGATGAATGGATCTAAGGGATCCGTAGCAGAATGCAATATTGGGTTTCATCCCAGGAAGTTTTCCAGAGACATGTTCCAGATACATGTGCCTCCTGTGATTCTGGCTGATGCTTGCATGCCAGTACAACCTTGCTGAACTGTGAATGGAAACATCTTGATGGAAAGCACTGACGAGGAAAGTCTGAGGAGGTGGTTTGACCTGGCTCACTTAGAATATAAAAATTCATAATCATCTCAGAGCATGTGGTATCCAACAAATCACCTCAAGAGTTAAAATGTCTAAGAAGACATTACAGACGTCACAAGCAAACTAATAAACATAATCAGCCCGATCATCAGCTGGTATAAACTGGCAGAAATCCATTCTAACAATGTAAGGTTTTTAAAGCTAACCTGAATTACACCAGCTGAAAGACCCTGTTTTTCTGCCATTGTGCACATGAAAGAACCTGGGTATCTTCAGTCTTTCTTGGGGTGTATTTTTTCTCTTTTTATTTTTGTATGAGTCTTGTCTTTATATACACAGACATACAAATAAATTAAAGGGTCAATTCTCTGTTCCATCTGCTCTGTAGCAAACCATTTGTTGCTTTTTAAATGACAGCTTCTTGGCCCAGGAACAAGTTAGGCTGCCACTGTGCAGTGCACGTGCATGTTGCTGGCAGAAGGAATCCCTAGTTCCGTGCTGCCCTGCCCTGGCACCTCTTTCATGAGGACCTGGGCTGTGGGATGGACAGTAGGTAACAGGTGACGCTGTAGAGTTTCCCTTAAGAGGAAAAATTTGCTTAATGTTATTTTTTTACCCTGTTGTTAGTAGCAAGGATGGGAGGCCCTGATCTAAAAATATACTTACATCACAAAAGAATAGCATAAGAATCATCATAACATCCTTAGGACTAATTATAATTTCAGATTTAGAAAACTCTAAAAGCTCAGTGAAACCTGTAGCACTGGTGCCCACAATAGAGGGCTTATCAAATTTCTGCATTAGGAGTTTTACATTAAGTTTTATTAATTAAAATTATCTGCTCTCAGCCTCATGAAATAATAAAATGTGGTTGGTATTCATTGCAATGTTACAGGCCATGGTTGTTATGAAAATATAGTTGCTAGGATACCTTCATTATTTTGTCCTCACATTATACTGGTCTCTCAATTAATGAAGAATCACTCAAGGTACTTCTCAGCACATGTATGCATGTTCTTGATGGGTGACTTTCCTCATCTTGTGTGATGCTCCTCCATGTGCTCACCTTTGAAACACAGCAAGGGAAACAACAGAGTGGCCACATCAATTTGCAGACTATGGTAATGGTGTAACTCTTCCACTGGGGATTTCTCATCTTTGCAATGAAATGGGGACAGAAAACCAGATGTCTTTACATCCAATATTTCTCCACTGAATGGACCTGAAAAAAAAAAAAATGCTTTTTGAGGGACAATTTCACAAGTCTATGTTATCCATTATCCAAGTAAAACTGCAAGTCAGCAGTATAATGTGTATTCAAAATTGAGATTCTGTAAAATTATATATTTCTCAAGGCAGTTATCTAATAAAGTACATGAGGTATTCTCATTAGATAGCAGGAGGCAGCCAAAGCTCTGGAAATACTCAGTCACAGGACTGAATTTGTTTGAAAGTCTGATGCAATCTGATAGACTACAATGGAAACTCACCTTGGATACACATGCTAAGCATTATCCTCTGCAAGAACACAGAACCCGTGCAACACAAAACTCCTGACACAATCTAAATGGATGTTAAGTAGGGAGTAGGCATTATACAGACTTTCTGGTATTCCAAATTTCATGAGCAAAGCAGAGTGAGCACCCTTCATGTCATCCCCAGAGCAGGATTGGAAAGTCGTAAAATATTCTGGCTGACCAATAGTTAGTGAACATTGAGAGAAAGAGAATAAAGAAAAACATATCTGCCTTTCAAGCTATTTTTTTAACATTTTGCCCAAATAGAAAGTGATGATCAAGTGAAAAAACAAAGTAGCCACTGATATTTTCAGACAGATCACCACTTTTAAACAGCTGATCTATAAATACTCTGCTCACAGTATTGCAGCACATGCTGACCACACAGATGTGGTCTTGCAAAGCAAGTACCAGAGACCGTACACAGCTGTTTTTGCTTGGTTAAAGCCTGTGTGGTCTTTCCTCCAGGACAAATAAATACACTCCTTTTTTTTTTTTTTTTTTTTTTTTTTTTTTTTCCAAATTACAACCCATGCTGCATGGATTTTATATAGATTTTATATAGGTTAATTGTGTCCTGAAAGTGATCAGTGATTCAATAAGCAAATAAAGGCTCTCAAAGAAACAAGTGAAGTAGTTTGCATAAAACATTAGGAAAATATTCCCAAAGCACTCCAGAAATTCCACAAGATATTAATAATTTGACATGATTATGTATGATTTGTTGAACACACAAGCATGCTTCAGCAGACAGAAGGAACACCTATGACTGCCCAAGAGGCACTTACTGCATCCAGGAGCCTGGCTTTTCAGAGTGCTTTGTGTTAAGAAGTACCAAACACTCTTTCTGACTCTCACTCAGACCCCAGGGAGTTCAGAGCTTGGAGAAGATGTGCAAAGTATTGCAGAAGATGCTCAGTATTTAACAGCTCTGAGAACTCTGAACCAAACTTTCTGAGAATCTAACAAAAAATGGTTTCAGTTTTCCCATGCAGTCCAGTATCAGCTTTACCACCTTTCTGTGCCCATGTTACTCTGTGTCTTTTTTCTTTTTGGGAAAAACAAAGCCCAATGGGAACAGACTCATGTGCCTCTCTGTGCTCAGGGCTCCTATTGCAGTGTTATCAGGTTGGTGTGCAGTGATTTTCTGCCTTCTGCCAATGAGTCCCAGTCCGTGATCTTGGTCTGCCACAAGCTACTTCTGAGCAGCCTCACAGCCTGCATCGGTGTCTCATGTACAAACATGCCAACTACATACTAGGAAGGTGGACTAGTGGTTGAGCATCCTGAGGTAGGTGGCTTCTGTCCTAAGACGTGGCAGAGGAAAGGATCTCTCAGCCAACCCAGCCCAAAGCTCTGATCCTCTGTACAGTTGTACAGTCCTATTGTTCTCCGCATGTAATACCAGCTCATATATTCACCTTTTATGACAGGTAGCAGGACTGGGGAACAAAATAATGCTGATGAAAACTTTATTTTCTGAAAATTGGCACATCTGTCTCCTAGATGATGAAGCCATGAGCAAAACAGATATCTGATCTAGCAGGTACTGATTGAGTTCCTGCAATGTAAATGAGATGCACATTTTGCATTCTTCACAGTATTCCACTTCTCTCACTGTTGTATATGTGCTCTTTATTGTGTTTGTATTAGGATATTGCCTTTCATTCTCATGTTCTGCACCGTCTTGTTATAATCAACTCTTCTGCCCTTTGTTTGTGTCATGCCCATTCTTCTTTCATTAAGCTTCAATTATAGCCAGTGTCTATAGATTTCTGCCTTTGGCTGTTTATAGAATTCATTTTCTGCCTCTCTCTCATGTACAAGCCTCACTCCCATTCTTAGATCTCAACTTCTATATAGTCATCACCTTTTGAAAGTGCAAAGCAAGACAATTAGTCATTGTAACAAGTTTTCCAAGGCTGGAAGGTCACATTACAACTCTTAAACTTCAGTGGTTTAGATGTTTTGAGATGCAATGTGAAAAATGTCTTTGATCTTTTTATTGCCTTAGTAAAATTTTATGGGGCAATCCATTTGCCTAGTCCATTAGAGAGCTCAATAAAATATTCTGGGTACAAAAATACTGCACTTCACCAATTACATATGTATCTTTACTTTGTAAAATTTACGCTTCTATGCAAAGGTCTGAAGTACTTTAGAAATATTAATTATTTTAACCTCAAAGCCCAACATTGCAGCAAATTACTTGTTACCTTATTTTCACAGTACTTTTAATCCATGATATTGAGTGTTGAAAGCCATGCCTATCAGTTGTGAAAAATGAAGTCTTAGACCTGATAAGTGTGCAATTGCTGGAACTGCAAATGTAAGGTAACTACTTCTGCATGAGGCCAACCAGTTCCAATGTATCTCTGGTTAGCTGCTACTCCCTTTGTATGTCAAATTAGCCTCACAAAGGTGTCTGCAATTTGCACATACTCAGTTCTCAAAGATCAAACTTCAGACATTAATGTAAACTCACAACACAAGCCAAAGATGGAAGTGGAGTCATCAGTTTGGACTCCTTGCTGCTAGGTTCAGTAAATATATTAAAAGTGTAAATATACACATGATACTGGCAACGTCATCTTCTCTCACGTCTAAACTTGTCTGCTTTAGAAATCTAGATTGCAGAAAGGAAATTGCTAGCAATTACAAAACTCTGGACCCTGGTGATGATGGCCCCTTTGAACTAGCTTAGCTCCTTCAATTTGTGCCACTTCAGCAAAGTAACTGCAAAAGCAGCTTCACTGCTCAGGGGAGATTTCTGTCCCAGACTGAAGAACATCTTTTCATAGCCAATGTGAGAAGCACAGAAATGGATAGAAAATGGATTATATCTTCACAGAGCATAAAAAAGTTTGGTCTCCCTATTCAGATGATCCCTGGGACTAACGTCCATAGGACTGGAAGCAGTAGAATGGGATAAAAGTGGAAAAAGTTTTACCATTCCTGTCACTAGTACAAACAAGGGGAAATTAGGCGTAGGGACTGGTACTAGCAAGAGGATCCACTTGCCTTCATCCCCTTCAAAGTCACCACAAGTCCAGACATTCAGGCTATCCTTGTCTCTGTGGTACATCAAGGACCATTTGCATCATCCCAAGAATATAGATCCATTTTTCATTCCCTTTCTCAGACAGAGTCAAATTGATATTTTTCTTCCTTTCTTCCCCATCTCTCACTTTCTGTACTTGCTTTACCACCATACCAACACTCCATCACTGGTCTATTTTCTTCTCTCCTCCACCTTCATGTATTTGCTTTCCAGCTTGGCCTTTATGTCACCTCTTTGACTTTGGCTACTGCCCCCCAGTGTCCTGCAAGCTCATTCATCCACTTATCTGCCTTCTCTCTTGCTGAAATCTTTACCCTCACCTGAGGTTCCTCCTTCCTGCTCCCCTCATCTTCTCCCTGAAAGCTCATTGCCAAGAGATCTCTTCCATAAGCCACTTCCATACTAGAGGCAGCCATATGCCTTGCCATTCACTTAGTTCACATGATACTCCCCCCACCTCTTCCTTCCTTCTTCTCTTGTGACATCTGACTTGCATTATAAAGATATGTTGGCTGAAAGAGGAAATATGGTGACACTAGCAGTTATTCAATTGGTTATGTGAGAGGGTAAACTGCAGTTATATCATATGCTCTCCTAATTTTAGGAAGCAGGGTTCCTATGGAAAACATGACGTCTCAGATGATCACAGCAACTCAGTGACTTAAATACGTGTTAGAATTTATTCCTAATGCTGTCACCATCATAAACTTTTACAAACACAGATTTACTCAGCAAATAAAAGGAAATAAACAACCTAAAAAAATTATGTCTATTAAGCAATGTAACCTAACATGTAGCCATATCAGTGACCTAACTGTTATTTAAACCATGAAGATGCTGCGGTCCTGGAGAAACTAAACAGTTTCCCGGCAACAATGAGCAGCAGCATGAGGCCATTAATTAAAAGTCTAGGTATGGTCCTGCAGTAAACATTGTAATCCCACTAGGCATCATGTAAAATCATTTTTATAAAATCAGAAAGAATTTGAAAAGCTTAGAACCACGGGATATAAATCTAAAATTACATGGTAAAGTTTTGCAATACTTCAGATACTACATAAATACAATTTTAAAACCTCTGAGCCTACTCTCTGTATTCTACTGATGATATAGGAAGGGATGAAATCATTGATTTCAGTACTTAAATTCACATTCTCTGAAAACAGAAAACAAAGCTCAGATTTAATCCAAGGAGATCATTCTCTGTTGCTGTGAGTGCCACAGCTGAGAGTATGTATACTAGATTTATCTCCAGTCCTCTTCGGTGACAATATCACTATGAGAAACATGGGAATTTCTTATGCTCAGAGGTAACATCAGCCTTTTATTTAATATGGAATGAATCTGATGTCTGTCAATCCCTGATAGGATCTAATGAGGTGAAACAGCTGTGGAAATATACCAGTATATATCAAGCCAGTTAAACTTATTTTCATCTGCACCTTCCCCTCTAACTCTGCCCAATAGTACTAAAATGTTACTCAATTAGATCTTTGAAGAAAATTTCAAGTACTTCAAGTGGCATGACTAAAACATACTAAAAGAATAAACCTGATACTATGTCTGTACCTAACAAGAGAAGTAGAAGGATATATGCTGATCTCTCTTCCCTTAAATCAGGAGCTAAAGAGGTTGAAAAAAATTTTGGCTTCTCAAACATTGTGGAGTACTTGCAACACCATGGCATGAGATGAGTAATGAATGCTGTTCTCAGTCATCACACTAAAAAAGCAATAGCAGAGACTTTTGGTTTTATACATAGTGTGTTCCAGCAAATATTTTATTTTCCAACTTCAGTAATGCAAACATCAGTCTTTTTGAAAGTCTGTTTAGATTTGCAGAAGTGAATGTTGATTCTGACTGCTACACAACAACATTTATTTTCTTTTTGTGTCTTGATGTAGATTCTTTCAGTTTTATTACATCTCCATATCTAGAACACTGGAAAGATGAATAACATGCCATATGCTATCTGAATCTGTGATATGAAAGGCTTGCTCAGTACAATGTTCCATGGCCTACAGTCCAGCAGATCTGACCATGAGTAAACTCCAAAGCAGAGACAGATGTCAATGATATGTATGAGTACAGAGGATTGCAGCATATCTAGCCCATTTCTTGGTCATGATCTCATTTCCCACCGCAGCCTTCAACACAATGTCTCCTCACCAACACACTTTCCCCCAGAAACGCGTTTTGGCTTTGGTCTTAGATCTTTTCTGGCCTTGGCAAAGTGCAGAGATTATGACTCCTCTGTTAGTATCTTCCTTAAAGACAAGATCTTTAACTCCTGAACAGTGTGATGACTATGGTTTTGTGATAAGGACTTTGGAGTCTTATCCCAGTAGTGTTGATACAGTGAGAAGAAATTTGCTTTCAAAAGCCAAGACAGATCATTTATCCAGCTTCACTCTCACTCCGTTTCTCCCTGCTAAGTCTGCCACAGCAAGGCCCTCCACAGCTCGACACTGCTCACTCCTAACCCTGAGGGCAATTTCAGTTTACCACATAATCTTTCCAGTGCAGACTCCCTACATGTAGCATACTGAAGTTCCCAAAATTTATAAACAGAATATCAGTACAGGCAAATGCCACTTTTTTTTCATTCATTTTGAAACTCTTGGTGAACTAAAGGTACCTTTTATATCAGCCAGCAGACATGCCACTGAGTCGTCTATCCCATTTTATGGTCCTCCAACACTCATCCACTTCATCTGAAGAGGAACTGTAGGTAGGGCAAAAGTGAATCTCAGTCCCACATTCATAAAGATCTGGTACATCCTGGGATGTGGTCAGCATCTATTTATTGATAGGGTTAATCACAGTGAGTCATATTCTCTTTCTATGTACTTAATGGAGACATTATTATTCTGTCCCCTTTGCCTCATTATAATAAAATCCTACCTTGGATTTAATAACTAAAATAAATCTGCTTGAGATAGGCCAAGAGCTAAGTTAGTATTCTTCCTAAGGATCATCTTAGCTATGCAATGAGAGATGACACTCTACATCAGCCAACATATGATAACCTATCTTTAATTTTTCTCTGCTGTGGTGCTATTATCTCTCCTTTGCCACAGCTGCGTACCGCTATTGTCAGTGGTAAAGACAAGACATCTCTAATTAGAGGGCAGGATAAATTGCCTTTATCTACTTTTAACATGCTTTTACATGGCACCTGGTACACAAGTCTTAGCTAGGCAACGATAATTTGAAAAGCAAATCACTGCTTGGAGATATATGATACATTTTAAAAAGAAAATTAAATGTATAGAATAGCAGAATCAACATATTGGAGATTGCTGAGCTTTAAAGCTGTCAGAAGTCTTGTATTCTTATGTTTTATATTGAGTTAAAATAAGCAATCACAGTCTATATACCCAGCAGTTTCTCTCCCTCTGTCTTTCTGGATGATCCAAAGAGCAAGCTGTGATTTTGGAATTCTACATGCAACACAGCAAAGACACCCTTGCCATGCAGCAACTCTGTCTTCTCTGATGGTAAGTCCAACTGAACAGTTTTAAAACATGCTCTACAGGATCAGCATTGACTCATGCAGATTTATCCCTGACTAAATGCATCCTATGTAGTGCAAGGCTGTATTACTGCTTTATATTGCCCTTAATAAAAATGAAATAAAAAAACCCATAAATATGCAATAACAAACATTTATCTCTGGAGAATAAAACTTATTAACAAATGATTCACCTGTTCTAATGACCCACTTGTTACAGAAAAACAACAAATTAGCCACTCATCTCCAAAAACTATGGATCTTTGCCTAACAGCAACCATTAAATATCAGTAAGGTGCCTAGAGAAGTCCATTACCTCTCTGAGTTCAGTTCACATAGCTGAGAGTGCATGACTGTTGTACTAAAACCGCACTGTTCAATCCCTTTGCTCATCATCAGAAAGCATCAAGTGCTCTTCCATGAAAGGCACCGCTACAGAGACATATATTCTTTAGAATTCTGTCAGTTGGCTTCATCTTCACTAACAGAGTCAGGCAGAACTTATACTTCTAACACATCCCCCAGGCTTTTGATTACACTTTCTTAAAAATCTGTTGAGCTTGTCTGATTGTTAGGAGCTTTCTGAGATGTAAAACTTCATAGATCCAAATGGTGATTGGGCCAAATTATTTTATTTGCTATTTACTGCAACTTAGCAGTTTGGAAAGTCTATAGAAACATCCAAAAGTGACAGCTTGCAGAGGAAAGCTCAGTAGAGCTTCTGCTGTTAGTTTAATGAAAAGGAAAACTCTCCAGATTATGATTTCTGGCCCAATTTTCTCTTGTGGTGGTATGCACATTACTAAACACCCTCATAGAACTGCAGTCTACAGCATGCACCAGTTGCTGCCCATCAGAATTCCAAGTACAGTGCTGGTGAAACAGGGTCAGGGGAAAACATCCCAGGCTGGAATACAGCTTTAGTCACATGGGACAAGTTTCTAACTAACAAAGCTATAAAGAATTTTGCTTATCTTAGCTGATTTGCATGAAATGTCCTGCAACGAAAAATCACTTCTTCTCTGTCTTCTTTAATGTACAGCTAGGTAGACTTTTTTTCAATCCCAGACTGGGTTAGAATGAAAAAAAGTCAAGCAGTTTCATCAGGGCATACTATTCATTTCTTAAAGCCTCCATAAAATATAAGATTGATGGCCTGCATATGGATTAACTGGCCAGAGCAGCAGAGGTGCACCAAGCTGGTGATGGGAGAAAGAGTGTCATAGCAGTGGTGGTCTAAGGCAATAATTAAAGATTGTCAGGGAGAGTGAGACTCTTTTAAAATACTTGCTGCTGCTTAGAAAAGTGACAAGCTTTGGAAAAAAAAATAACCTGTCTGTCTTCAAAAAGGAGGAATAAACTTCAAGAAAGGTTGAGAAAAATTGCCCCAGTGATAATCTGTGTTAATAATATATGAGGCAAGAAGTATCTGACTGGGATATCTTACAAATACAACGTGCTGAGCTGATGCTAAGCAAAACTATCAAGTGTAGCCGACAATATACTTAAAACAATGTTTGATGAATTATGTACGAATCACAAAGCTTCAAGGGTGAAATTGCAATTTAGTTACCTGTCTTTAATACAAGAAAAATATTTTAAGAAACAGATGAAGAATATAGTTTTGGTTACAAATTCAAGCACTTAGAAACTGCAATTTTCTGTAAATTGGTTTAGTAATACAATCTCTGGTAACCTCATCATGAGCCATTTTTGCATGTTACCTTGATTTAACTTAGGGCACAAAGCAGACTGTGCTTCCTCAGTTAATGAACAACTGTCCATTCTTTTTCTCCTGTCCCATTTGCAGCCCCATGATGCATACTATTCAAACAACCTTCTAAAATCAGAATGATTAATGTTTCTCCAATGCTCATCACAATGTTATCCAAATCTTGTTTAATCACACTTATCTTCATAACAACCTTGTGAAATGAAGGAGCAGCTACTCTTTATGTTTCATCTGGGGACATGAGGCATAGATAATAATCCTAAAAGTGTCTGCTGGTGCTGGGTACCCAGCCTGAGACCTCTGAGACCCCTTTTTTGATTAGTTAATGTTATCTTGCTCTTTGTAAATTCAAAACCAAAACTGTCATTGATGTCATTTGGAGCAATGAGTTCTGAGCACGCATGAAAAATCTATCCCAGATCAACCCCCTTAAATGGCAAATTAGTGCAGAAGCTCTGTTTAGCATATCTTCTTCAGGATCACCTGGGGGTGTGTTGAGCAGTATAGGATCTTTTTCTTTACATGGTATGTAGACTTTAGTGCACCGATATACAAATACATATACACAAATATATGCAAAACATTCATTTTATTTATAATTTCTTTTTACAAGGAAGGATATGAATTACACTGTTATTAAAGGTAATAAGTACTGAAGAGCAAAAAATGACAATGACAGGGATTCGCAACCTAAACATCACATAATATTTGGCATAACTTACTCTTGCTTTGGGCTAATTTAAGGTTTCCCCTGATTCTCAGTTTAACATACCAATATTGCTTTCTTGGAACATATCCCTTATTTTTTTCAGCTGACTATGTCCTCCTTGAGGCATTTATACCCCATGAATAGATAAGTGAAGAAAAGGATCGGATTAGATGGAGGAAGAAGAAAATGCAGCAATAGATAGCAACAGGTACTTACCATCAGTGAATAAGGTCTGCATCTTTACCAGATAAATAAGCAAACAGAAGACCAATGTAAATACACAGATAACCTCAATCGATTCAGTGCTGCAGACACAAAATGTGCTATTTTGCTATTTCAGGGGCTTCCAGGAGATTCCTGACAGAATTTTCCTTTATGAAGGCAAAATACTGTTCTAATTAAAGAATTTTAAGTGCTTCCTCCTCATCTGTTTGGACTAGGTTTTATCCAAAAATATAGAAAATTGGCTAAGCCCTATTTGACAATCAGAAGCTGATATTTATGCTAATAAAATTTAATTTATAAATGTAACAAAGAGTTGTAAATTTGTCTCCATGTTAGTCATGTTTTAGGATGTTGCTTTCTAACATAAATACCACATACATAGCAAAGACACGGTTATTTCCTCTGCTTCAAGATATCTAATACATATTACAGTAACATATACTTGTAACGTGTCGGTATGGATGTGCCAACCTAAAAAGACTCATCGCCCTTATTAGATTTAATTAGATCTAGCCATAACCACCAATTAAGCTGTCACTTTAATATAGAACCAAAGCGTATGGATCAAATACACAACTTTAGTTGAAATTAGTCAGTCCTAGTTCCTTTTTTTTTTTTTTTTTTAAAAAGTCTCCCTTGTTAAAGGAAATATTTACATTAGTTTTAACATTTACCAATTCAACATCAATGCTAAAAATAAATAAATAAATGTGAAAAGGAGATATTGTTGGAAAAATCAGAATGTACTATAGTCTGTATTATTTATGAGTGACTAGGGAGACTACGGAGAAGGGAAAGTTTGTACTAACAAAGCAAACCACACAACCTATAAATATCTTAAGCTTCAAGATGTAGAGGAGTTATTTGTTCAGTTGAAACATACATACAGAAGCAGGCAGAACTGCATTTCTATACAATTCAACATATAAAAAAGTGCAATAGATAAAGCATGATCCAACACATTGTGACTTTTTAATGTTAGAGTGATTATCACGAAAGTCCACTTTTACTGACTCCTTCTGGCATGATAACATGTTCATATAGTAAGAAAAAAACCCAAACAGTTTGAAAAATAAGAATTCTATCAATCTATTGACTTTCCACACCAGCGTCCAAACTGAACTTGAGCATTTTAATGAAAGGTAACATTCACGGCTGCCAAAAAACAACAGAATCTCTGATGCATAAAAATACCCATCTTTCCAGATACTACAGATTTTGTAAGGCAGATATCCACATTGACTGTTCTCACATTGAAATCAGTTGAAAAATAAAAATAGAGAAAAATAAACAATCAAAATCCAGCTGTAACTGAAGTTAGCTCACAAGAGGCTAGAGGAAGCTTCTAGCTAGAAGGTGGCTCACAATTTTTCCCTTCTGAGTAGAGTCACGACTTCGGTTATGAAGTGTTTCGTGAGTTAAAATGTACATCAAGCTGATGATTCACATTCTCAAAGAGTACTTTTATAAAAAGGCAAAGGTACAAATGCTAAAGTGTCTACTGCTATTTGGAGACATGGTGATGGCAACTATTGATGCTACATTTCCCACTGATTCAGCTTCTATGTTACTGCCATTATAAGCACCGTGCTCAGCTCCACTGTGCTTCTGGTGCAGCAGAGTTTATACAAATTCCTCTACAGTATAAAAGGCTATGTTTATCCATCTTCAACTTTTCAATGAAAAATAATAACAATTCAGGTTATTCACATGCTAGCAAGACAGGAAAAGAGGGCCTTTCTAAGAGGGGAAGAGTCTACAGATTTAAGAAGCATTTATTTTTCTTTCGTAAGCTCCCCTCTAAATGGCTTCTTAAAGTGGACATACATGGAAAAGAAGTGCATAGAGATTTATTTCTGGTCAAGGTTTTGAGTCATCCTTCATATGTAGTCTAATCTAGACTCTTACATAAGTGAGCGAGGGAAAGGAACAGTGCAAAGTGAATGATGACTGGATATGTCCAGTTGCATTCAATTTTCAGCTACAGGGCTATTCATATTCTGGAAAATAAAGATTCTCTCTGATAATATTTTTTCCCACTTGCTTTGGTATTATAAATGACAATAGTTTGCATGATAAATGCTGACTTTTAGGTATAGTAAAAAGTCTAGCCACAAATCTCCAGCTTTAGCCAAAAATTTTACCTTTTCACATTTTGCCCTTACTTTGGCAGGTTTTCTGGGCTCTGGGATTGTGTTTTCATCTGGATATGGTTGATTGAGGTCCTCTCTGTTCATAAACTGGAGCCATCAAGCACTTTTTTATGGACCTCTGAACTGTCTTTTCCACTGTTAAATGCATTTGTGGTTTTCCCCTCATCAAGCTGTGTCACAGTGGGTACCAACCACTGTCAATACTGGGCAGCAGGAGGTTTACAGGGGAAGGGAACCATAACGTTCCCTCTTTGCTGCAAGACACACCATCCCAGTCCCGGCTGCAGAGTACAAGCTGCTCCGTGTTCCCAGACAAGGGAATATAGTCCCTTAATAACTTTCCCAGGGCTAGAAAGCAGTGTCAGTTTTTCCCTGTTAGCTTTCCTCGAGAATAGCAAAAACAGACAAATTTTCCTGTAAAAATATATACACATATTAAAAATTATGGAAAAAAAAGGTCTTTCCCAGACAAAAAAAAACCCACAGTCCCACTACCTTTGAGATTTCAGATATATATTGTCATATATAGGCAAATCTGGTTTGCAGCTCTGAATGACTCACAAATTAATGCCTTTAACTATTTTAACAAAATTACAGACTTCCATGGAAAGAATTCAACTGATTTCAGTCCTTCTCCTGCTTCTTCTAAATTGTAGAATTCAGAAGATCTGACATTGCTTCACCTGGGAATGTTTCATTTCCTGAAATGAATACTTAGAAGAAATATTTCTTTTTTAAAAGCCTTGTTTTTTGAGACTGAAGTTGAACCCCGCTTCCTGGCAAGTCCTCATTTACAAGGCTGACAGCTAAAAATAACACCTGAAGAAAGAAGTCAAGTGGAACAAGCCAGGGCATGATACAAAGATTGAGAAATAAAATTCCTTGCAATATTCTGCACTCATACAGAAAAAGTTAAATTCTTGGTCACAGAGGAAAAAGCCTGTAAGCAGTCCAAGGCAATAGAATAACTATTGCTGTAAATTGAAATACAGAAGAGTACCACTCAAGAATGACAACATAAGTAAAGCTGAGCAGGTGAACACTCTTCTGAGTATTGTGGCTGTTGTAAGGAGGTCCTGGATTCATACTGGAGTGGTGTCAGAATTTGAAGATACCGCTAAAGCTGTGGAAAACCATTATCATGAGTAAAACCACACAAACGAGATTCCAAGTACAGTAAGATTTATTTTATGTTCCAAATGAGACTAAGAAGAGGTTTAAAAATCTGCTGATATGACCTGGGTTCTTCTAATGCTCTGTAAAATTGATATGATAGTTATTAACACTAGACTGTAGCATAATCTAGTGCTTACAAAGTGCTTTGAAGTTTTTAGGTAAAACCTGATGTGTAAGATATCAAACATAAATGAACCACAACATGAAGTGTGTGTGTTAAGACCATTTCAAAATAGACAAGGGTAAAACAATTATTTCTGTACTTTTGAAACAAAGATTTCACAAGTATCAGTTCTGTGGCATCTTCCATTTTGTATATCTTCCCTAAAAAGAAATAAGTCATCATCTTGAAAACATATATAGAATATTTCCAGTATTAGACATAACTATGACATAGCTATTGCAAAGTATGATTTGATAATTTCTAGGAAGGTGATTTAATTATGGTAGTTTTCTAATAATTTACATTTCAAAATAGAATACATATTTATGATCACTTTTGTCATGTGGTTAAAAATCCTGCTTTTTATCCAGTTCTGTTTCAAGATAAGAAGGTTAAGACTTTCAGACTGCATGCTCAGAAAGAGCCATGTGCTGCATTGTGTAGCTGACTGCTGCATACATAAGTAACAGTGTAGAATAAAGTGGATTTCTGAATGGACCTAATCATGCACACATGCAAATCAAGGACAGTGGCCTTTTATACTGCTGTTTGTGTAACATAAGCCATGGACTTACAAAGCATAAATGTGTTTCTGCCTTTGGGCTACTGAGTAGCCATCGTGCAACAATTTGTCTCAAATTACATGGCTTCAAAGATGCAAAATAAGCATGACATTTACCTGCCATATCTGCCTTTAATTTACCTGATACTAGCATATTACATTCTTCCTAATCCTTCTCCATGGGTGGACTGTTTGCTCCACTTCTGGTTTGTCTCTGACTGCAGTGGTAGCACTGTGAGTTTTCTTTCAGCAAAACTGCTTTTATTTGGCAGCATCATAACGTCTATCACAAGAATTGTGAGTGAGTCTTTTTTGCTGCTCTGCCAAGATCTTGTAACTCACCTCCTTGTGCTATGAGCATTTTTGACCTGAGCTAATGCGATTCTTGACCTGTCTAAGAACTCTGAGAATCAAACTACAGTCTCCTGGGAGAGACAGGTTTAGCAAAGTAATCTCAAACCCATTGAATCACCATGGTAGCAGAAAGACATACAGATTTCCACTGAGTGAAAGGATCTACGGATTGGAGACAAGGACATGGGAAAAAAAAAGTGCCCCACCCTTTTTCCTCCCCTCCTCCATCAATACTTGGAAAGCAGTCCTAGAAAATAACAAGGGACTGAAAGCTGTATCATTGAGGCTGGGGTAAGTGAGTCACTGAGCAAAGGTACAGGGCTTGGAGGGAGCCCTGGAGAAGTTAATCGGTATCTGCATGGGCACACTGGACACAGTAGGAGACTACTCACATGGGGACTTACTGGCTGAGATCCCTATCGCCACTGTTAGCTCAGGTACGTTGGAGAACAACTAAAACATCTCGACTGATTTGTTGTTTGGTCCACTAATCACTCAGGGCAAGGTTGTGGAACCTTCATTAACACATTTAAATCAGGATAGCTGCAGAGGAAATAAGCTGCTCGGCAAAGTAAACAGTGGAAGACTTTGGGCTGTTATCAGCTCTCTTCATATGCCATAAAGTATTAATTGATAAAAAAGCTACACTCTGGTAAAGTTTGAATTCAGGCTTGCTGTTCTTTTTATAGAAAATTTAAACCATCAATATTCAGAATTCAGGCAAGAAAAAAAGTAAGGAATCAATGCGGCCCTCCCTTCATAGGCATAGAATCATTGAATCGTATCATAAAATCATTACAATTGAGAAAGACGTTTAAAATTATCAAGTTCAATATCCAACCACAGGTGAGATGCTGCTCACCTGTGTGAGATCTGGGATGGAGGATTGAAGACCCACCGCGTGACCCCATGTGTCAAGCCTTGATCTCATCCATCCAGTTGCATAATCTGCTTCTTGACACTCAGCATCAGTATTAATGTATTTCTTCAAAAAAAAACATGAAATAATGCAATAACCTAAATACTGGATTGAGAGTTCCTGATGCAAGAACTGATGCACAAGAGAAGGAAGACTTCAGCAACATTTGCAGTCCCTTAAATACTCTGAAATGTCAGTGAGGGCTCCTGCCCACTTCAATGACTGGTCTTGTCAGGGAGCAGAAGTGCAAGCAGAAGGAGGGCACAACTCGCAGAGGAAGGAACACATTGCAGATTTATGTGGCGAGCATGTTCATTTTAATTGCTGAGGAACAATGCTACTCCACACCACCCACAGCTTGGGCCTGTGACTTAGTGGCACAGTCTGTCCCTAAACATGCAATATGGCTTGCTTGGTTTTTATTATTATTTTTAAAAATGACTTTCCAATGATCAGTTTAACAGTTTCCTTTCCTGTTTCACAGTGTCATTGGCACATTGTTTTCCTGGTAGGTCTTTGTAATTCGAAGACCACGTTTCTCTGACCCATCACTGTTACCAGTTTGGGAAGAAAATCACAGATGATATTTTTGCTGCCCTGAGCAAACAGCTGCCTACTTTACCTATTTCTACAGTCAGTCCCACAGTAATATAGAGTTAAAATGCACTGTTAATGCATAAGGAACACACTTATATCAAACTCACGCTATTTTTAAACGGTCACAATGAAAACCACTGTCATGTTTTTCTCAGCACTGGCATACAGCTGGACAATATGTAGAGTTCCTTGTCTTGGAAACATTTTTTACTGATCTTACTTTTGTTTAAAATGCTTTGGTGGATGATTTGATGGAATGTGTGGAGCAGAAGGAAACTTTGGATTGAATGCCAGATGCCTGCTTCATTCTTCTAACCTACAGTGTTATTAAAATATTACCAACTGGTTCTCAAGATCTTTCCACTGCAGCAACTTAAAAATAATTTGGATATCAATTTTTTTGCTTACTGTTGTGTTGTGATTGTTGTCTCTGTTGTCACAAGTATGAATATCAAGTAATGGGTACCATTCATTTTTGTAGTTAGTAGTTTTCCTGGGGTGCTACTGACAGGAGAAACGTATGCATTAAAACAAGCATGATGGAAAGCAGCTCTCTTTATAATTTCAGCCCAGCTGCTGTATTGATGGATACAATCTTTACCACATGCTCCAGGTGGCTCCTAATGCCTGACTCCCTGCAGAAACCTCTATTTACACATCTTAAACCACTTATTGGATTTGAACAGGATTTTTCAGCCTGAGTGCAGTACCAGTGTTCACTTATGTAATATTTGTAAATCCTGGCTTTACATTTCACTCACCAGACTATCTTCTGAGGTATTCAATGGGGCCTTTATGTGGTATGATTCTTGCTTTTTAGTGAGACGCCATCAACTTGTATGGCTACAAAGTGCATTGCTAAATGTATTTTCCATCATTGTCAGGGGTTTAGAGTGAAGTGTAACACAATTAATCAGCCCGTGCTGAATTGTGCTTTTCTTTGTCACCAGAATTCATATAAAATTCATCTGAAAGCTTTGTATTCAAAGTTCACAAAGGTTAACCTTTATCCAGGGCATGCACCTCCAAAGGCTCTAATCAACTTGTCTACTGTTGTTTAAAACTTCACTTACTACTGTACCAGTTGCTTTGAATTATTGTGCTTGAGACCTTTGGTGCCAGAGTGACTGAACTGACACACTGAAGGTTGCAAAACACGGGCTTTTTTAATCATGAATGGGAAGCGTAGTTACTAAGAGATATTTATTCTATCTTGTCTCACGCTTTACAACTGTCTACTATCCATACATTTACTGTACACTTTGTAGCTGTGCAATAGAACTTCAAGGGTTCTCCTTCCCCTCCTAATTCTGTGCACAGCCCAGATCTCACATAATGTTTAAGCGACTTAATAAAAAGTTAGTGTGTTAATTAGTGGAGACAACAGCAGACACCCGTGATTTATAGCAAATGCCCAACAGATGATTACACTGCTGAACCACAAGTAAATCTTTTCAGCGGTGAGTTTTTACAATTAATTGCACATCAGTATACTTATTTTTCTCCTTTATATTAAATAAAAAGGGAAAAGATGAAACTGTTCCCTTTGAAAGGTAGACCTTATGGTGGCTGCAAGTGTTTCTGTTGATAGACGGCATTGGTATGCAGAAACAGAACCATTTTCAGACAGGATAAACTTCTATTCTCATCCTCCTTTGTTTAGTATGAAATATTATTCTTCACTTGAGTGATGTTTGCATTCCTTTTCAACACAGTTGGTTTGATTTGTGACCTGAATACAATGACATGCACACCAATGATTCATTACAGGAACAAACATATTTTGGATTTTTGGAAGTGGGATTGCAAGGGAACAGCAAAATTCTTTTAATTTTCGTGTAAATTGCACATTTCCTTTTTCAATAAAATCTCATAAAGATATTAAGAATGTAAATTTAATATGAATGCAAGGCAGCTGGACTGACACAACAGATCTAGGGAAATATTAGTGCTCAGATTATCGACCCAAAAGTCTGTAAGAGGGATCAGCACAATAGACTGTAATAGTTTCTTCTGAGCCTTTACAGTCTGCTGGGTCCAAAGGCCACTTTGCACAATTGCTTGAGAAGAGATGCTCTCCAAATTAACATGTTTTCTAAAATACCTGCTAAGCTACAAACCACACTCCAACAGAGCTGCTGGGGTCCATCCAGTGAGCATTAGGCAAACCTGAATAAAGATAAAATGTAGAACAGAAGCCAGTAAATAGTAGTCTTGAAGATGCATCATCAGAACACTAAATACAGCATTATGCAAATTTAAAAACAGTATTTACTTGAGATATTGACCAGATCTGAGGTAAATGACACACAGAGTGTAGTTTATAATTCACATTTAAAGATTATTTTGGGGTACTGGCTATTACCTTTAATATAGATTCTTTTCCTTTGCTTAATTACTGAAATAAACAAGAATAACTCTGATCCCTGCATGTTAAACAATAACAGAAAGAGAAGGATTCAAATTAGTCATCTGGCCTCTCATGGCATCACTGACTTTTTTTCAAGTCTCACTGATGTAAAATTGTCCATGCCTTCATCTTACATAAGGCAAACTTGGCGTTCTAAAGCAGCTTTTAATTTTCCGTCTGGAACTTTTTCCAAAGCAAAGATGGTCATTGCATTTTCAAAAGATAAAAGGAAATGAAAAGTGTTATTAACCTTCTGATTTTTTTTTCCTCTCATTTCAGTTGTAATGCTGCAAATATTATTTGAGGCAAACCGAAAGATAAGGAAATCTAAGGGAGGGAGGAAATATGAAATCTCAAAAGCTAAAAATAATGAAAAATACTTAAGAGCTTTCTCTTTGCAAAAAAAAAAAAAAAAGACCCACACCAAAAAAACCCAACATATCTCTCCTTCAGAGAATTAGGTTTCTCCATTGATATATTGGAAAATCGAAGATTATTCATGAAAACCATTTTTCAACCAACACTACTGTAATCACAGGGCTGCTAATGACATGTTGCATAGCTTCAGGGAAAATCAATTAATCTGAACATCAATATCTCCATCTGTGATATGAATATAATAATTCTTTCCTTTTTCTTAATTAATTTGTAACATGCTCTCTCCTTAATTGCCAAGTACCCGTAGCATTCATCATTGAGGACTAATTGCCTGACCAGCAGAGAGGCCATAAACCCACAGAAGCCCAGTCCAGTGTTCACAGACAGTGGGGATCTCCCTGAGAATGAGGTCTCTGTCCTGTTTAGCATAGGGTAATACCATCCAAGGGAGTCCTAGGGGTGAGACCATGACATTTAGAGAGCCCAGTCTGATCCCATGTTTTGGTCACGCACCAGGTTTGCTCGCTTTTGACTTGGGGAGCATTTGCTCATAAAGCTATATCTATGGTCAGCTCCCTTACTGCAGATGGGCTTAAAGGCTATCAGACGCACAGCACTAAACTAGCATGGCCTCTCATGAGGTCCTGACTAAAAGCCCGTCGAAGTTTAGGGGCGGTGCTGTCGCTGCAAATAGAGTCCGTGGCACTTCAAAACTATTAGAGCCAATTTTACTTGAGAGAGATCTCTTCTAGGAGCTACTTATCAGTCACTCTGCCTGCATGCTGCAGTCACATTGCTTATTACAGCCTAGTCACAGCCCCTGTTACATGACAGTTGCTTTAGAGTACAGAGCAATCCCATTGCACTTACTTTATATTGACAGTTGTACGATGCCACTGTCATATCACAGATATTTCCTTGTCATAACTCAGTGACATTGTAGTCACACGACAGATACTTTTTTAGAACATGCTCAATCTTTTGCATGGAAAACTCTGATTACAGCAGTCACTGCTTAGTTATCTTTTACCTGTAGTTACGACAAAAACAGTTTGCAGTGGTCACTTCGACTAGGTGCTTTGACTGCAGCTGAAAAGTTGCCATTGCTCACTACAGAACACGTCCTGGGTCCTTAGAATCACTCAAATTAAACTAGGAGCTAATTATATTTACAGCCAATTCCATATTTTATATGTGCTTCTTAATCCTACCATTCAAAGACTGTAGGCATTTCCTCTGGATTTTCAATCGTTATCCTCATTAAAGCTACGTGAATAATTAAGCATATAATGCCATTTGCATATTTTCACAAATAAAGAATCCTTTTTTTCAAAAGCATTTTTCATATAATTTCTCATTTTAAGTTTGTAACTCTTTGTAGCCAACTGTGTTGCATGTATTTAATAAGAGACATTTAATTTGTGCAGCAATACAATTCAAATTATGTATTTCTGCTCTCTCATTGACTGATGAGTCCAGAGAGAAGCCACCGCTGCTGCTAATGTTCCTTCAGGTTTTTTGAGGAAAATGTTACACTGGAAACCAAAACTTCTTCTAAGAGATCTTTCTCCAAATATCTTTAAAACAATCCTTTTCCAGATCTTATATCACAGGAGTATTTAGAGATGTAAAGAAGCTCTACATTGTCTAAGTAAGAGAGTTCAAATATTTATATCAGTGGAGATTTTTGCAGTATTGCTATTACTGTATATTTATGTGAATGTTAAAAAAACCTCTAAATCTCCATAACTACACACCGGCAAGGAAATTCTGTCTTAATTCACACCTGCATCAAAACTCATCTCCTTGAAGTCATTTCACCCCAGAATCAGGTAATAAACGCAAGTCCCTTCTCTAATTCTATAAAATCTCCCATTGCAGAAGAAATAATAACAAAAAAAAACCCCATGCACCCCCAAATGACTTTCTTCTTTTGTCTTTGATACTGTAATGAACTATCGATTCTTTGAGTAAGTGTTCCATATTCCTGTTTAAATAAACTTGGGACTCATTATATGAAGACTGGCCCTTGTCCCAGGTTCTCATCTCTACAGTTGGACTTCATTACTGATCTTATACATGTAGTGACTGGTACTTCCCTTAAAGTGTTGAGTTGCATGTAGCAGAATAATTTTTTCTTAGCTGTAGGCAATCTTTGCTGAAGACAATTTT
The DNA here is from genome assembly GCA_013401255.1 of Urocolius indicus. Lineage (NCBI taxonomy): Eukaryota > Metazoa > Chordata > Aves > Coliiformes > Coliidae > Urocolius > Urocolius indicus. Next base: position 204,889 of record WBNH01009879.1, read on the forward strand.
ATGTTTCTTTTTTAATTGTAAGACATTTGAGGAAGAAAACTGATTTTAGGTATTTGTTTTAACAACCTCTTTATACAATACAACTATAGCTAGCCCTTTATTTAAAATTTGTTAATTTCAATATTGTGTTTTTCCATCTTGTTTTTCCAAACATCTACTTACTTGCTTTAAATTACCTCAAAGACAAGTGCTGTTCCTCCCCAGGGGATGTTTCTGTATACTTAAACACAAGCTCATCATGGTGGATGTCATACTGTCATTTGGCTGTTCTGGAATGGAGAGTGATTTTTAATATAGGCTGCTACATTAATTCGCTTTCCTGCACAGTGCACTGTAGCATTATCTTCTAATTATTTACCTGGTGTATTTAAGAAGCACCCCTTTAGGTACTTTCCCTGTATGTCTCTTCCACTTAGTGTTCATATTTTCACAATTAATAATGTGCTGCAAATTGTATGAAATCTTTATAAAACATAAACATAAAGGATGTCCTTGGGAGCAACACCACAGATGTCAGAGTGAAGGTAACACACACCTTGCTGAACTTGATCTTGAAGCTCAATTAAAAAATTATGATCCCTCTGATTTAGATAGGGAACAGATTTGAGCATGACAATGTCAGTTGTATGAAAACTAGGGTATTTTTACAAGCAAAATCTCATTTTTACATGCAAATCCAGCATAAACCGAACAGGTTTTGTATCTGGATACTTTATACACTGTCTACTTGTGCCAGTGCTTAAAAATGACATATGTACATGATGTGCCAGTGCAGAACCACATTAAACAAGAAGCCTCATGTTCCGCTGATCATCTAACATTTAGTCTAGCTGATACCCTTAACTCATTTTCAGCACTCCATTAGCAAAATCTCCAAGTAAAATTGAAAATGAAAGAAAAAGGAAAATTAAATAATCTTAGTGCAAAGTCAAATTAGAAAAGAATCAAAAAGTATTAACAATTTAAGAAGTAACCAGGGGAAAAGTAGCAAATTATCCCACAGAAAAGAGATGATATTAATGCAAATGAATAAGAGGCTAATCAAGAAGAGGAATCTGAACACCCACAAGAGGAGTTTGCAAGCTGTCCTAGGTTTTTTTCATGATTATGAATATATAGAAAATATCTGATGAAAAAAATCTAAAATCTACTTGTACTGCTATATGACTAAATCATAAGCAGCCAGATGACGCACACTTGCTGTGTGAAGGCTTCCAGGCATTTCCCTCTTCGCAGCACATCGAATTCTTATACTGCAGAAGTACTCAGCATAGAGCAGATCTGTAGCCGTTCAGTGGCCTCCAGCTTCAAGATTTCTCCCATAAAGCAAGATGCAGCAGATGTGCATACAGTTTTGGTTTGAGGCTTTACATTGCGAGGCAGATTTTGCACCAAACAAAACCTATGTTTTATTAGGCATCAAACATCTCCAAAATTCGGACTTGAGCCTGTGAACTGCAATGTGGTCTATGCCAACTCCAAAGAAATTGCTTAGGAAGTAGAGAATATTTAGGAATGATCCAGCCCCACATACAATTTTTCTAGCACTTCAAAACAAACATATTTTTTTTCTCACTTTGGAGGACAACGAGTTGAAAGCATCTGTTTTTTATGCCGTCACACTTTTTTAATTTAAAGAGCAAATCCAGAAATATATAGCGGAACTAATATGGGCCACAGTCTTTTTACACTTATATGTACTATCTGTAACTGAAGCAATAAAACTTTCAAAAACAAACGACCTTTTTTTATGTCCACTTTTATTTGTCTACTGTTCAAATAATAAAGAAAGTCTATAAAACAGTTCTACTCTGTAACTTGTGAAGTTAAATCCAGCTCACCAAAATAATGAAGGAGCAACGCTCTTTTAAAAATAGATCCGGTTGTAGCTTAATTAAAGTAGTTAAATACATTCCATTGCTATGAGGCACTCCACAACACCACACAATTTATTATCTGGAATTAGTCACTGGGTGAATAAAAAACTTGAAGTTCAATGCTTATGGATTAAGGCAGTAGAAGTGTTGGATGCTACCAATTTATATTGTTATTTTTAAACTATGCTAGTGATTAGTTTCGAGCAATTATATGCAAAGCCAAGGTGTTACTGGCTTGGATTTTAGTCAACGCAGATCACTTCATTGTATTTCTATGTATTTCAAAATAGAAAAATATTTCAATTCAATCTGTTTTAATTGTTAAAATGTTATTTCTGCGCAGTTTCCTATATGTATTGAAAATATGTTGCATTTTGTGTTGTTATGAGCAAGATTTTCCATATAATCTAAGACTGTATGATTCCTATATGCAGTATTTATTGTATATTACTCACATGAAATGTCTATATAGAAAATAAGTATAACTGTCATACAGTCTACAGTAAGAAAATATCAGGTAAGAGACTTGATATTGGATGCCTAGCCAGCACACCAGAGATATGTATGCACTAACAGGGTAATGGGCCTGGACATAGCCTGGACAACCCCATAAGGGTTATTGCTCAGCCAATCTCTGCCCATGCCAGAGCACACATGTTGCGTGTACCGGGACTAACTGGCCAAAAAAGATTATTTCATAGGTCACATGTTATGCAGACCTGATTTAAGTAGTTTAATCAATAAAATTAGCTATCCTTGAGTGGATACGCAGACTGTGTTGATGATTTTCTGATTATTGAAAACTGCTGACTAAATCTGACCACAATTCCAGCAACATAACAGACCATTTACCCAAAACCAAAAGTAGGGGGTTTTGCCCAAAAATTTAACTTGAAAGTTGGAGGTTGTCTTCCTTTTGCATTATTATGATACCATGACTGTGCAGGGTGGAAAGTTTCTTAGTTATGTGCACAAATACACCTGAAACAGCCCAGAGTTCGAGTAAGACACACAAGAGTTTACTGTAGGTTTTCTCAGTCACTGAAGAAGCATGGGATGGATAAGAGAATTTCACTGTGATTTTTTTCCGAGTCTTAGGTGAATTATGAAATATTAAAACATGTGGGAATGAGAGGGACAAGTGCAATAGGGAACTTACCAAGAGATATAAGCAGGAGTTAAAATGCAGATTTTAAACTCATGGGGTACTGAATGCAGAGAAAACTAACAACTGTGAGTCCAAGAGGAAATATAACATTACTGAGGCAAACGTGCCAAGATGGAAATAATCAAAACAGAAGCGGTTACGCTCTAAGTCAATGCAGAATTATTCAGTGACTGAAAAAGGACACTTCCATAAACTACCAGAGAACCACAGAATAGTTGAGGCTGGAAGAGATCTCTGGAGGTCATCAAGTCCAGCTGTCCTACTCAAACAGAAGAAGTTGTAAAATATGTGCACTGAAAAAAAAGGAAAAAAAGATAGAACCCTAGTTACACAGGAAATCATTAAACAGAAATCTCAAGGAATAGCACAAGCATGACAAATTACATGGCAAAAATTCAAACCCAGTAATAGATGGTGCATACTGATGATGTGTCATAACGGTTTTTGCCTACAGAGAAGGACTTCACTTTGCCAAAATCTACCTTCCGACTTCACCCAAAAATTCATTGCCTTCCAGTAATACATGACTGGATTGCATAAAGGTCATGATTATCTACTGAGCCAAACGAGAAATGCAGATGAGACACCAGTTTCCTTTGATGAGCCATCCAATAACATCATTGAAGAAATAGGCACAAAATCCGTCATCATCAAAACTTTGGGGAATGAAAAAACGTGCATTACAGTAATTCTGGCAGTGTTAGCAGATGGTATAAAATTGCCACCGTATGTGATCTTGAAGCGGAAAACAATGCTGAAGGACCAGCTGCCTACTGGAATAATTGTTAGGTGTCAAAACCTAGGATGGATGTCTACAGACTTAATGAAAGATTGGCTGAGCAACGTTTGGAACAGGAGACCAGGTGTGTTGTTACGCAAAAGGAGAATGCTTGTCCTAGGTACATTTAAAGGATATCTAACGCCAGCAATGAAGGTGATAACTGGAGAAATAAATGCCACTCTAGCAGTCGTACCAGGAGCAATGTCACCACTGCAGGTGCCTGATGTAGTAGAGAACAAGCCCTTTAAAGAGTGCTTGTAGCCCTTATGGCTCTTAACAGGGGATCCTGCTGTACCTCCTACTGGGAAGATAAAGAAGACCTAAAGCAGCACTGTTTTTGTCATTGGATTAAGACAGCAAGGGATCAGACAAATCCAGAAGTTGTCCCTGAAGGGTTTAAAAATTTTGTATTTCAAATTTCATGAGAGGAGGCAATGATGACATAAGTTCAAAGAAGAAGCTGAGAGTGGTGAAGATACTAAAAGTGGGGAAGAAGTTGAAGATAGTGTAGAGTGAAATGATGAATGACTATATCCTGAGAAAGTAGTATTAGATGAGGAAATCTCAGGAACTAGGGAAATCAGTTTCTCTCCAAAATGTTTACCAATCTGTTATGTAAATACAACAGTTGTCAGACTATAAAAAAAAACAAAAAACAAAAAAAATCAACAACAAACAAACCACTTTTCAATTGGTATTGCTACTGGACCGCATGATGAATTCCCCAAGCTCAGATAAGACAAGGAGGAGAATCTATTGTAAGAGTCCAAAATCTGGCCCATTGTTTTCATTTCAGTGTTGACATTCAGCAAAACCCAAGAAAATAGTCCAAATATTGCTTTTTTCAAAACTTGAAGTAAGACACAAAAAAGCGAGTCAGCCTGGCTGTCCTCACTCAACCCCAAAATCAGCAGAGCTAACCTTGCACAACTCCCATCTTTGAAAGTCTAAATCATAGCGATGTTCATAGATCAGGCTGCTTCAGGGACGTCTGGAGAAGTAAGTTTTGTCCAAGGCTTTGATCTTCAGTGACAAGGGCCAGAAAAGGTTCTCTGATTCTGTGATTCTTGTGTCTTCATTTATCGTAATGAAACTGTCATCCACAAGGAGCAAATCTAGAAGGTTAGAGGTGAAAGCTCCAAACTTCTTTCCCTAGAAATCAATGGCCAAAGCACATCCCGAAGTCAGTGGTCAACTTCAAACACAACTCATATCTATGTTGGGAAAGGACTCGTGGTGCAGCCTCCTGCATTGGAAAGTACCATAATGGGGCAAACAAGAGGCAGAGATACCAGCAACAAGGTCAAGAAAAGAAAGACATAATCTAACAAAGTCTTTCCACTGACTTCAGTGGGGCTTAGATCAGGTCCCTTGCAAATACTGTCTCAAAGGACAGCAGTGTAAAATTTGGATGTTTAAGATTTTGGTTTGTTTTTTTCAATATTCCCAAGCTAAAGATTTCCAGGCATACAATGCTTTTCTTGTTGCTGTACAGAGAAGACCAGCAGCTGACCAACTGCCTTTTGCTGTGAAATGCACTTGCATTACAACTTGTTCCCCAGTACATTTATCTCTTCAGCTATATGCTGCCTTATTTATCCACTCCTATCAGCTTTCCATTTGTTTTTTTTAAACATTGGTGCTGACTATGCAGAAGCCAAGAAAATTCAAGGCACTTTCCAAAGCTGATCATTTTTTCTTTCATTTTGTAATGAAGACTCCAAACCAACCGAAGATTTAAAAGTGTATGTCTACGGTTTATAAGCAAATCGACTTCCCTGCCATTTTGCAATGAAGCCTTAGAAATCACACAATACCTGTCACTATTTTTCAGATATTTAATAAATCTAGTTAAATGATTTTCTGACAATTCTCCACAAAAACATTATTCAGGCAGCCTGAGTGCCTTTTTTTCTGAAAAAAAGAAAAGAAAAGAAAAAAAAAGTCAAATCCAATGCTGTATGGATTCAATTCTGAGTCAATAAATTGTTGATTAATCTGGCTCATAGTGTGTATAAACTCAGGCTTAGCTCTAATAGTAATCATCTCCAGAGTGCCATACAGCTGCATGCTTTCATTTCACACCAAGGGAGCAAGGATTAAATCCCTAATGGAGAAGACATATAAACAATTTTAGTCTGTGCAACAAGCCCAGTCCCCATGGCAGCATATTTGTGTATACAGCATGTAAACGTGTGGAGAGAAAGAAGAGACTGGTTTAAAAAAACAAGAATAAACTTCCCAAGGTGAATAAACTTCACAAGGTGAACAGTGCAATGTGTAGGACAATAGAAATGAGTGAAGGAGAAACTTAAGTGGGGCAATAAGTTTAGCAGGGCACATTGTTTTCTGTTAGGCACCTACACCGGCCACACTCGAGTGGCAAGGCATAAAATATCTCTCCTGTTCTGAGTGACAACATATGTACGGTGACAGTCTGAGACAGTGAGCTGTTATGTGCAGGCTGCTGATAGCCATAAACTCCTAACAGCTATGCATGTTCATTAGTATGCCGCCCTGACCATTAAGTGGTTCTGTAAAATGTGGTTTTACCCAGACCCTTATTTTCCACCATATAATCTTCCCCAAGCTGTCCCCAAACCTCTAACATAGCAGCGTTAAACACATTGTATTTGTAAAGCTTTCTTTTTTTTCCCCTTTTCTTAGAGAATTTTAATCCCATTTATTGGTAACTAGCTTTTAAAATGACATTTTTTTTCCTTGCTGCATTTAGCTTAGTCCAAGGGGAAAGAAAAAAAAAAAAAAAGATGCCAGATGTCACGGGGCCAATAAGCAGGTGGGCTGAAGCTTCTGTACCAATTCAAACTGGCACCGCATCAAACCTGGTGGGTATAACCTTTAATTCAGTGCTTCCCTGGCACCAGATCTAGTGCCATCTGCTTAGCTTTGCTAAGCTGTGCTTGTTTCTGTGCAGGGACGATGCCAACAATGCAAACTGTCTCCTACATGTGCAGGGAATCATCAGTGCAACTAGTTTTTCAAGACCCATATGGTGGCATCTGCAAATGTACACTGTCAGCATTGCTACTTATACCACCCTTCGTGTTTAAGAATGGAAGGAGAGAGCCCTGCTTTGCAATTCACATCAAGCTGAAGGGATATTCTCTTCCTCTGAGCTCCTGTTCTTAAGGGCAACTCTGGGACACAGGGAACATATAGCTTTTAAAGCAGAAGCAGTTTAGAAACCGGGCATGGGAACCGGGAAAATTCAAGTAATAGCTGGGAAAAAAAAAATGATTATTTTGTGGAAACCCTCTTAATTCATTGACTTAAAGCTTCCCCAGTGTAGCTAAAGCAAAAAAAAACAAAAACAAAAACAAAAAAAAACACCCAACCAAACAAACAAATCACTGTATCTTGGCTCTTAGAGCTATTCGGTTCCCAGTGGTCACCCCAAGACGTGGACATTTTCCCTTAGCAGGAACGAATAGCATCCTATCACCTTTTCTCCTTAAGTTGATATCATCAAGAAGAGTACAGGTCAGAAGGACAGGGTAGGTAGTGGCTACTGGCACAGTGTAGGGGATAAAATGATAAACCTTTGCACAATGATGAGCAAACCTGGAGCTATTAAAACTCACTTCAAGCCCTCCAGTTAAATTTTGTCTTTGTTAGAGACCAGGAGTACCTCCTTCCAAATGCAAAGACCGGGAATGTGTGGGGCCACAGCTAGCTGATGCCTCCTCCCACCTCTCCTCTGGCTGCTGACAAACATCCTCTAGAGTCCAAGCTCTGCAAGCGCTTTGCAGAGCTGGCAGGTGTGCGTGGCACTTTGGAAAGGAAGGGCAGAAAGGCACCATTCTTGATCACACCTCTGAGCATTGGCTTGGCACTTTCCACAACTTCATAATTTGGCTGCTCAGACATTCCCACTGGCTCTGATAGGTTACCACTTATCACCAATGTCAATGAGCAAGATCCTGACAGGCTGCTCTGCCAACCATCATCAAAACACCTCTGTGCAGTCAGGAAAACTACATGTTGACCATGAAGAGCAGCTCTCCTTACTGCAAATGATTAATCGCTCTAACAGAAGGCCAGAAAAATTTGTAGTGAAGAGTTCGATCAAAGCCATTTTCTTTGGATTGCAGATGTCATGGTGAAATGGTTAAATACAAACAAAAGGCTTTGAGTTTTTTTCAGTGGAATAATTTTCCACATTTGAGTTCCTGTAAATTTTCTATTGATCTACCAGTCTTAAAAAAAAAAAAAATCACATTTATAAAGAGCATAACTCTACCTGACAGTGTGGCTTTAAAACAATTCTTCCTTACCTTGCTCCATGTTCCTCTGATCCTCAAATAGTTCTGTAAAATTTTTAAATAAGTAAAAGGTTAACCAAGCCGTTTAGGAATCATGAAATTTTCTGCCATTTTGCTTTGAAATCTTAAGCAATTCCCTATTCCTACAATACAGGCTTCTCCTTCCCCATTGGTGTCATTGCTGACCAATTACATGAGCAGTATATCCCTCTCTGGGTCAAATTCTGCTTATAGGTCAAAGACAGGGAAAAAAGTATTCTTAATTTTCAGGAAAGTTCTGAATTTTACTAATTCACGACTTAGTTGCAGGATGTTTGGACAGAACATGTTAAAAAACTAACTGCAATATTACTTTTTTTCATTTTCATTCTATTAGTCTAGTTGTCCTCCCTTTATTTATTGTAAGATAACTGATCAGCACCAAACACATCTTCAAACCATGTAACTAGTAATAAATGAAAACTTTTGTTGCTGTTATGAACTTGCAAATAGGTTTAAACTATGACCTTTAAATCACACTAGTCCAAATCTGTCTATTTTTTTTATTTACAGATCTTTTTTATTTTTACTCCACATTTTCCTTTCCCTGACTTTCTACCTTCCACAAATTTATAACTAAAGATGATAACTAATAGAAATTAAAATTCCCTTTATGGAAATACCAGTCTCTTTTAGGCAGAAAGATATAAGTATATTAAAGTCTTCTTTATTCCTTTGACACATTAACAAAGAATTTATGTCACAGTAATCTGTGTCTCAGTGTTAGACTACAGTTTCCTCCTCTAAAATAGTTCACCATGAGTGGTATACATGAAATTTCTGAAGTCTCCTCATTGTGTGAGCTTCCACAAACAGACAAACAAGAAAAAGAATGCACTTGTTGCAAGTTTCATATGGATGCTGCTGATGCATTGAGGAAAACAATAACCCAAATCCACTGCTAACAGTGTTAAGTAGCATTTTTTGTTTTTACATGGAAAGATTACTTGCAAATACTCCCTCTTGTGATCAAAGCTAGAAAACCAATGGAATCGTTTCCCACTGGTTCAAATCTTTCTGACTGACATTGTTCAAGTGTTACAAATAGCCTGCATACAAGATTTTTAAGCCCTTCCATTATTTGGTCTTCTAAAAGCAATGGTTGCCTTTCAGACACGTTTAGAAAAGGCTCATTCATCTCCTGATGAGGCGTTGCATATGCTGAACTTCATATTTCATTTCATTACTTATGTGAGGAGGAGATATTTAAAAGGACGTATTCGTTTGTCCTCTCCCGGTTGGTAAGAGAATATTTTAAAATTGCATAGGTCAGTGAGTTTTCAATGAAATAAGGATCTTTTAAAACAACAAGAAGATCAAAGTTCTTTTCTTTTATATTTTTGTGTCTCCACTGAGTTATTTTTTTCTTTAGATGTAAATCCCTTCAACTTGAATTTCACCCATTGACCAAGGGTAGCTGCTGGACATGATGAGGTTAACAATATAGGTTACAAATATCTAAATGGTGGGTGTCAGGAGGTTGGGGCATCCCTTTTTTCTATTGTAGCTTGTAACAGGACAAGGGGTAATGGGATGAAGCTGGAACACAAAAAGTTCAATTTAAACATAAGCAAAAACTATTTTACTGTGAGGGTGAGGGAGCCCTGGCACAGGCTGCCCAGGGAGAGCGTGGAGTCTCCTTCCTTGGAGGTCTTCAAGACCCGCCTGGACATGTTTCTGTGTGACCTGATCTAGGTGGACCTGCTTCTGCAGGGGGGTTGGGCTAGTTGATCTCTAAAGGTCCCTTCCAACCTTACCATTCTATGAGTATATGATTCTGTGATATACCATCTGCTATAGACTTTCTAGAGGACTGAAAGAAGTGCATACAAATATCTAAAAAAATAAAAACAAAGTGCATAGTCCACGTTTTAATAAGATGTTCACATGCCTTTTTCTACTTAGCCAAAAAGACATCTTGGCCTAAGATGATTCATTTTAACCCCAAGAAATGAAACCTGATTCCTCCTTTAGAAAATCTAAGTTTGTGAAAATTCATCCATATTTCTTAGCTGATACTCTTTTTTTCCCAAAAATGTTAATGAGTTTCCTAGGTAGATTTAAGTCTTAAATTTAACATCCTAATGTTTCACTGTGAGTTTACCAGTAGTGTGTTACTCATTGTTTACCTCAGCAGTCCACCACTGATTTTGTTCTGTCAGTCAGTGTGGAAGAGGAATAACACTTCACAGGTCAAGTATTAGGAATAATGGAGAACACAGTTTTGAAGCATAGAAAATGTTGATTAGAGACAAAATAATAATTAAGGAAGTTAGAAATCAAACACCCAAACTTTGACCCATTTTTGCAATTTTACAGAGCTCTGGTTGCCCTCTCAGATACATGAGGCGAATTGAAAGGAATTCTGATTTCCTATATGTTTCTCTGTGGAGACCAAAACCATGAATGCACCTGGATTTCCTTCTGTTTCTAATAATTACCACATGAAATGCATGTGACTATTGTACAGTCAGTAGACGGCCTTTACCCGGAGATACAATGGACTGTGCTTCTGGACAATTCGAGCCCTACATGTCCATTCTAAGACATGGATCCTGCAAAATTTTCTGTTCAAGAAGCCCCAACATAAACTGCTGTCAACTCTTCATGCTGATATCTCATTCTCCTTACTGGACATCTCCTCAAACTCTGGGATTTTGTCCAGGACATTTTTTTAATACTTTAGGTTTAAGTATGTTTTTCATACTTTTCTCCCAGCATTCCAGTGCATTATACTTTGGGACCCAATCAACAGTTGTTTTGGGTTTTTTTTCTAGAGAGGTTTCTCTCTTCTGTGTTCTACTGAGACTGTTCCTGAACTTTCTTCTGGATGCTCTTACAAATACCTCTGAAGAGCCTGAATCAATATAAACTTTTCACACACTATTTCATTCATGCCTATCTACACTATCCAAACAACATATCTACACCATCCAATACTGATCTATTTCTAAATCTGTAAAGTAACACTCATGTCTTGGCTAGTTTGCTTCCAGAGTACTTGAGGCTCAGTAATAGCATGCTGCATGCTCTGCGCTATGAAATGATCAATAGAACATTCCCCCAGTATTTTTGTTCATCTCATTTGATTATGTCAAAACATTCATATCAAATTCTTTATTTCTTTTCTGTCAGCAACAGCTTAACCTTGGATCGTCTTTCGTCTTAGTTTATAAATAAAAATATACCCATAGAAACCAAGTAAAACAGAGCAGACAAGGAAAAGCCCCTTGGCCCAGACTGTGCTGGAGCACCAGACTGGCATTTCACAGTAAACAATGGCCAGGGTAAAACCCTTTAGTGTTTTTCACACTCCGCTGGATGATGTTCTAGTGCATTTTCTTCAGGGTTGTTATAAAGTACAGGCAAGAAACGGTCTCTAGGTTTTGTGAGTTTGGAGGACAGTGAGGCTGGCTCCCTGCAAGCAGGGCTGACCTTTCTAAAGCATTTATTCTGGTGTACCAGGGGCTGAATAATCTGAGAGACAGACATAGAGCACATATAAATAAATGAATCACACAGAGGACTATGAAAATTCCCATGCAAGATATGGCTTTTGCAACTTGTTAACCCTTTCTGCACAGAATTTATGGACAAAGACTTGTTGATAGCTCCAGTCATCTGTGCTAACTCTACCATAACTTCATGTGGAATGAACTATGTCTTCAGCAATGTCTGGAATGTTCCCACATCTGCTTAATTTATTTCAGAAATGCCAGCAGTGTCACAAAAATGTTCGGCTACACAGGCTTGTACAGGGTCTCAAGCTCTAATAAATATTGATTCTTATTAATAAGTGAAATTCATTTTTGTATGTTTAAACTGATTAAACACAATGAACAACAACAGAGACGAGAAAAGTAAAATCTCCACTGCTATAACATACCCATTTAAACAGATGTTTCCTTTCCTTATTTTATAGACTGGAAGAAGTAAATTAGTTGCAGAGTTTGACAACACATTTTTTACAGCAGCTTACAAACTATTTAAAATCACTAAGCAGGAGTATTAGCATTGCATTTGCTCCAGGGCTACTATGGTGGGGAAACAGGCTTACAGGCACTTCCCTAAAGCCTATGAATGATTCAAACATACTTGATATGCAAAATCATATATACATGCCCTCACTCAGATATTACATGCTATGCCTATCAGTGAGAAGGAATACCCACCAGCATCTAAAGTATAGTCTTTATTTTTATTGCATAGAATTCCAGCTCTGAGTGCAATCAGTTGCCAACCACTGCAGAAACATATAATCTGTTCTCAAAGAATTTGTACTGGGATTGTAAATACAAAGCAAAAGGAAGACAGAGCAAATAAACATGAATATCAGAAAGCCAGGAGGGGTTGTAGTGTCCTAGTGCATGAGATGTTTAACCACTGCCTATTTATTGACAACCAGGTATATATTTATTTTATCAAGTAGTATGATTACACTGTTTTATCATTCCTGGCTGGCAAAATCAGTCACTGATTATTCAGTTCATTACCATGCCTCAAATTGGCATGCTTTCTGCCTCCTTCCTAAAAGAATAATGGCTATCAAAAGGAACTAAATATTAGCATAAAATTATTTATTTGGTGTGAGGAATGCATCTCACAAAGAAAGTTGAGTTTTTGAAGTGTTGCTGCACTGCCAAACTATTACAGACAATAATTGAAAAGCACAGACTAAATAAATTTATATAAAGGCAGATTCCCATTCTCCTAAATCTATATCTTTCAATGAAGAATAGAAAAAGCTTGCATTTAATTGCTTGCCTCACATGCAGCATACATTGGGCTAGGTTTTGTAGCAATCTTTGAAGATGGAGGTACATGAGTAAATATGCAAAGGTCAGTAGAAGGAGCTTGCACAGGGACAAAAGATCAGTTTCTTAATACATGAACAGGGAAAGATTTGGGCTGAGGAAACAGTGAGATATGGTTCTTTTGGAGATGAAGTACTGTGACAAATTAACACTCTGCCTCTTTTCCTGCAAGCAACATCCTCATGACCTTTGGTGAAGCAAGTTAAAGGAAACTCTACCCTGCTGCAAATTTAAAACACCTGCTGCATGGTAGTAATGCTTACATGGTGGCAAGGATTAGCTGGTCTATCATCCTACATACACCTAGATGCAAATACACTCTCAGCTCAAAAGATGAAGTCAATGATTAATAACATCCAGTCTGCATACATCCTGAAGCATGTGAGAGAAACCATGGCAGTGGACACAGACCATACCAGACAGATTCACACAATAGAAGTGGAACCAATAACTCTTTTTAACTTAGATCAGAAATCTGCTATGCTGAACAATGAATGTCCTTTTTAATTGATTTTGTCTCTCCCAACTTTGGAACTCCAGGATAGTCTCAAAGAACACACAAACAAAGAAAAGTCTCTTCACTGCATGTGAGAGCTTGTTCAATGTAAGGAGACACCGTGGAAGCACAGCAGGACAATTATATCTCAGTGAAAGTACAACTGCATGACTGAGCAGATGAAAAGTTTGGAACACAAGATACATAAGCAGAGAGTCAGCATCATTTAGGCAAGTTCAAGTGTGTGGAACAGAAATTCAGGAGAGCTGTGCAGGAGCAGGATACCATTTTAAGATGAAGGATTGATGAAAAGCGTATTTACAGTAGGAACACAAGGACAGGAAACTATTGGCCCAACTAGTGCAAACCAGTAGATTTATAAATCTGCCTCAATCTGTACCAACTCTGGAGCTGAACTTCATATTGCATTTAAAAGAACAAAAGGATAAAAAGAAAAAAAGAATAAAAAACATTTCTGTGGTATGAATAAAAATATAATGCTCAGGAAATAAAACCTGAAACATAACAACAAAAAAAATCCCCTTGCTGTCCCACAGAAAAATAAATATAGGTCACATACCTGCAAATTAAATTTCAAATCCCGAAGTGATGTTAGCATTGCCAGAACAGGGCCTGAGTAACTAAGTGCTCTACACAAACCTCTCTCACAGCTCTGTAGATTTCTATCCAAAGACAAGTAGCAGTGAGAGCAAAGGAAAGTTGAAGTACGCTGTGGATGTAGTTTCAAGAGAGGGCCAAGCTATCACCTGTAAATTATTTTCTTTAAAAAAAAAAACAACAATGATAATGACAAAACAGGAAAAGAAAATGAAAAGCAGTTAAGTGGTACACTCTGAAATGTCTCCGCTGAATTATGATAAGTATGTATTAGCTGCAGTATGTTTATCTATGTCCACAAGAGAGGATTAGCTGCAAACATTCTTCTGAGATAAACCAGAAGTATTTGGTGCTGGCACTGTTACATCTTTGTGATATGCAGGTGTTTGGAGTATATGCACAGCTTCCTCATTGGTTTTGATCCCGTTATTTCCATTGAGAGGATTTTTACACACTAAATGTGACAAAATACATAGAATAATGGCAAACACTCCAGACATCTAGCAAAAATTCCTTTATTCACACTGAAGCTTAAAATAATTTCATATGCTAAGGGCAATGAATGTAAATACTCATTTTGTCAGAAAAACCTGGGGTCAGTGTTTAACTTGCTTCTAGTTGGCAGACATCCCATAGACTATATAGTGCAATGCTTCTTGCAGATAAACGAGAGCATAGCTACCCCATTTCTGTAAGCACAGAGGGCACAGTACAAGCAGGGATTTAGGGTGGCTTGGAGATGCAGTCCTGTGTAGAAAGGTGGGTGAAAAGTCCTCCACAGTGTCTGTTATCATTGCAATTGACCCGTGCCGCATCAGACCTCTGCTTCCCAGCCCACCACTGTTTCTGTTCTGCACTAAGTGGCCTCATGCCAGGTTGAGATCTGCTGTTCATCACCTCCCACCTTTTCTAGTTCCCAAAACTCTTCAGCTCAGTTATCCTCCAAGGGCTCAGCTTTCCTAGCACTCTTGATGAGACAGACCAGTAAGATTTTTCTGGTGAATTTGAAAGAAACCTGCTTCTTTCCCTTTGAAGTCTTTTTCGATGTCCGCTGCATCCTTGCTGCCCTAAATGTAGTAGCTGTAATTTAGGCAGCAGTAATTTAGGTGCTTATTTCAGAAGCAGTGTTGTATGTGACATCCAAAATCTAGGCACAATTTTGGTAACTTAATTCAGCAGACTGGATGCCAATTTAGACATCTGAAGAAGAGATTAAGTTACACAGAACCCCTGAAATTTTACAACCTCACATTTTTAACTTCTCCAGTTTTCACTGAAAAGCAACATTTTCCAGTTAAATGACCTTTCCAAATAACTCATTTCTTACATCAACAAAACTAATTTCTCCTATCACTTACAGGCATTCCATTCTGTCAAGTGACTTGTTATGGTAAATTGTGCTGCTCCTGTAGTTCTTGCTATCCCATAACCTCTTAGTCTATGAATGGAGGGAACTCTGCAACTTCAGAATGGTTCGCATGGAAGGCCAGCATATACTTTTACTTAGAGATTACTGCTTGGTTTTAATCTTGTCACTCTTGCCTGCTGAAAGTCAGATTCTCAGCCCCTATGCAATATGACTTAACGTTCACACTTAATTTTCAGTGTTTAAGATGTCAAGGAGTTTTGTAAAATCTTCACATGTCAGTGTTCCAACTCCTGAAACTTATCATTGCCTTACAAAGAGACACCTTGAAGTCTCTAGCCATTTAACTGCATGCACCCTTCTCCACTGCAATTACCTTTCAGCACAGGTGACTCACTGAAGTCTTGTATTATCTATGAGATAATGTGCTTCATGGCTAGTGAAAGTGCATGTAGTTTTTGTTTTCTTCAAATCTCACTTTTAACTTCTTGTTGCAGTTGTGCAACTTTCACACAAAGTCAACAATGATTTTTGTTGCTTGAGATAAAAGAACTGTGTTTCCAATCATTAGGGATTACAAGTTATTGATAGGTTCTAGTGGTCTATGGATCTACTCCTGTATCACTTTGACTTAGTGATATTTTTACTTCTGGCTACAGTTGAAAGTCCATATGTCCTTCATTCACTGTAAGGCTATACACGATCAATTGAAGGTAGAGCTCCGACATGCTTGATTTGCTCACAATAAATGAGCAGGTTTGCTATTTGCTTCCAGAAACTGAAAGGAACTATGGTCACACCACATAAAGGATTTCTAGTGTCCTGACTTGTATGCTAAATTCTGTAAACAACAACAACAAAAAAATTCCAATGCACCATAGAAAAGCACAGAATCAAAATATTGTGCTATGCATCTTAAAGTGAGAGAGCAGAACAAAATCACCACAAAAATTAGATAGCTATGCAAAACTAAAATAGCTGTCCAGCCTTCCCTGTGTTCTTAATTTTGCAAACTAGTTCAGCATGTCCTTCAACTCTTCCATGCTAAACATATCACTTTACCACATGATTACCTATCATTTATTGCCAAGTGTGGATATCAGAATCAAGATTCGACAGAACAGAACAATGAAAAGAAAACAGCATATACTCATTCTCCACAAGAGCCTGGCACTATCAAGCCAAACTGTTCCTTTCATTTAGTTAGTAGTGAAAAGCCCTCTATAAGTCTGTAAAGCACCTCACTAACTCATCAGGTCTCATCAACTGCTATGTCTGAGAATCATGTTATATAAAGTGATTCTTAAACCTCTAAAACATTTTTAAAAATCCTTCAAAACTTCTTAAAAATAAAACATTCCCTCCCACCAGCCCCCACTCATTAACCTCACACTTCCATGAGGACTCTCAAGTTCCAGGAAATTTCAAGACTTTATTCTGTAATTATATGTCAAATTCTCATTCGAAGTTCTACCTGCATGTATGGCCCAGTGTGCTCATAGCTATTAGCCTTTAATCAGTTTTGTTATATTCTCAATAATACCTTTCATTTGGTGTTTTTTCATTCACCCATTAGACATATTCCCTCCCAGTCCTTTTTCTGCATGAGACAAATACGTAAAGATCTTCTAATTTCTTCCTCTAAAGAATCCATTTTTTCCCCCAACAACCATTATTTTGGATTGAATTCACCTTTATTTTTATAGATGGTCAGAGTCTGTATAGGTGAGCAAAACCCTTTTTGTATGCTCATATTAATATCTTTAGGCTGAGACTGATAAGCTTAAGACACTTTCAGTTGATATATCTGAGGATGGGGCTTGCTATCCTCTTGGAAGCATCCCTCAGATGGCTCCAATGTATTCCAAAACTGATGAGGATACCTTGGCTCTTCTCCTCCTCTGCCATTTCCTACTATGGAGCTTATCAGAAACGTCTTTTTAGTTGCCCTTCTGAGTGACTGACCTTGCACATTTTGCTACTGAATCACAGCTCTTTTCTACTAATTCAGTCCTCTAGGTAACACAGATATTCTTGCATTATGCTTCAGTCCTCTCCATATTGACAAAACCTTCAATTTTGTTCCATGACCACAATGCCACTATTTATACTTTTGTCATTAGTAAAGCTATTAAAGAAAGGTGTGGGTAGAGGAACTGGTTACCAGAGGGAAAACCAGAACACATCATTTACTGTGCAGCAACTGCCCATTTGCACCCTTCTACCTTTAGTGATAGAGTCAAGTTGTTTCTATTTATCATGGGGTACTGAGGGCAAGAAATAGCTACTGCACTTAAGCTGTAAACTCACACTGTAGCTCATGACAGTTGATTAGGTCTCCTTAATCAGTCCCTAATGATCCCTCAATACTTCAGGGTACCTCCTTCCAGACTGATGATCCCCTTCAAGTACAAGCCATTATTATCTTGCCCTCAGTCAGCTCTTCACCTATTTTATAAGTTCCCTGCTAATTCCCACCCTCTTTAGTGCAATTATTGAGTTCCAGTGAAGCACTACATTAAATGCTGTACTGAAGTCCAAGCAGGTTTGACCTACCTTAGCTCCTAGTTAAGTCAGTTAATTTACTGAATAATGATATCGAGTTAGTTCTGGTACATACAAAGTTGCTTTTTAACTCACTTAGCCTCATATCTGTTTATTTTATACTTTCCTGCCAAATATATTCCAAACTGTATGTACTGGTGAGGTAAAACTCATGAACTAGCAATTGTCCAGATCACTTTTTCTCCTTTCTTACTATACATTTATACTTCCTATTCTTGAGTCAAAATTTCCATCTTATAAAATTATTTATAAAAAAAAAGCTAACAAACTCTGATTATTTCATGCCACATTGATGATTACGTACACATTTTCTCTATATGCTTTTTCAGATTTTGACTTTGTCTCAAACATGGAGAGTTTAGATTTCTCTTCTTTTCCCTTGGATATTTTGATCAGTTTATCAAGACATATTATTGTTCAACATTTTCACCCTTGGCAAAACTGAAAAAAATGTTATTAATTTTGGGTTTGAGTCATAGATAAATCTTAACTCAACGCCCTGCACAGAAGTATGGCTTCCTTTAGTGTGCTTTTCTTAGTTTGACTATCAACAAATCTTCTGCTATTTCATAGAATCATAGAATATCAGGTTGGGAAGGACCTCAAGGATCATCTTGTCCAACCTTTATTGACAAAAGCATGGTCTAGAGAAGATGGCCCAGCACTCTGACCAGATAAACCTTAAAGACGTCCAATGTCAGGTAATCCACAACTTCCCTGGAAAGATTATTCCAATAACTGACTGTTCTCATTGTGAAAAATTTCCCTGTTTCTCAATCCTTTGATCCTCTTTGTGTCTCTTCTCCAGACCCTCTCCAGGCTGTCCACATTTATTTTTTATAGCAGGGACCAAAACGGGACACATTATTCCAGATGTGGCCTGACAAGCACTGAGTAGAGTCAGGATAATGACTACCTCTGCTGGTGATACTCTTGTTGATGTAACTCTGCATCCTGTTGGCTTGCTTTACCACAGCAGCACACATGGAACTTGTTGTCCGCTAGGACCCCTAGATCTCTTTCCATATAGCTGTTCCCCAGCCTGTGCTAGACTCCTGGATTATGTTTTCATAGGTACAAGATCTTATATTTTTCCTTGTTGATCTTCAGAAGGTTCTTTTTAGCCCACTCTTACAGCCTATCCAGATCTTCCTGCAAGGTGACTCTTCCAAAGTGTCCACTTCGTCACTCAGTTTAATATCACTGGCAAACTTTTCAGGGTATTTTGTTTATTTCATTTTTTCTGCAATGACTAATTCAGTCTGACTTAAGCTATTTCTGTCTCTTTCCCCACAGTTTTTCACCTTTCAAGTAGCTTACTTTCTTGATCAATACTTTTTTCCATTCCTTGTGGGTTTGCTGTTCATACTTTATGTCCTTTTTAAGTCTTTTATGCTTTCAATGTATTGGGACTTTATATTCTTTCTACATTTCTCTCATTCAAATTTTTAGAGATTTTGCAGTTTTGACTTTAAAATATTGCAGAGCTTATTCATATTCAAGGCAGTGAACTTTTCAATCCAGCTGACTCCACTAATTGGTTTCCTTAATGTCTTAAACGGCAAAGAAACCTTACCTAAGCACCTGTTTGAATTCATCTTCCATATAATTTAAAAAGAAACCACTGTTGATCAGGACAGATTATTCTCTGAGACTGTTGTCTTTGTAATATTCTCATTCTTCACACCAATCCATAATTTCTTGTCGGTTGAGTAATTACATGGCAATCAGGCAACTACCACATCCAGAAAGAGCTGCACCAGGCAAACTGCCCATATTAGCCTTACTCCTCCAACTGCTGCTGAAGTCTCCTTCAAAGGCACAGTGCTATGGTACCTGGCAACACTTCCTCTACTCAGTAAGCTGTTTGTCCATTCTGAATCTAAGTGCACTGATTACCACCTTTACTATTGCTGCCACGAATAAGGTGTTTATTAGCCTTCTTAGAAACATATCTATTCTAAATGTGTTATTTTGTGCACTCTATTCTTTCCTAACAGTTAAAACACTGTCAGTATTCAAAACCTTGCACTACTCATATTTTAATTTTTATTTTCTTAACTTTTCGTAAGTAATTTTCCATTTACTACCATGGATTCCCACATTCCAAACCCAAATTCTCTTTCACTGAGTTTTGTTTATATTGTCTGCTTTCACAAGTGTGCCAGTAAAATGCATTTCATAGTGTTTCTGCCCAGGTACATGTATTTATGGTCAAATACTTCTTCCTCCACATTAATACCTTGCCAAATAGATGATACTGTATTACCCTCTAGCTACTTCATCCACATGAATGCTCCTTTTCTTCTTAGCATCCATTCTTTTAAAGTCTGTTATTTCTTCATCTATACATTCAAAAGATCTATATACCTATGTGAAGGGCTTATCAGAGAATCACAGAATCTCAGGGGCTGGATGGTGGGACACTGTTGGCATTTTTTACATAGTTGAGGTTGATACATCAGGAAAATAGTTTTCTCATGCACCCTTTTATCAAAGTATTGATGAATTACTTTTGGTTTTTAATAAATAACTACAACTCATTTTATTGTAAAATGTCTTCACACCTAATATTCAGCTCCATAATCTGAAAAACAAATTCAGAAGCCCTTCCCACAAAGCCAGAATTGGTTTTCCTCAGCTGAATTAGTTATTTGAATTAGTTATACTGCCAGAAAACTAAATATGCTAGAACAGCAGCTGAACATAAACAAAAAACAGAGTTTTAGCTAAAAATTAAAAATTTGAAAATATTTTCAGAAGCATTTTCTCAGATCTGATATTTTTATATTTACCTCTCCTGATCCAATCAACATCCAGAATACAGTGACACTTAGCAATAGTAATGAGGGGGAAAAAAATCAGTAGCTAAAAATCCCCAATATGTAATCTGTTTGGGAGGAATAGCATTTTGAAGAAAGTGACTGTATTCTGTTTATTTTCTCTAAATGAACTGGGCATATCTACACTAAAATAATGCATTTTTATCTATTAAATTAATTTAGGTTAATTAATTATAAAACAATTATCTGAGTTTTTATGTCATGCAGGAAGTTTCATTTATATGCCAGTTGTATGCAAAGAGAGAAAAGGTTGCCCTCCTAATTTATTGTAATGCATGCAACAATGGAACATGATTTAATTGAAACAAAAGACAAGAGGATGAAAAGAAACTTTTTTTTTTTTTTTTTCAGAAAAATCCAAAGCATTTGCATGCAAGGCCTTGAAGCATTTCCACATTATAAATTATATATTTATATGTAAATGGACCTCTGGCTTCTGTCCAGAATACTTTGGAAATTGAATGCTAGATTCTGCTGTCTTTCCTGAATATTCCTTCAGATTTCTACATCTTTGCATAACTTTGGTTACTGTTCATAAGCTATGTGTGAAGGTGAAGGGTTTTATAACAAAATGGGTACATCCAGGAGCTGCCTACTCCTCATTTGAAAAATAAAGTATCCCATAGCTGCAAAGCCAATGGTGGAACCTTGGAATCAAAGAAAAAGATTTGGATTGCTCTTCTAATCTCACATTTTCCTCCTTAATAAAAGATCTCTTCCACACTGACATGAATCCAAGGTAGCCGAAAATTATTTAGTGTGGTTTTGAGAAAGAAATGGTAATGGGGAAGGAAAAAAAAAAATACCTAATGTATTTACAATAGCTCAGGGATTGGCAAGGAATACCCTAACTACTGAGTAAAACTGCTGGGCCTCACACAAAGTGGACATAACTGCAGGATGGAAAGAGTTCTAGACAGTAGTCAACTTTGTTTTGCTCAGGTTCCAAGACTGAACCCAAGTAATCTTATCTGAAGAAATCAGATCATACTTTCATAATTTCAAGGTCAATTAATTGTTTCCTGGCAAAATTATTTTGTCAGGAAATTCCAGACCAGCTCCTAATTATGAGCCTTACTTCATAACCATCAGTTATGATCATAGTGCCACAAAGACAAGGGGTTTAAATGACTCTATTCTGACTCATCAAGTTAAAGGTGACTTGGTAATAAGGGTTATAATTTCAATATCAAGGAAGTGTGGGAAGACATATGGTAGAATATTCTGCTTTATAAAGGCAAAGAAACAGATTATTTCATCCTTTTATTGTCAGTGGAAAATAATTCTTTGAGGAGACAACAATAATATGGTAATGTGAACAATAATGCACTCAGTCATCAATTTGCAGAATTTACCTTTCCTAACTATTTCCTAATAATTTATAAAATATGCATTTGATTGATTGTTGATTTGTATTTTGCTTGCATTAGTTCTCATAGAAAAATTCTTTTAAGCTGGATTTGGTTTTTTTTGAGGTTCTGGTTTGAAAATCACGAGAGAAAGAAGGATGTTCCTTTGCTCAGTAAACCCTGGATCTCCACCTATAAATTTCATTTCAAAGGAAAAGCTTTCCAGGTGAATGAACACAAACTCCCTACCCCAAGACTTTAAAAAAACCCCAAACTGAGACAGTGGTTTTCTCTTTGGAAATACCACTGCAGCACATTAAAAGAGCTGTAGTCAGACACATCAGTTGTCGCTCTTTTGTTTGGGCTGGAATCTCTATCACCTTATTTGCCTCTACCATGCTACATATAAGAAAGCAGACATATTTTGTAGGACAGCATAGAAATACCTGAGTAAGAGTAACACAGGAGTAAGTGAAGCTTTACAGAATATTATCCAGAGGCAGTCCTACAATTTTTCTAGAGTAGCCTGGGCTACCTCAAATAGGAATACATCTTGCTGTCTCTACAGTGCATCATGAGAGTCCATGTGAGCACCAAGTTCATAGAGCAAAAGAGATGAAGGTACCAAAGCATCACTTCCAACTAAACAATTTCTGATACATGTCAAAAGTTGAGATGTTCCATTACAAAGAAATCTCAAGCAAAAATTTTGTTTCACAATTCAGTGGTATAGATAGAAAGATCTGACACTGAATGATAGAGCTGATAATGCATCAGTGACACAGTAAACAAAAAAAAAACCCAACCCTGTTTGTTTGGTGTCATATAAAACTATTAACAACAATATTCTGCACATATCAAGTCTGATACAAAGTCTGTTGGTTTCCATATGTAGATTTCAGAGTACAACATTATAAAAAGCTTTGTTCCAAAAGGCTCATATGAGCACTCTTGGTTGGCAGTAGTAGTTCGGCTTGACAAATATTCCAAGAAAAAGGTAGACGATCTTGATGATGATTTAAGATAATAAATCAATTCTGATTTAAAACTATCACTTTTTATTTTGAAATGTATTTGCTTCAAAAATGGGGTTTGCCTCATTTAAACAAAAAGCCTTTTCCTTGTTATAAAGAACAGGGAATGGTCTGTATCATGAAGTTTAGATACAGTAAATCTGGACTTGCATTTTAGTAGTGGGATAACGGTGAGTTCAGAGACACAGCTGATCTTCAATCTGGAGTCCCTCCTGGAGTGTTAGTAAATAACTAGCTGTTCCACTTAGGCAAGTGCTGTTACAAGGCAGATTATAATTACATCTGTGCTGTGGTTGCAACAAGAAAAACACAGTGCCTAGAAATCTTAAAATTAGGAATGACTTCAGGTTCAACTAACTTCTTTTAAAATGTGGAGTACAGCAAAACTAGAAAGCCCAACAATGTAAAATATCACAGTCACCTATTATAATTAACTCGAATGAGTGAAATGATTTACTGGTTAACTGTACAGTTCTCCCCGGATAAGAATACATCTGATCTGTAGCCAGCATTCCTACAAACATTGTTCCTCCCTCTCTGGAGTCATGTTGATTTTTGGGGGGTTACAATCTCCTGCAAGCCGGTAGATCACTGCCCTCTTCAGTGTGACATTAAACAGAAAAGGTGAAATTATGTAAATTACAGGTTTGCTGTTGATTTCAGCTAAGCCATAACTTCATTTCATGTGTTTCACCCACTCTTAAATTTTAGTAACAGTTATCTATCTTAAGAAACTTCAATGGCAAAAATCATTTGACAGGCATGTAAATCTAGAAGCTTGGAATTTGGGGTGAAGGGAGATGAGGTCTCGAAAATTGGTCCCACATTCATTGAGTAATTCTCAGTCTGCTGTAGGAATCTCCAACATGTTAGTGCTTGATCCTGCCTGTCCCCAATGTCAAGTGTGACATCTCTTCAGATTTCAGCAGGAGAATGTGGTAACAGGCACGCAAAAATGAGTGAACTCTGCCTTTTTATTCTATCCTTCACAAATCACCTTTGTTTGCATAAGGCCTGGGGCAAAGTCCACTGAAATCAGTATAAGCTGTTTTACTTTGGATCGAGTCTGTTATCTATTCTTCTTCCGCTCCTTTTTCTTTTGGCTGAAATGTCATGTCTCACTTAAGTGCTACAAGGGTGACCAACTGAAGAGATGGAGCCAGCAACAGGAGTGTCATGAGAATACATGAATGAGATATGTATATTCATAGAAAGATTCATTTTAAAGCAGAATATCAGAGTGAAGGCGCACCAGTTGCTCTTACACACTGATAATTTACTCATTTTACACATTATTACTTTGCTGTTCTACAGCAAAAATGTAGTTACTATAGCAACTGATTTGTCATATGATCAGAATGCTATTTTAATATCACTCAAAGATACGTATTAACATGCATAATATACAGACTGCTTACGAGGACTGAAATTATGTACACTAACATATTTAACTTTCTAAGGGATAATTCTTATTGATTTCTTTACTATCTGCATTTTCTTAATAGGATATGTAATCAAAGACTATCAAAGAGTAATGGAGTAAAACTATCCTTAGAGCTCTTGGTGAACTCATGCAACTTTTTCTTAGTGGTACAGAGGCCAGACACACCTATGAGGTTCAGAACTCCTGAGAGACTCCCAAGACAAGGTCTGACTAGATGTTACCAAGAGCTTTGGCTCCCGAGCATCTTTGTCACCAGCTATATATCACCTTCTCATCCCTTTTTGTACCATGCTCATGAATTAGGTTATTTTTTTGGAGGGCCTATGTCAAATGAATCCAGAAGGCATCTTAAAGCATCAACCTAGCATACAAAACATTTCTGGAAAGGCAGCCCAGCTGTAGCAGAGAGAAAGAAACAATTTCCCCGTATCATGGCACCCTGAAGTCCCAAGCAGAAGATGGATGATGTGATAACTTTCTCTTGGTGATTAACCTGGATTTATTAAATAATGGATTTTTAATCTAGTGGTCAGACTGAGTATCAGAGAAGGGGATGTTGATGGGAAAACCATTTTACAATCCCAATTGGGAGTGAGTTGTACAGTTTTTCTACTCATCTCTTTGACTATATTATTCACAAACTTTTGGCGAAGTGGGGGGTAGGGAGAACTCTTAACTGAATTTGAAACTCCCATTCTGGGAGCAGAATACCCACGCACACATTTGCCACAACAGCCAGGGAATATACTTACAGCACAGCTTCTCAGGTTGCACCAGCACAGTTTGTTTTGGAGGCCAATGCAAAGCATTCCTATTGCTCTATTGAGCCTTAAACTATTTAAGATTGTAACTGGTTAGGGAGGGGAGGGCTCCCAATTCAAATTATTTCAACCTTTTTTTCTCCCTGTGGAGACTTAACATGACTTCAGTTGATGGCAGGCTTAGACAGTTTCTACTCCAACATACAGGTTTAACCTTTCAGCTCCCTTAACACAGAATTCCATCTATACCGTGTCCTATAGCCTTCAGCAAAGTTGCCCACATTGCAATTCCAAACTCTCAAAGGTAGCCCTGAAGTATAAGTCAGGTTCTTTCATGCCATAGGAAGCTTATAGGAGTCAGTCTGCATGTCACTGACTCATGGATAGCAGAGAGAGGAAACGAACACAGAGCTGCCAGAGGCCAGGAGACGGTACTCGTGGTACTGCTCCCACATGTCTGAGCCCAGAGGATCAGATCAGTTCTCAAAATCCTGCAGAAAAAAAAAGAAAAGGCACCTCTCTCTGTAGTGGTTTTGCCTGGGCTGGGTTTTGGTAGAGAGGGGTGCTACAGAGGTGGCTTCTTTAAATAAAGATCTGCCAGAAGCTTCCCTTGTAGCTAATAGGGCTAGTGCCAGTCGATTCTAAGAGGGATCTGCAGCTGAACAAGGAGGGGGAGGAGGGTGCTTAGACCCTGAAAGAAAGATTCCCCTGTGACCTGTGATGCAGCCCATGGTGAGGCAGCTGTGCCCCTGCAGTCCATGGAGGTCACTGGGAAGCAGACACCTACTTGCAACCTGTGGAGGACCCCACACCTCAGCGGGTGGATGTCTGAAGGAGGCTGTGACTCTATGGGAAGCCAATGTTGGAGCAAGTTCCTGGCAGGACCTGGGAGCCCATGGGGAGAGAGGAGCCCCCCGCCCCCAGACAGTAAGTTTGCTGTCAGGACTTGTGATGCCGTGAGGGATCCAGGCTGGAGCAGTCGGTACCTGAAGGACTGTTCTCCCATTGGATGACCCACACTGGGGCAGGGTGTGAGGAGCTGCCCCGTGGCAGACCCCATGCTGGAGCAGTTCATGAGGAACTGTAGCCCATGGGAAAGACCTATGCTGGAGAAGTTATTGAGGGACTGTCTTCTATGGGGAGGGACCCCACACTGTAGCAGTGGGACATGTGAGGAGGTCTCTCCCTGAGAAGCAGCAGCGGCAAAGTCCATCAGTAATGAACTGACTGTAACCCCCATCCCCTGCACTGCTGGGGGGAAGAAGGAAGGACAGTCTTGGGAAGAGGGAGGGCTAGGGGGAGGTGTTGTAAGAGTTTATTTGATTTCTCATCTCCCTGTTCATATAGTTTATTAATAAATCAAACCTTTTCCTCCCTAAGTTGAGTCTTTTTTGTCCATGACACTAATTGTTGAGTGATATCCCTTGTCCTTATCTCAATGCAAAAAACGCTCTTTATGTTTCTCTCTTCCCTGTACAGTTTTGGAGAGGTAATGATATTATGACTTGTTGGGCACCTGGCACCCCGCCAGGGCTAAATCACCACACTCTCTCACTACCTTCATATCATCCACAGAGCCTTCAGTACATGGTTGATGCTGCAACCAGAGCTCACACTAGCTGGGTGGTGTGTTGCTGTTTGTCTGGTGTGGACTAAAATTATTCTTAAAGTGACCCAGACTTGAGTCCCAAAGAAAAGTATCTGTCTCCTGCTGTCTTACTGGCACAGCAGGTCTATCACAAAGTATACAGCTTCTAGAATGATCACCAGTAGTTTTCACATGACAAGACATAGTGTTTCCAATGCAAAGAGCCTGAATGAAATTGTCCCTCAGATGACTAAAAATGCATCCAAAATTCAGCATACCAAAAGGTTTGGGATCACAAGAGGTGTGCAGTTAAGAAAGCTTTGTCCTATTTGGTGGCAAAATAAGCAAAATAGAAAAGGTGTTGTTGTAGATATTGGTTCTAATATCTCAGCATGAGGATCCATTAGGTAATTATTTATGCAGGAGGACAGAATGTCAATGGCTGCCTTATATAAATCCCAATAAATATATAAATCAAACCCGTTATCATATAAAGATCTGTTTACATTCCTTTGCTGTATCATGGTATCCAATAGAAAGCTTCATTATCTATTTACTTCAAGACTCTCACAGGCCGGAATGTTGGTTTCATTATGTTTTATTATGTGTGGCAATGTCATAGCAACCCAAGATAAAACAAGTACTGTAGGGGAACAACGTAATCTTTTATGACTTTTGTTTCTGAATGAGACAGAATAATGGAAGAAATCCACATATACCAAAGACATAACACCATGAGTAGCAATGTTATGTATAAGCCAAAGTTATTTATTGCAAGCAAGCATTTTTTTCTCCACTACATTCCAAAGGTGTAAAATAACTAAAGGTGTAAAATTACAGCTTTGAAAGGTATATGCAGTATACATAGCAGTGTAGTTTACAGTCTTGGTGTGTGCCACCATGCACTTATTCACAGTTGATCTAGTTGAACGTATGTATGAGTCTGGGCAACAATGATATATCTATCACATCTGAACTGGGTCAGCTCTTGGATTAATAGGCTAAAGACTGAGAATCACCTTAGAGACAATTCCTCCTGTGTTCGTGGCACAGGGTATTGGTATTTTCTTGTAAACCAAATTAGGTATAAGATGTCTGACTGGCATGATTCTTTTTCTTAACTGGTGTGGTCTGTAAGATGTCCAAACTGCTGGATAGTTTCTTGGATTAAAAATAGAAGTACATGTTATAAATATAGTTGAGCCACAGATTATTTCACAACCACTTAAAAAGCTCTCAATTTTACAGTGCAGATGAAGCCAGAGTTAATTAACACTGGTCACTAGAGACAGCAGTAACTCACCTTTTTTTTCTTTTTTTTTTTTTTTTTTTTTGGTTTGTGCTAAATGGATTGCAATTACTCTCCCAGTAATACTGTGATAACAAAGTTTAATACGTTGAAAAAGTATTAACAGCATCAATGATGCATCATGAGAGAGCAGTAACTTGAGGAAAAATAAAGTAATACTTTTTTGTTCAGATATTGAAGGAAAAGATTTTTCCTAATACAGAAATGTATTTTCAGCAGTGTTTTCTAAACCCAGAAAGACTTAAAATGTTCAAAACCAGAAATCTTAAATAAGCTTAAATAATTTTATAATTACATACACCTAAATTACTTTATACAGATGTTTATGATTAAGGATGCATTATTATGACAAGAAAAAGTCTTTTCTATCCCTAAGCAATCAGGGACACAGTTGCAGGTAGGCCTGGCATTCTTTGGGGTTTTTTAAAATTCTGGTATTTCATCTAATATAGTTTGCTAGCAGAACTCAAAAAATAGTCCCATCAAGTCTTAATAATACTGTTAAAGAATCAGATGTGAAACATGTCTGAGAATACTCAGGGGACTGTACATTCCACAAGAGCACAGTACGGATATCGTTAAGTGCAAGGCTTTATAAGACCCCGGGGTTTCTTTATTGTCCTAGAAAATTCTCAATAATGTCACCACCATCTTCCAGATCAAGCTGAAACTAGACTTTCAGTTCTCACACCTTGGTAAATAAATGTTTAATATATCACGAAAAGATAACATTAGGTTGGTCTCTTTAGTTCAATGAGCAGTACAAGTCTCTTAAAAATCTCACTGTAGGTAAAAGCTGAAATCTAGAAGGTACAAAATGCTTTAGATTTGTAACCATTTTATAATAATATGGTTTGTTGTTTTCCAAAGGACTGTGTCAGAGAGGCACGCTGTAAAAATACAGAGATGCTGCCAGTAATTAGGCAGCTGGGTGGCCTAGAAATCTTCTCCATTACACTTTTGTTTCCTTGCCAGTTCTTCATGTTCTCTCCTGAAAGAATGTTTTGTTTTTGTTTATATAGCTCTTGTAGGCAGAATGAATAAACCTTTTTTTTCCCAATGCTTGCCAGCCTTCACTGATACAATATCAGCTTCTCCATTTATGGGCTTTGGACAGGCATTTCAGAGTATT
Source organism: Urocolius indicus (assembly GCA_013401255.1). Lineage (NCBI taxonomy): Eukaryota > Metazoa > Chordata > Aves > Coliiformes > Coliidae > Urocolius > Urocolius indicus. The sequence continues at coordinate 234,356 of WBNH01009879.1, forward strand.
TGGTTTGACGAGAAATCAATTTTCATGTCACTGAAAGAAAACATCTTTATAGCACTCAAAGTATTTCAAACTATCAGTCAGGTACAATTAAAAATGAAGTTCACATGGGTTTTAGAAGAAGAAATTGAGCTAGAAACCTTAGTTAAGCTGAGACAAAACCAGCTGGTCACTTGCTAAAAGGGAATTCCCTATGGAAAAAAAACCCTTTTCTCTGTAATTTCATGTCTCCTCCTTCCTTCTACCACCATCTTTTAACTGTAAGTGCTGTGTCTATTCTACTGAGATATTTATAACCTCCCCATTCAAACCACCCCTTTGGGGATCTCAAGCTGAGCAGGGCAACCAGGCAATGGGAGCTCTTAAAAGTGAAGCAATTCCAGTTGCTGCCTCAAATATTTTGGCAGAAATTCATTGAGCATGCATGGGAAGAGATTCGTCAACTGCCTGAAATGTTTGTGATTGTTAACTTCTGCTCAAGCTACCAACTACATGGTCCTCACTGAAGACAGCAGCTCAAAACTCAACAATTTATCTTATTTCTTGGAATAGCAGAGATTAGCATTTTACCTTTTTTTAACATGTGGAGCACTTTCTCATTTCCCATTGTCTCAAATAAAAATAAACCAAAAAGGGTATGGGATTTATTTCTGATTTTCAGAATAATTATTTTCCTTCAGTTGGAATTTAATCACAGTGTATTTCAGACCAAGGGGAGAAAGTGTCTGAAACTTATGAATTCTAAACAAATATAGTGTTCAAATATAGTTATTTGTCTCTTAGTCAATAGATACAGAAACAAATTGTAAAAGATAAAGTTATTACCAATAGAGATACAAACATAACAGAGCATATAAAAACAATTTTACAAAGTAATAGTCATATAGGTAATTTCACTGCAAGATCCCCAAAATGTGCTAAAAATGAAAAAGTTTAAGACTTCAGCCACAGAATGTTTTAACACTGAACTTTTAGAAATTTTAAAGTACATAGAATTACACATACCCTAAAAGAGTAAAGTGATGTTGCTGCAGAAACCTTAACTCTTTCATTATCAGAGCTTGTAATTTAACATCTTCTAAAGAATAAGTTTTTATAGTCATCTGGAACAATTACCACAAGAATCAGTACATTTTACATTTCATATCACTTCTCATAGATACAGCCCATTTCAAGATATTTTCTGCTCCTGTTCTCAAACATTCTGAGCTTTATTCTCTGCTCAGATGTGAATATTTCTGGAAGTTTGAGAAAACCAACAAAAGAAGTTCCATGTTTTCTTTTAAGTGCAATCAGTGTTGTTTTGTAGCAGATTAAATACTCTAAAGATGTTCCTCACTCTGACACAAACATCCTACATGACTGTATTCAAGTCACTGAGTCTTTTTCCTATGTTCTGATCGATAACAAATACTTTCATGCTTGCTAGCTGCAGTGTTTTGTGTACATAGCTGGTTATCATCTCATAATTCTTCTGAAATCTATAAAAAATGGAAAAACGTTGAAAACAAAAATGTTAACTATCCTTTGCCTTCTGCATCCTTTTGCAAAATGCCCACGGTCCATGTCTGAAAAATGCTAGATTTGAAATAGGAGATACTCTGGCCAGTAATTTTAGAGGAACTTATAAGTAGACCACGAATACATATAATAAGCAGAAGTCTAGAGATGCCTGTAATTGCTCAGTTTCAGGCCAAAGTTCTATTTTTGTTTCCAAGTATGATCTCTCATATTGCTGTGTTTACCTCCGAGAGACATGAGTGCAGCCCTGTACCCAGCAGAACCGAGGCTTCCCTTGCACAGCAGCCATCTATCCCTACTATCAGGGCTCAACCTGCACCAGCTGCTGCCTTCCACCCAAGGGATGTGCTCTCCTTCGAGGCAGTTCACCGCCTGCACAAACAATGCTGCTGTTTGTTTCGACAGCTTAAAAAAATACCACCATATCACTGACATGCCGCTGAACATGTCAGGAGCTGGGCTGTTTCGTCGCGCTGAAGTGCTTTTCCTTTTATTGCTGGGCCTATAACAAGATTATTGAAATGATTCAACAATAGTCAAGCTGCAGCTATAGATACTTGTTGAAAGTAAATAATAAAAGCATTTTATCAGAATTGCTATCATTTTCCTGTTGAGGGATACATCTGTTTCATAAGTACATTTTTATGTGTGCCTGCCTTATGTGAACCTGCTCTAATTTAGTTACACTGATAGGTACAGTTGTAGCTTTCTTTCTAACAATATTAACAGATGAATAGGGCAGTCATTTTCAGGCATCAATTTGCCACAGCTACGGTCAAAGTGGATTGGTTTGAGATTGCAACCTAGTAAGAACAGGTTTTTTTGTTATTGTTGTTGCGGTGACTATGTTGTTAGGTGTTGGCTTGGGTTTTTATTTTTCCTTAAAGCAGACTGCTGGAAACTGTTAGTTATGCAGTAATTTGAGATAAAAATTCATTGCAAGGAAAACAAAATAGGGGTCAAAAACATTCTTGTGAGAAAACCAGTTATAAGGTATAGCCTACTGATAGGGAAAGGTACAGAGCACATCACTCTAACTTCTGAGCACTGCCTGGAAATATAAGACCTGACCATGCCATGCAGCTGTATGACACACATACAAACATCAAAGGTCATTTTTAGAATATGATAGCTAAGGAGAACTTTAAAGCAAGTGGCTGCATCATAGCACTTTTGTGCCAGGACAATGTGTATTATTTTGAAAAACTAAAGTTTTTGCGTCAGATTCAAACCTAGCTGGAGAAGCCTAGATGCTATTATTCAAAATAGCTATCCCACAAACCCTGCTCAAGCACTATGAACATCTAAAGGAACTAACCTCCATCCCAGAACATCTGTCCAACTTTGCTGCCAGGTGAGTTTCAACTTCATCAGTTCTACCAGCTTTAATTGACAGCCCGTGGTCTCAAATATATAAAGTTCCACCTAGAAGTTGGTGACTCAACAGAGGAAAAAGACCTGAACCAACATCTCCACCTAAAGGAAAGTTAAGGTTGAAGTTCATAGGTTCCCCTTTCTGCTTTTCCTCCTAGGTAGCTAACCAAAACACTGCCAGTATCTTGGGCACTAATGGGTTTTTCTGTCCTTGCCCAGCCACCTGGGTTCCCTCTATGGCCCAGGACCCCATTTTTTATCCCCCAGGACCTGCCCGAGCGACACCACAGCAAGGCTGGACTTAGATCCTCCACAGTCCTGCCCTGCCCAGTCTCAGCACATCACTGTCCCCAAGGATGTACTCAATGACCAGGGCTGGGACTACCAGGATCCTCTATCTCCACTTGCCAGATCCGTTAGGCATTGAACTTGTAACCCTGCAAACACATAAAGATACCTTTATATCTAATGCCATGTGTGTCTGCAGGAGGTTCTCAGACCTCTCCCTTCCAGGGATGTAAGTCAGGAAATTCCTCATCACTTGAAAACTCACAAGGAAAGCTCCTCGGAGCTTTTCACTCAGTGCTTTCCTCACAGTAAGCTTGCCAGAGAAGGAAAATATTTCAAGCAAATCTTCACCAACACACTTTATTCCATCATGTAACATTGCATTGGACAGCAGAATCCACCTTATATCTATTTTCAATGGCTATTAAGGCAATGAGTAATGACAAATAGCTCCCAGAGATCATGTGCATTTCCTCTTCAATGAAGCAATAGGTTACACTGATACCCCTGCCCTACCACTCCACCTCTTTTGTGGTAAGAGACAGAAGGAGAAAGATGGTCATGCAAAAAATATTATTCTTGTTAAATAAATAATAATCTAGGGTAAGAGGTCAAAAAAGTTAAACATATTGAAAATTAAAATAAACTAACGAACATTAAGATAAGACAAATACTGAATAAATGGCTTTTCAGCATGCAAATTTCCACTGGTACAAGTTTATAGGCTTCAGAGTGTTTAACCCATGTTAATTCTCTTTAATTTTTACGTGCCTGTTCTCAGCTTGCAAAATTCAGGTAATGGACAAGACTGCTGCAGCTCTCTTTAATTTGAGAGGAATCAGGAACAAGAGCCCAGTCAGCCTCCAGAGACAGCAGTTCTGAATAATATTGCAACCTGGCAATAATGAAATCCCTTCATTCTCTTTAGTATTTACAACTGGCAGTGAATTTCAGAAACTCTCAATAGCTGGAACCTGGAAACCTCAAAGTGTGTTTAAATATTGATTGCCACCACTGCTCCAGGAAACAGGCAAAGTCTGCCCATGTCCTCCACTGCACCTGAGTGATACTGGTCAGTGAAACCTTAGAGGGTAAAGGAAAGTGTGGGATTACAAAGACAACTTGGACTGTGGCAGAAGCTCTCTTTTAACAACATTTTTTTTTTCAGTTTCCCTGGTTTTGCTTAGAAAAACACTACTTTCCCTTACATTTATCTCTATCCTATTCTTTTAAATAATTGCAGGAAGGAGAAGGTTAATCTCTTAGGCCTGAGAGAACAACTAAATCAAAGATTACCTTCAGGGTTATTTCCATAAAAATAGACAATGAAAACAAAATATGTATTCTGCAACCTAGAGGAAGGAAGAGCTGTAGCTGAATGACCTCAGGGACCTGGTGTGAGGCAGGCTCCAGAGGGAATCACTCTCTCCAAAACTCCCTTTGGAGCATCAAGGAAGAAATGAGCCCCTCCTTGCTGCAGAGTCCTGCCTATGCTTGGCTTCACAGGAGCTGGCAGGAGCATCAATTTAAGCTTGCACACAGCCAGAACTGTGAGATCCAGCACAGTGCTGTTAAACACATCCTGAAAATCTGCCACTTCTCACTAAAAAGGGTTGGAGGTAGTTTCCCCCTTCTCCTCCACAGAGGAGGGAAGCTCTTCGCGCTGTTTGTAATACATCCAAATATCTTCTCCAAACAAAATATTTCCCTCATGAATCATCTCAGCCAAAAACCTGGAGGAAGCCTTGGTACAACTGTCTTTCTGAGATGACTTCCTTACTGGGAAAAATAATAGAGTATAATTCCGTGATTGGGGAAGACCTTAGCATCAGTGATGTGGGATGTCAGAGTGGGGAAGGTAAAAAATTAGTCAAAATGTTATTGTTTCTAAAATAAAAACTGGTCTCTACTTGTTGGCCTTTTTTAAAGAACTGAAGAAGGCCTCAGATTTTTCAGGCATACACATGATGGGGGGATAGAGAAAGAGAGAATTTATGCCAATATGTACATTAGGTATCAAAAGCCTAAACAACTGTTTAAGGTTGTTTATTTTACCAAGCAAAAGTAGACTGATATCCTTGAAGGCAGGGATTTTTCTTCTCAGTCATACAAAGTTTAGCACAAGGAGTCCTGGATAATACCAGAGATTACTGAGCAAAGCTGTGGTGGCATATGCTGCTTGTCCCACTGCACTTCTTCCTGTCGCTTGTGTTGGTAAAAGCATGCCATCCTTTTTGTTCCTAGTTTCTTCTCAGATCTTTGCTGCTCTTGCATTCACATAAAAAGTTGTCTTTCTCTAACTGAAGTGGCCACAATGAAGACATGGCAGACAAATGTTGAAGCTTTCACTCCTCCAAAACTAAGCATTTCACCAAGTCAACTGATCTGTGAGCTGTACAATTAGCAAAGCCTTTTGCCCTGAACAGATATGCCCATCATCCGTGCTTATATCCACCACAGAACTTCACCAGTTCCCCGTTCAAGTCCTCCCACGAGGTCCTATACCCATGAGATGAATGAACCAGTAGTAGCTTGTATAGTGGCTTTTTTTTTTTTTTTTTTTTTTTCTGTGAAGTAGGCATCAAGCAATGTGTTGGGGAATACACATCTCTTATTTTGCTACAGAGCACACAGCTGTTGGGCTCATGCTCCAGATGCCCTCTCAGTGGAGGTACTAATTTTGGATATACTCTTCTATCTACTTGGTGACTTTCATAGATTTGCTCATTCCTGTCTTCGAAGTAGAAATTAGTAAATGGGCACAAAAAGTTAGGGGATAGGACAAAGGTTTCACGGTTGCTTGAGTCTCTTCACATAAAGCTAAAAATACTCTTAGAAAACATATTTTAAAAGATATTTTATCTACCAAATTTTCCATTCAAGTGGTTAATGTGCCACAAGGAGAAAATAAGCTGGAAAAAGATGTTTTCAGACTACTTTTCTTGGTCCCAGAATCTATTTTTTTCATTTCCACATTAAACAAAAGAACCAGTCATATGTAGGTTAATAAAGTGAACACAAGGGAGATGTACCTCCAAATTGGAGCCAGACGGTGAATAACATAGCAGGAATGTACTTAAACCTCAGTACCAGCTCGTGACAGGGTCTGCTCTCTGTCTTAGCCCTTGGATTTTGGAAAAAAGCTGCAGGAGCTAAGAGAAAAACTTTCAACCTGACAAATACTCCTTGGCTGGAAAAGGCTCCTGTTTTAATTCAGCACAGATGTGACTTTTAATGAAAGCATTATGGCTTTGCAGCTGCATGGATGATACAAACCTTTTTAAAGGAATAAATGACTCAAAATGCTTTATTTTCACTGCACCATTATGTTTGACCTTTGCCAGAGTACCATTCTAAAACCAGCTACAACTCTGTTTATGGTTACCTGTTTCTTATCCAGTCTAATCTTAGGAGAAAGGGGGCAGACTGACTCCTGCTAGATGAGAAAAGAGAATAGCCCATACCTCCCAGGTGGGACTCAGCACTTTGCAGGATTAGATGCCTGGTGAGTATAGACGCCAATGGTAAACAAGAAGGAAAAAACCTAAATGGACTAGGCAGCTAACAGCAAAGAAATACTGGGTCACATTAACACAGAGTCACTAGATAACAGTGAAAACTAGGTCAATGTGAGGAACACTGGGAGCTTTTTCTGCAGCAGTCATTCTCCAGAAATTAAGCTGGATCTAAGGGCTGGCTATCTGGCTCACATTCAGACACCTGCTTCATACAGGCACAGGGCTAAATCTTAAACTTAATTTCCTCCCTTCATCTCATGTCTTAATTCTGCTGGGCAAGGGACAAAACACACCTGTGTGTAATAAGATTTTTTTAACAGTTAGTTGAGCAGTATCATCTTCATTTCACCGAATTTCTGTCAGATCAGAGAGCCTGCTAGTCTCCCTCCACACAGCAGCATCTCGGGGGGCAATTCACCACACGTGCTTTAGGATGGGATAAATCAGCTCCTAGAGAGAGCCTGTCTCTTTCCACATAAAGAAAAAGCTCAGACTAGACAGTTTTCTGATAGCCATTAAGGTGCAGCAAATCCCACCCTTATTATATTCAACCTCAGTGAGAAATTAAAAAAATAAACCAGAAAAATAACGAAGATCAAGCAAATGTTTTCCATCTCACACATGAAGCACTACTGTTCTACACACACCACTTAAGTTTACTTTTAGGTAAGACTTTTCAAACCATCTTCTTTCTTCCTATTGTTTCTAGATGCACATAATTCTCCTGATTTATTTAAATTTATTTCCCTATAAGGAAGAAGAAATCAAACACCTATGGTCAACATTTTCTTTCACCCAACATGCCCTATACAGGTAATGCACTTGTCTGGCCCTCACACAGCAGAGCACTTACCCATTTATTTAGAGCCTGCTGAATCAAGGCCAGAGGTACCATCTTCTGCTAAGCAGTGAAATTAATAAGCCGAATATTGTAGAGTCAAGTTCAAGATGCTGACAAATTCATCTTTCTCAGCTTGGATTCCTGGAAGTCCCCACATTACTGTAAAAATCTGGACTACCACTCTTTGTGCTGGAGGTGTAATATGTTACATCCTCTTATTGACTCAGTGAAGTTTCAAAAAGTATTTTCCAATATTCATATAAAATGCCAGTACAACAGTCTGCAATATTTTGCCCATAAAATATATAACATGTAGAACACATGGAAATATGGGGGAAAAATATAAAAGAAAAGTTCATTTCCAAAGGTAACAAGAAAATAAGAGGAATGGACCCTTCTCATTCCTATAATCTAAACAACTCTGTTTAAAGGGAGAAAGGTTAAAGTTATTATTCTTTAGCAAACCAACCTGAATGAACTTTACCATTCTTGATTCAAATGTGGGGTTTTGGTTGTTCCTGAACCACACAATATATACAGAGATGCATAAGTTTAAATAAAATGCTATTACTTGCTCATTTTGCAAATTTCACAGTCTCTTTCAAATTAAACAGTGTTTCTCTGCAATAGATGAATATTGCAAAAAAGAAACTGTATGCAAGGATTCAGGAACATATTCATTATTTTATGTTTTATATATATATACACACACTTGTATGAGCATGTATGTATGTATCAAGAATGGCATGCTGGCAACTTTGCAGCTTAATGAGCATAACTTTTTCCCATAGTAACATACCCTCTACTTGGCAATAAGAAACATTCACTATTGCAGTGTAACAAAGTGATGTTTATTAAAGCAGGGTATGTGGGTAACATTTCACCACATTACACCACCCACGTAACTAAAATACAGAGCACTCTAGGCATTCACCTAATTTTATTGCTTGTACCCTCCTTCTCCCACTTATAATTGACCTAGCATATTTATAATTCATTCAGACAAGTTTGCTTCAGAATAAAGCACAGCCAATCTACGCAGTACAATGTTTTCCTCTCATCTCTTTCTACTTTTTGCTTTCCTCTCTTCTCATTTATAGTTACAAATCCTTTATACAAGACATGGTTGATTAGTCATCAGTTTGCTCCCCTTTTTAAAATTAACACACAAAAAAAGGAGCTCAATTTGTTTTTCTTTTATAAATATGCGCTGATGAATAGTGCACGGTGAGTAGTTACTTCAGGTATTACAAAATACTCTATCTCAATTGATAACATTTTAAGCCTGTAAATCAAGTTTTAAATTTGCATGACAAGTACTATGACATTTAAGCTAATGACTTGCTTTACAAATTTATGGACCCTTCTCATTCCTATAATAAAAACAAAACAGGAAGCTTTTGTGCTAAAGTATTTTGATTCCAAAGTTGCAAACCCTGTGCTCCACATGGAAGGGATCTGTGTTCCTCTGCCATGCAGTAAATTTTCAGGTGGTAAAAGGGCACTGCAGAGGGTGCAAAACATAAAAAAAGACAGACTGTAACGAGCCCTTTTCAACACTAGCCAGAAGCAAGCTAGAGTATTTCATTCTACTGCATATAAAGGAAAAAATCCCATTTAAAAAGAAATTTAATATCTTTCCGTAAGGAACAAGGCAGGCACTTTTAGAACTTCTTGTGTTAGAGTGTATCCTCAACCCTATTTCGACTGAGAGAGAGAAATAAGATGGTAGTTGCTTAACAGAAACAAAACCACAGCAACAAACCAATTGTCCCACGTTACCTCACTTCTCCATTTTCATGTGCAGGGTAGACAAACATGCAATGGGAAAAAAAAAAAAAAAAACAAACCAACAGTCTGGCTACACTGTAGGTAAATATCCAGAATTTTTGTCTCATTGGTATTAGGGCAGTTAGGTTCTCACTGTGTTACTTAGTTTCGTTCTGAACTTCCTTTGTTCAACTCTATTAAAATATAGAACACGCATAAGTGTATTAATTCAGATTACATGATTGTATATACGCATACTGACCTGATTTATAAGAACAGACTTCAGTATGTACTTAACACCTTCAATCTCCAGCTCAGCTGCATTCCAATGACTTATATTGGACTCAATTCTCACCTCAGCTTGCTCAAATACAAAATTCCCTGTTGTTCAAGAGGCTGGTGGCTAATCAAATGCCAACCAATTAATGAAAAATAAGAGGTAAGACACCAGATACACTGAAAACCACCAGTCAGCACAACAGGAAATAAAGCTGAGTGAAATTACATTTTCAGAATGCTATTATTAATTTGCAGTTGAAGAAAGACTAGTCTTGTGGTTAAGAACCTGTATTAGGACGTGGGACCAGACATGTGATTTGTGTCTTGGGTATGTTGAAGTCTCCCTGAATGACTGTGTATTGGCCAACTTCTCTTCTATGTCTTTTTCCCATACACGATGAATGTCTTTATTGAAAGAGTTGTCAGGCATTGGAACAGCCTGCCCAGGGAGGTGGTGGAGTCACTATCCCTGGAGATGTTTAAAAGATGGTTGGATGTTGCACTTAGGGGAATGGTCTGCTGGTTGATAGGGCTGGGACAAAGGCTGGGCTTGATCTTAAAGGTCTTTTCCAACTGAAACAATTCTATGATTCTATAAGATCTAAGCTTGACTTTGTAGAAGCAGTATTGTTTCAGTAATATTGAACTGCACAAAACCTGGAAAGCAACTAGAAACAGATATGAACGAAACATGATTCAATCTTAAATAAGCCTGCATATATATTTTTACTATAAAATCCATAATGTATTCTATTTTCCTATTAAACAATTTTTTTTCTCTAAGCAGAGCTGTCTTTTGGTCATGCTCTAGGGCAAAGCATCAAACAACAGGGCCCACTTCCTGCATATATACATACTGTTTCTTCCAGTAACCTCAGCAATTACAAAATTTTCCAATTAATTTGCTTTTACTCTATGGTGAAATACATGAATGGACAATATCTGTGTGTGTTAGATCAAATTGGTTGGGTGAAGAGATAAAAGCCTTTTCTACTTATATCAATTGGCCTTCTGAAAGACCAACTTATCTTCAAATAAATATAATCAATAAGTCTGTTTAATACTATTATTTAAGACAAAAAGGTGGAAACGTTGAGTACATAAAGAAAAAAGGAAATTTAAAATGCTTTTAAAACAACTCTCCTTTGCTTTAACAGTATGTACAGCATGACATATCTCAACACGTTAAATACATTAATATATGTGTACGTTAATAGATCAATATCCAGAGTACACTTGTTCATGATGCATTACAGATGGCTCTCCTCTAATTATTTACATATTTCTATATGGAGGCTGTGATTCTTACCGCTTTGATGGTACTTTGAGTTACTGTTTTGATGACTCTGTATAACTTTGAAGTGCTTCAAGGTGATGCTGTGTTCCACTTACAAGTCCTCTCTTCTTATATATGTGCTTAGCATATGAACAAGAAGATTTCTATTTATAAGTTAGACATTAAGTGAACAGCAATCTATATCAGATAACCTAAAGAATGTATTAACCTATGCTTCAAAATTTAAGAATGATTTCTCTTCTTGTAATGTTTATGTTGCCTTCTTAAGTTTTTGTGAATAATTATGCTCAAAAACTTTACAAAGTGTTTCAGGGATAAATTTCACACCAGCCTGCTGATCTAACCTATTCCACTGAAATGGCCTAAAAGAACATTAGTGGAAGCATAGTCCTTGAACATTGGTTTTTCTCTATACAAAATATTATTCTTTCCAACAAAAGATATTTCAGAAGAAAAAATTATACTTTTTAAGGAATTGAAAAAAAAAAGAGCAATGCTATATAAATCAATACAAGTAACTGATTTCAATAGAATAATCTTCCAAGAACATACAATTTTTAACATACCATTTCCATTGTTTAGATCTAACTATGAAGTCAATTTAGATTTACATAATCTTTTCAGGTCTTCCTGAAGGAAGAATGACACAAACCAGAGGAGTGAAGCACTCTGGAAATGATCTTGCAGGAGTAGAAGACACTTTTTGTAGTTTAAAGGTGGAAGAAGACTTCTGCAGAATCTGTTCCAAATTACTTTATTCCTCCAAGTCAATTTAATCCCTTGGAGAGAATATCTTCTAGAGTGACCTCCTTGAACCTTTGTGACCAGCTCAATAAAACACTAAAAGACCTAGAGATTAGAAAAGAGAGCCTTGAAACTAAAAGGAGTGTTCCTCAGGGCTATAAGTTACACCAACAGAGTGAGAATGAATCCCAGTGGGAAGGGAAGATCCTGTATCCCTACCACTAATTATCTGCTTCGTAATCTACTCCCATTATAATTGTAATACATTCCAAATGCAGCTCTCCTTTCTCATGCCTGCAGCAATGCACATTGTTCGGTCTGACAAAACCCCTCTTTGTTTGAGAATCAGAAAGCTATGTAAACTGCATAATAGTCTTTAAGAAAAGAATCAGATCTTTGTTGTGTTTATGCTACATATTTCTCTACGGTTCTTTCTAGAAATGATTTGACCATAGAAACCACATAGATGTTCAAATAGCATAGCTTAAGAAATACCGATCGACATGTCTAAATGCTGTTTTATTCCATGCATAGCTTTACCCACTGTATGTATCTTCATAAATTATGTTTGTCCTTCCCTGTTATTTGAAAATAAAGAAAAACGTTATTCTTGCGTACAAGTGAGGATACAAAAGATTTGCTCAGAATTATTCACAAGAATCATTCTGATCATAGACAAATACAGTGCACGTGTTCAAAAGAGGAGGAATGTGTTTATTCCATGAATCACACAACTTGCCTCCACCTCATACTGGAACCATTGTCCATTTGTATGACATGAGCTGCAAACTGCACTCCTGCACAAGCCAGATGGAGGCTTTACCACTTTACTACCTCACCATTCCATGCCATGCCATGTCTGAAGCCTGAAGACAGGCTCTTGGGGCAGGAACTAAATGGTGTGGACTCTAGTTGGAGACACTTCTCTCATCTTGCCAAGGTTGCTCTAGCTCTTTTAGTGCACATACACTGACAACAGTGCATTTCTCACAGCTTTGTGGCCCTGGACCTTGAAAAATACAGGACAAGGAAGTTTTCAGATAAGATAATGAAACACTTGTAATTTCACAACAAAGTAAAATTGTATTTATGCCTACATTCTCCATGGCCATATATAGGGTACACTGATTTTAGAGACTTTCATTTTTTTTTTCCGCATGTTTTTTCCTTTTCCCAAGGATGTAAAGTTACCAGAGCACTCTGTCAGTCAGCATTACTGAGTACAATCTCTGCTGAAGCCCCAGTCCTGAGTATATCAAGTATATTTCAGCAATGGTTCAGTTGTTAATGAAATGTAAGAAAGACCCCTAAAAAAATTATTGAAGCCTATAATTTATGAAAGGATTTGTGGGAATTGGAGAACAATGACTATTCACTAAGACACTTGCTTTGCCAGCTGCATACCCATATTCTATCTCCATGAAGACCCTAATTCACAAAGCTGAAACAACCTTTCAGAGAAGGCCAGTGTTTTGAGGGGCTTGTCATTTCAAACATAAGCAAGGTAATCAAGACTTTGTCATTTATAATCAGAGATTTTAATAATAGACACACTGGTTTGAATCAGGAATGTTTTTAAATCCTTTCACAGTTTCTTTCCTTGCTTTGATTTTTTTTTTTTTTAAATATTTGGGCTAGATTTAATCTTTCAGACTTGCTGTTTAATTTCTAATACTTTCAATTACAGGAAAAAAAAAGTGCCAATAGAGTAATCATTTTACATTAAGCAACAACAGAAGTGTAATGAAGTGGAATCACAGTGTTCAAGTTCTTCATTCACAAAACACTCTTTTATCCCAAACACCTGCATCTTTCCCCAGGCTGAGGAAGCGTTTTGATTTAAAACAAAATGCTAGTAGCTCTAGTGTATTATGGCTTCAGATCACCTAATGCCGACTGATTCTGGGTGTCAATTAATGTTATTATCACCTAATCAAATGCTACTTAATGAATATGTGGGCTGTACTCTTGGTTTTGTATCCAGCTTGGGATTCACAGTTGAAGAAAAGATGCTGTTTCCAAAGTGAAATTTACAGAAACCGCAAACATTACACTAACTTCTAAGCTAGATAGAGAATTAAAAGGGATCATGTGTTTCAAGGGGGAAGTTATAATATAAATTACTTTCAAAGTACTATATGTAAAGGTCATACTGCCTAGAGTATCCAAGGTTTAGAGGTTTTAAAAGTCATGTTAGGTGGCACTCACTCTCTGCTCTGTAAAAATATTACCAGAATTGGAGGCAGGGTGGACTCAATGATCTCCAGAGACACCTTTCAATCTCAGCTGTCCTGTGATTCTCTAATAAGCAGGGTTACCCTTTCAGGTGGTGGCCACGCAATTATGATATACAGGCAGCTATGGTACACAACCTTCTTCCTTCTCACAGTCATAGAATCAGAGAATCTCAAGGGCTGAAAGGGACCGTGAAAGATCATTTAAGTTACGTATTATCTCACATAGCAACACATCTTCCTTTTCACCTTCGTCTTACTGAGAACACATTGTAATAAGCAGATTGTAGTCTAAGGTGACATATTCTGAATTTCTCCTACCTTCTTTGTAAGCATTAATGCAGCATTTGTAGTAAGGGACCTGGCATAGAATCATAGAATTACAGAATATTAGAGGTTGGAAGGGACCTGTAGAGATCATCCAGTCAAACCCCCTGCAGAAGCAGATTCACCTAGATCAGGTCACATAGTAACATGTCCAGGTGGGTCTTGAAGATCTCCAAGAAGGAGACTCCACACCCTCCCTGGGCAGTCTATGCCAGGGCTCCCTCACCTGAACAGTGAAATGGATTTTTCTTATGTTTAAATGGAACTTTTTGTGTTCCAGCTTCATCCCATTACCCCTTGTCCTGTTGCTAGCTACAATAGAAAAAAGAGATGCTCCAACCTCCTGACACCCACTCATTAGATATTTGTAAATATTAATGAGATTCCCCCTCAGTCTCCTCTTCTCTAGACTAAACAGTTCCAGTTCCCACAGCCTTTCCTCATAAGGAAGATGCTCCAGTCCCCTGATCATCTCTATTCATCTCTTTGGTATTATTTTCCAATGAAATGTAAATACAACTATGTATATTTAAACAAAGTCATCATTATTCTCTTTTCACCAAATGCCAAAAAGCTTTAAAATTAATGGCATTCAATCCCTGAATAACACTCTTCTGCAAACTTAAACATGACAAAGAAATTTTAGTACTGTATTGTGCATGACAACAATCTTAGTAAAACAGGAAAACAATTATTTTTTTAAATTCCATAATAAATTTGATTTTTAACAAATCAAATCCTTTTGGATAAATCTTCATGCATCTATCAGGAAACCTAAGATATACTCCAATTTGCATAAAAATAACAAAATTATAATTTTAACCAAGAGAAAGACAATACAAGGCTGAGGGTTTTGTGTGCTCCAAACTCATATCTAATTCCCCGTCTTACTGCATGAGGTCAGTGCCTTGATTCTAACCTACAAAGAAGACAATAGGTAAAGTCATTGCTATATTAATAACTGCTTTCAACTCAGAAACATCCAAGGCAGCTGCACTTGTATGTCCTAAAGCTTAGTGTAAATGGTTGTGACCATAATGAAGGCTTTTGAAATTTGGAAGTGAGGTATTTGGAGGAAGCTGTGAAACTAACTCTTGGAAACAGGAAAAAAAAACTGCAAAGTGCAACTATTTTGGAATATGACTCTGTATTCAATGCCTTTCTAACTTCAATATGCTTTTGCTGTGATGTTTCCCAATGATTTGAGAGGTACAAGTGTAAAACCTTTGTCCTAGAAAAACACAACCAATCAGACAGAGAAAAAAAGTGAAAGATTAAAAGAAGTGTTTTATATGGCCAGTCTTTTGAATGACCAATAATTTAATAACACAAAATGTAGAGCAAAGTTTCAAGATTTCTGAAGTTTTGAGGTATGGTTGTGGGGTTTTGGAGATGGTTTTTTTGGGGGAGATGAGGAGAAGTGTTGTCCTCTTTTTTTTTTGAGGCTCTAGTTGCAACCTATTATAGAATTATGGTTTTGCTGTAATTGCAGATGAAATTCTATCACTTCTAAAAATGAGCACAAGCAGTTCTTTTTAAAGTGATATAAAAGACAAGTCCATATCTTGATGCAGTAAAATGTTGGCTGTGAGTTGCTTAAGGGAATGCTCAAAAGCAAACAAAAGTTGCTTGGGAGTTGGATGTATTTTAATGAGCTTCCACAAACATATCTACCCCAGTGACCACAGGTGGATATCCCTGCTGGGTAACACTTGACTGCTCCTGAATAAAACAGGAGGGAGCAAACAAACAGAAGAGACAAAAGAAAAGAAGAAGAGATTTATGTCAGGGTACACTTAATGAACACCTGCACTTCACAGGCCTAGGTAACTATTTACCACCTTCTTCCCTCCAGATAAATATCTACTGAGAAATTACTCCTCTTTCTGTATCACTGGCAAATTAAATGAAACCCTTGAAGAGTGCTTGGAGGCAAACTACACATAGGTTAATTTTCCTTTTTTGTATGCCAGGAAAATAATCATCATGGGAGCACCTAATTAAAAAGGACTTGACCCTTTGTATGCAGTCATGCTTGTTGCTTCATAACAGAACGACTATTGATCTAGACATGGAGAATGCAGTTAAACAGAGCTTGCAACTTTAGCAGTCCAGCCACTTGAGATCAAAGCACCCTGACAGTCATCCTTCAGAAAATCACCAGAAGAAGCTTCAAACTAGCTGCAGTGAGGGCAATCACAAGGTATTCTTGCATATGAGAGAAAGATCTCAATACTCTTTGCCTCACTGCAATTTCGGAACTTGGACCATTTGTCGAGATCTGCCTTCCTTCTGCTCTTCATTTGTGATGACAACCAATGTATGGGCATGCTGGGCCTGTGCAAGGCATTTATAAACCCAAAACAAGCTACTCAAAAAGGCTAGCATCCTCAGATTGCTCACTGAAACCTGAATGCAAGCTACATTTGCAATCCACGCGCCACAGGTAACAGGAACCCTGATGTACAAACACCCAACCCCAAGAGTACTCAAAAGTTAATTTCTCAGAAAGTGTAGAATGTCAACAAAATATTGCTTTCTAGATACCCCTCCGAGAAAAGTCTTGATTAGGGCATGGAAAACAACCACTCTCAATTGCATACTGCAAACCAGCCAGTGGCAGTTCAACAAGGTGAGGTCTCTAGAAATGCCCAGACCAGAAGCTGAAGTTCTATCATGTCCAGCACACAGTTATTCACAGACTGAAGTCTGTCCCCAAGAGAGTATGCCATCCTACCCATCAAATGTTTCTGTAAACCGCTAATGCCTTTGTGGTTGGAAAACGTGTAACAGAGGACAACTCGTTTCTCAAAGATGCTCCTCCAAGAACTGATGGGAACCTGGAATGTCTGAAAAGTGATTTTTAAAGGCTAGAAGTAGAAGTTATCTTACTAAAATTTACTTAAACGTCTAATCCAAATTAGTTACATGAGCATATCCAGGATGTTTGTCCCTCTCAACTTGTACTCCTGACCACCCTCTGGGAGTCAGTTCCTCCCAAGAGGACTATTCCTGTTCAATAAGCATAAGTGGAAATTAAACATAAATCTGTAATAGCCCTGGAGTGTCAGACTGTTTGTACTTGATTTAGATTAAGACATTTATACTTAGATCCCCAAATATACCTGTCTTAATCTTAGATTGAATCCTGTCCTGAACTTCTATCCCAGTCTAGGAAAATGTTGTCTTCATTGTCTGAGGAAAAGCTAAACCTGGAATCATCTTCCCCGTGATTTGGTGTCAAACAGAAGCCTGTGCAGTAATTTCTTAGCTCCTGACTAATCCAGATTGGTCATTTTCAGATTTTCAACCTTCATGAGTGAAAAAATTGCTCTTTGCAACAATCACAGCACAGTCATAGAGCAGATCTTCAGATGTTTAACTGAGTTTTTGTTTTTACTGTAAAATATCCCAGAGGAAAGAATTTATTTCTAGAACTATTTGTGCTCTTTCCTTCATTCTTTCTATTCATCTCAGCCTCCTCCTCTTTACTTTCTGCTATACCCTAAATGGTAAGTTTTTTGTTTTAACTCCTCTCTCTCTTTGTTTCATCTCCTCTCTCTCCTTGTTTCATAGCCTCAAATTACTTCTTTTATAAGTGGTTGCACTACTTGCTGCATTAGCCTCAACCTGAAGAAAACAGACCTCGTATTCTTTATTTTAAATGCTAAACAAGGAGGAAAACAATGAAAAATCTATTTGCAAAAGATTCTTTACCCAGATTTCCATACTCTGACTACTGAACGTGTATCTTTTTACTTCACAATTTTTTTTGTACATAGTCAGAACAAAATACTCAAAGAAAAGAGCAGTACTGGTATTATTGCACTAATGTCAAAACAAATGTTCCATGCTCTGGTGGCAAGAAAGTCCATCACCAAGGGTCAATTGCTTTTGCTAAAGGTGGCTTAGTTGTCATTAAAACAAATACACTGTTGTGACAAAAGCATCATAGGAATTATGCTCTGTGCCCCTTACAATAGGAGCCTTGACATCCTACAACAAAACTGGACCTTTAGTATAAAAGGCCAAAAGCTTCAAATGCTCTGTGTATGACAGAAGAGAACAGGAGAGGTCAAAGTGCACCTCCTGGTGTCTTATGTCCTCATAATAGCAGCTAGTGAAAAAATGGATTATCCTAGGAAATAGCCATATACTACAAAGGCAGAAAAAAGGCTCTAAATGTTCATTGCCAGGCTGACCAGGGGAAATCCTGACCCCAGGTCCCCAGCGTGTCAGTGGTCAGGTACCTAAGCTGCTTAATAGTCAACTTGGGACACTCCTATGCCCTGCCTAACATCCCAACTCTGACTGCAGCCAAACTCCAGCACTGCTGGGAAGGACATTGAGGAATGTGGAATTCTGTTTCACTTGGGAAGTATGAATTTGTAGGTTCTTTCAAACATATTGCAAGATGTTTATCTCACAGTATGTTGATACCAAAAAGATACTATTCTGGAGTCTTCATAAACAAAGCAATATATTGCCTCAAGCTGAAAATAAGACAGTAATTCAATACAGAAATTCACCAGCAACATACAGTACTTGAATTTATTTTAAAGACTGCACTTACAGTCCCCCTTGGGCTAAAGCTTTTCTATCACATCAGGGAGAATCAAGCAAACAAAGTCTATATTTTTGCATAAAGTGTTTTATGTTCAATACTTCAATATTTATGTGTGGCATTATTTACCCTACACAAAAATATAGGCTTTGTGTCTTTCATTTATTCAACACGCCAGAATTGCTAATACCCATGGGTGTATTACACCCACAGGTTTATTCCTCTGACAATCCTTACCTCAGGAAAATGAAAATTTTACATTTTAAATTAAAGCTAACTCTAATTTGCAATTGTAATGTACAGTAAGAGATTATTATACAGTATGTGTGCCAAAGGAACTGCCTGATGCTGCTAAAGTACACTATAGTAAGGGCTGCTGTGCATGAATGTGACACATGAGAATGAGGGAAAAAAAATACATCAAATAACTCAGGTTGCTAACTATAACAACTCCATATTGCTAAAGTAAGTTCAGATGTGGCTGATAATCTGCTAGAACCCACCAATCTCTCCAGTCTGGCAAGGAAACCTCACTCACACATTACTCACCTGTGAAACAAACAATGCCTTTGTAACTATGCAGAAAAAAGTTATATCCCTGGAGTTTCACCCTTTGTTAATTGCCTTGGTATTAGCTCTTCTGTTGTATAACATTATATCAAGGAAGATTTCTGACTATATTGCAAAAAAACAGAAAACTCTCAGCAGATCAGTTACAAATCTACCATTTGCCATTGAGTCTAGGTATATTTTAGGTGTCAAAGTCAATGAACCCTGTTCCATGAAACCACTCTGAAACAAAGCTGCTAATGGTCTTCCCAGATTTCTCTGAAGTGGCAGCCTGCTAAACTACCTTTGTTTAATTCCACTGCCATGTCAAGGAAGCTCTAGCTTCATCAACCTCTTCCTTCAGAGCTAGAAGCAGGATATCAGATATACCTTGGTTGCACCACCTCTAGGACTCACTTCTGTACTAAGTGGTGAAAAAAGTAAGATTCACTCAGAAGGATGCTTACACAGGGCTGCCTGACACATATCAAGCCTCAACTACTTGCTCCCTGTGTCTCACAGATCACTTCCACAGCCCTGCTACAGGACACAGAAGTTAATAAATCTTTAGAATGCTATCATTTCTCAAAGTGTAGTTTGCTGTCCTTACTGTAACAGAAGCAATAGGGCTCATGCTCATTGACAGCTTAAGTATCCTGCAGAAAGGGATTGCCCATCCCTCATGAACAACCACAAGGGTTTTGGGATTTGAAATGGGCAAGGTATTCATGCAGAGCACTTCCAGGAGTTGGAGGCATAGATGCCAAGTTTTCTCTTTATACTGGTTGTGTGCATTGTCTGGCTTCATATTAGAAGAGAGACTTAAAAAGGCATGTACGAAAACAGATGCCTTTGCAATCATATGTTCTTTGCTGTCAGTGACTGCAGCATGCAAGTTACTCTCCCTGATGTGGTCTATCAAGTGTTTCCTGCTTAAAACCAATAAGCTGTGAGAGTGTTATTTGTTCCCCCACCTCCCACTTTTTTAATTTTCACTGCAAACACAGCTTATTTACACTCTGTCTCTTTTAAAAATCAAGTGTCAACTAAGTGCTAAACTGCTGCTATTTGCCAATGTTTCATTAACACCTTATTAACTTCCAACAGCTGAAGGTGACTGGACCCTCACCTCTATTTCCTCAAAGTAACAGTTAACTGAAGCATCAGGATAGAGGTTCTCCTGTAAATATGACTGAAAACAAATATGCATGCAGAATATAATCATGCACTTCAGCCAGATCTGCTAACAGACACATCTAGTTAATTTTATGCACAGTCACATACTATCAAGTTTGGAGCTCAGACTCTTGTTAGAGATAATAATAAAGATTTCTGTGTGCTTTTCTTCCCTTAGTCCATATCAGAGACTGGCTAAAACAGAAATACAAACCTGATACAAATTATACTACCAGTGCTTTGTTATTTCAGTTTAAATACTATGTAGAAAGATGTGATCCTCTTGTCATGTAAATCAGCACAGCTCCACCAGTTACCATAAACTCTAGTGGTTTACACACCTGAGCCTCTAGCATTTTCTGTATTGAATACCAGTCCTTGCAGGTATAACTCAGAAAAATAAAAAGAGAAAAGAAAGAAAAAAAAAAAAAAAAAAAGGAAAAAAGGAGAAAAGAAAATAAGGAAAAGTAACAAAAAAAAAAAAAAAGGGAAAAGAAAGCAACACCCAAGAACTGGGATAGAGCAAGGAGGCAGGAATCATCCTCCTTCAGAGGGATTCCTGAGAGATTCTTTAGCTTTCCCCTAATCCCCTGCCTTAATCTCTTCCCCCCATCTTCCTTTCCCTGTTCTCACCTAATTTGAAAGGGACAGGAAAGATGAAATAGATATATATTTGCTCTTTCTCTCTCTTGCTCTGTTTTCCATTTTACAAAACATCTTTCCTGATGTTTTTATCCCACACTTCTAAACCATTGTGCACATCTGGAAAAAGGAATTCATTTTAGTGGAAGTCATTTTATTGAGGTTTCCACTCTTTTTCCCAAGTGGGTAGGTCCTTTTGAGGACCACTAATTCTGGAGAAGCTGGAGCTGTTCTCATTGTTCCTCAGTTCATACTTTTATTTCTGATGGCATCTTGATTTCTACAACTGCATGACACATATATTAACACTGGGAGCTTGGCTATCAGAGTGCTAGTTATCACTTTCCATCATCCAAGCATGAAGAATTCAGATATTTCCAATGAGCTAAAAATGGGGATGTCTCTTCTATCATAAAAAGCATTCAAAAAGAATATGAACCAATATTTTCTGATTTTGTAAATAATTCTCATATCAACTATAAAACTTTCATATTGTTTTTCATGCATATAATGAAAAATAAAAGTTTGCTTTCTGAACTATTCTCTGAAAAACTGAGAAATCACAAAGAAGCTAACGAGGAAAGGGTAAAAAGAAAGGAATTGGCAGGCTTTTTTGGAAACAGAAGTACAAAGATTCACATGGGTGACTAATAAAACACAAAGTAAGTGAGACATTGGTGCTAGTAACAAAAGTAGTATACCCTAGTCTTTGAAAAGCTGAACTTTGAATTATTCTTCTCATATCAAAACACTGTGTTAAATTAGAACATTTTAACAATAATTGCTAACTCATAATTTGAGCATTCTTGTAGCTTATCTGACATGATCAATATGTTTTTGCACCTATGCAGGATAACTCCCAGCTTTCACTGGATTTTGTATAGGTCAGTGGATACATTTTGTTATTCTTTTAGTGTTGACCCTGTTTATTCTTCTTGTTACACAAAGACTCATGTTTAAAGATTTTTAAAAGTCTTCAGGACACTGTATTTTACTTGAGGATTGAAAGGAACGCTTTGCTCTCAGTTTTATCTCTGCAAGTACATTGGACCAGATTTTGGTCTCATTAGCACCAATATAAATCTGGAATAGTTCCACTACTCTCTGTAATGTTACTCCCAATACATGCTGATTTAACTGAGATCACAAGCTGGTCCATTGACCTAAGTAGTGTCAGTGGGGATGTACTGAGAAGAAAATTTGATCTACTAAATTCAAATCCTTGAGGTGTTGTTCTAGCAGCCAAGTTATTTAGAAAGAAAACACTGAACTTGAATGTTGACCCTTCATCCCAGCTGGATCTCCATGTAAACTGTGCTCCTGCTGTAGCCTTTTAAATAGATCAGCAATTTACATTTTAAATAGATCAGCAATTCAAATTAGTGAAATGCCAGAATGTAGGTAGCATGGAGGGGGGAGAGCTTAGCACTACCTGAAATTTCATCAGTATTCAACAGTGTAACTCTCCTTACATTTTCTGAGAGCAGGGACTGGATGGACTGCAAGGACTCAACTATTGCACGTTTGTGTCCAGAGATGGCAGAAGTGATTGTTATGTAAAAGCATGGGCAGAAATGGGCATGATATCCCAGACCTTGACCAGACCTTGACCGGCCATAACAGATGGGCTCAAGCCTGAATCTTGCTACGGAGAAATCTGCCAAGGGAACAGTTCAGATGACACAACCATCTTCTGGCCTGGTGTGATTTTCTTGTACGGATATATCTCACAACTCTCCTACGGAGTGTGGGATAGCCTGAGGAGAGCAAAGTATATGGAGCAGAGATGCAACAAGACTGCTGCTGACACTAGGCCCTGAGCCGACACGGACTCATGTGTCAGAGAGTCCAACCATGCTTCAATTGCCATTTGGCTGTCGTGTGCAGTGCAAGATGATGGCTTTGTGCTCTGATTCTTGTTCCTTTAAATGCCCAAATGTTTCTGAGACCAGCAGGTGTTTGCTTCCAGGAGCACTGAGGTCTAAAGTGGATGTAGATGTCTCTATGTTTAAGCCACAACAGACCGCGGGCTTTAAAATAAAATTCTTGGATTTTAGCACCAACGTAGGTGGTCTGAATCTCACCAAAGATAAATTATTGGCAGAGAGAACAATGCATAAACAGAGGAAAATGTAAATAGAAGGCTCAATGTAAAACTATATGACTATGTGGTATTTTCTTCTGAAGGTTCTGGCCTGTGCCAGTCTGTGTTATAGAATGGCTCATCAGGACCTGCCAAACAGAGATATGTCCTTTTGTCTTCCTTTGGAGCCACACACACAATAACTGAGTCATTTGTCAATGAGGGTCCAACTTGTGCTCCTTACAACAGGCTCATGGGATTATTTGGAACCAAGAAGCAGCCAGTTCTTCTGAGCCACTTGTGCAAAAACACGAAACTGATGTAGAGTGAGACTTTTATTAGCTGTTTAGTTCATTTTCTGTTTTTTGCTTTGCTTCTTCATTTATTTTTCTCTCTATTCAAATATTTAAATCATTGCTGCTAGGTACTGAAAGAACTTTGAACTATGTTATTTCCACCTTTGACCTTCAGCACTGATCTTATCCTGAACCACCTTTTAATTGCTGCCACCAATTAAAAACATGTAATGCAGGCATATACACCTCAGCCCCGCAGTACTGAGACTGGCTGTCCTTTGCTGAAGGAATGTCGTTGCATTTTGTCTGCCTTCCTCACATCCTGACACATAAGCATACAGCAGTGTCACGCACTGAAAAAGCATCTTCACCGATCACAGTACAATTATTCTTAATTCCTCCAGCTCTGATATTTGTTCACCTCACACCAGGAGAAAGAATAGGGGGCAGTTGCTCAGGATACATATGGCTGACTGTGGGAGAACCTCTCAGGAGCAGCTCTGTCACCAAGGACATTTGCCTCATTGACAGCCCTGTGTAGCCTGTCAGCTTGGCTGCTGCTCTCTGCAAGAGAAATGACAGCATTTCAGGCTGTTAAAGGTGTGATTGATGGATACCGTCGGTCCCTACCTGTCAGCCCATCACACTGACAGGAGTGAGATCCCCCCAAGGGAGACAGCTTTAAACAATACAGCCCACCCACCCTGTTCAATGAGGCCCTGATGTCCTGCCACAGTGCTCCTGGCAGGTGGTAATTTGCTCGGTGGGGCTGGGGAAGGGCAAGCGAAGAACTGGGAGCTCTGTTTTTGCTGGCAAGGACAGTGACATCTCTCTCAGGAGTACCTGGAGATGACGGAGCAGAGCTGAGAGTGCAGCCAAGGAGAGTTGGCTGCTGCAGAGGGCTGGTTCAGCCCGGGGTTAGGATAGATCCTGCTGCTGCAGCTGCAGCTGCAGGGACATCAGTGGGAGAAACTTGTAGGATGCTGGCACGACTCCACAGCTTTGCATGTGCAACATTAAATACATGCAGAGGGTTTGTAGTTTGTGCCTCCGAGCCTGAGGGATGACAGAGGTGATACAACCACTTACTGCTGCTTGGAGGATGCGCATGGCGGTGCTGACACACATAGGTGTGAATTCCTCACCCTGCAGGAGCAAGGCTCAACGTTGTCGGACTGTTCCTCTGATTTTGTATGAACCTAAGCAAAAGCACCAGTCAGAATAACAGATCACCCTAGGAACCAGGGTTTGGTTTTTTATTTTGTTTTTAATTTTGTGTTTGCTTGCGGGAGATTTAAGGCTGTTTTTCAACATTGTGGTTTAAAGAGGATCTCTTCATCCACAAGAGCATCTAAATCAAACTTCAGACCATTCAGCCAGTGTCAACACAATCACAGCAAGAAATTTCAGTTGCCTTTCAGCAGCCATTTCCCTTTCTTGCTCTCCCCTTCTCCTCCCTACTGTCTGCTCCCTCCAGACCAGTGGTGTTTTGCCTTTGCACAGCTTGACCTGCCTCTCTACTGCATCTGGCTCACAGCAACACTGGGCCTCTTGGGCCAGGAAGCCTCAGCAGAACCCCAAAGCCCAATGACGTCAGTGGAAAGACTCCCACTGACTGCAGGGGAGGCTGCATTGGGCCCAGGTTGAAGCAGAGCCATCTTTCCTTCAAAAGTTGTACTTGACAGTTCATAGGCCGGCACTGGCTGTGCACTAAGACTTTTGGGGACTTGCTACAGTGCCTGCAAGGCAAGCGCTGATGCCACTGCTGGATCACTCCTTTCATCTGATGCCTCAGATATGAGCGCGTCTCACAGCTTCCTTTTCCCTTCCAAATCAAAGGCAGCGACTGCAGCTGCACAGACCAGCGAGTCTGTTTAGTTTCTGTGGGCCAACAGCCACCAGCTGTAGAGGCTGCTGTGCTTTTTGCTGGATGGGAGCTTTTAATTCCAACACACAATGTGTACAAATATTTCCCATATCAAAATTGTTCCATATCTTCCTAAGTTAATTAAATGCTAATTTTCTAATGAGGTGACAACAATGGCAACAACCTGTTATCAGCATGCTAGCTAGTACTAGTAACCAACGGGTGAGCACAGAACCCTTGTGCTGTTAATAAACTGCATTCACATATTAATTAGTTACTTTTTCAGATATATTATTCTGAAGCTGGACAGGAATGTGGATAGCAATTAAATGAAAAAAAAACACATTATTTGGAGATTGCATAGTTGCTTGGTGGTATTTATTATTTCACAGTGCTATTCTAGAAACCCTTCATGTGTTTTCATGCCCTCTGAACACTAGTTTAGCAAAAAATGGGGGAAGGAAACCTTAGGATTAAGTGCTATTCAATATACATTGAGTATAAATTAAAGTATTAAAATTTCCCGAGTTGTGCAATAAGAAGGAAAAAAATCCATTTGGATTTCATGTTGAAGAGTGGCCATGTATCAGTCACATCTCCATACTCAAAAAGGACTTAGGCACTAAAACCTGACAGAGGTGGAATTTATGTGCTGATATCCAAAACAGAGATTCTGCTGTCTATTTCACAAGGTTTCCAAACTCTCCCTGACTTCTGCTGCCAGTACAAAAGCTCTACAGACATCTTGAATTCTGTTTGTGCTCTATATCTCTTCAGTCTTAAAAAAGCTTAAGTTGCATAACATCTAGTACAGGCACTAGCTTAGGACCAAAAAATATGTTCCTCTGTTTATCTTCCCATGGGGCTGGTGTGAAAACTCTGAAAATTCCTACCAAACAGCACTGAGATGGGATTTTACATAAAACACAATGGCAGCTCTATAATTTTCTTTTGAAATATGGCTGACAGTTCTACCCTTTTCTAAGCTACTGCAGTATTTGAATGGGATGTGAGAGAGACAGTTCAATGCCCCACTCTGCCCAGCTAAAGCTCATTCATCCCGTGATACACTCTAGTCAGGAGGCTTCATCTCATGGAAGTCAGAGTGAGCTTTTCTCATCCCTTCTCACATAAAAGGAGTGGTAATTTCCATCAGGATTTTTATTTAGAGATGTGCCTATAAAAAAAGCCGTTCAGAAGTGAGGAAGGGCATGGGATTCCAGATGGGCTGACTTCCATATCTCTTGTGTCTTGTGAACACCCTTAGCCATCTTCATGGGCTGTTCATGGACCCTGGGAAATCAACCAGGATCAGACCCTGAGAAATTGATATTGCAATGGTAGAGTGTTGTGAAGGGTAAAGTCTTAACTGATTTTGAAGCCTATTGAAACCTCTGCTTTGTATCTGGGAACATCCAAATGTTTTTCTGCCATCGGCCAGCATGCTTCAAAGGTACAAGCCCCAGATTTTTTCCCCACTGTTGGAGCCCAGGCTATGTTAACAAAGATTGATCCATGTTTTATTAGGAATTAATTGTATGCAACATATTCAGACAACAAGTAGCAGATTTCCATGTAGAGCATTTTACGGACAATGGCATGAATCTTGTCACAATGAGCAACAGGTGAGATGCACCTGTAAACCATTTCTCTGAGTGCTTCACAGTCAGTGCAATGATGTCCTACAAATGCATAATAAAGCCTGCCAGGAAAATGAAGCCCTAATGTGAAATTCATGTTTGAAACTGTTTAGAACAATTTGTTTACTGAATTCAGACAAATACCTCCAAACTGGTTTTGTTACATTTACTGCTAGCTGAGCCAGGACAAAAAACACATGGAATAAACTGTAAGTCCGTTCACATTAAGCAATAGGTAGACAAATACCTTTGCTGTATTCCTCTGCATGCTTTTCTCTACTCCAAATGTGGATAAACAAATCCTTATTATTCGCACCTAGTAGTTGATGATGATAACAATAATAACAATAATGGGAAAATAATTTACATTTAAATAGAATGTTTCCTCCCAAATAATTCTACTTTGCAAAATGACACAGTGGGACTACTTTGTCCTGTTACTGAAATGCAGTCATCTCTGGAGTAAATCACAACATCTGCTTAAGATTCAGTACTGTCAATGCTGTGTGATAGATTAGTCGGGAGAAGGGACAAGTACTGTGTCTAAGTAATAATGAAAGGGAAATTGTTTGAGTTGAGATTTGTAAGAAAACCACAGATAAATATACTTCACTTTGGAGAAAAGTTCTACATGGTGTTTAGCAATTATTAAGTTTTTGAGATTTGCCTCATATTAATGGCAAAATATTAAGCTGTACAGCAACACCCAAGCTGCCAGTGTCGGACAGCTTCCCAATGGCTGTGAAATATGCTCTGAGCAAGTCTTGGGATGAAGGCTGCCAGCACCACGCAGTGAGCAAAGTGAACCGCTTCTTAAGATGCCTCTTTTCATCCCAACCTATCGCTTTTATCTTAATGAATTTGATATTATTCACTGTGGTGGATTTAATTAAAATATTCAAAGTATTTAATTTATTAATGATTTAATAATTAGAAATAAGTATTTTAATCTGTGACTGAATAATACAAGTATTCAATTTATTTTTTGGAAATCGGGGTCTAGGTTTACTTTTTTTCCTGTATTTTCAATACAGAACTATTCAGAAGTTGCAATTCTGCTATACTGGTTTCCTGCAAAATACAGTGAGCACAAAACATTCAATGCAGCCCTAGAAAATACATGCGTGTGGGAGACAGAAAGTGCTACAGCGTCTCAAAGTTCTGCTGGAATCTCAGTGGTGGTTAGAGATACAGCTGTGTGGAAAAAAAAAAGAACAAGTCACAGCTCATAAACAAATAGGATATAATTATAGCACAGTAAATTTAGAACCTTTACACCAACAGTTGAATTACTTTGAATGTGCCCACAGAGTTTTCCTCAATGTAATATGCGTGCATACTCACCCTTCATACAGGGCAGCTGGAAGCAGCTGGGGTCACACCATCAGAGCTCCTGGGCCCACAAGCCCAAGCACGCCCAGAAGTAAATTTAACATTGCCATGGCATGAAGTGGGTCAGTGTGTCATCAGAAAGTTTGTTGCAAAAGTCACCTGTAACCCAATTGTGGACAGGGAGCAGACAGCCTGAAGGGCAGCAGCCCTTCCAAGACACGTTCACATATTTGCAACTCCAGTCTGCTTCTGTTCTCCAGTTTTCTGGTGTGGGCAGTTCTTCACAGTGCATTCAGGATCAGCTGAGAACCAACTCTAAACCAAAGCAACTTCTAAAGACCCTTCTTTTCTGTCTGGAGTTGAGTTTAGACATCATCCTCTTGACAATTTAGCATATAGGCTCTTTGTCTCCTGGGGCTCCTGCTCACCCTCCCACGTGCATTCCTACTTTGGTTTTGCCTCCAGGGTATTGCTTACCTCAGGTTTATTGCACAGATAAGCCCTGTCTATACCTAAACTGCTGGGAAGGCTGATGCAGCAGCTGGGAGCACCATCAGCCACCCTGGCCCTGTGGGACTTAGAGACTCCTGGAATACCACTGGGAGAAGCATGTAGTGAGGGCATAACCATGAACAGACTCCTGCCTTCTCCAACACAAGCTTCTCTGTCAGAGGTGATGTTGCACTCATCTCTGTAAGCAAGGGTGATCTGTGCCAGTCACAGTGAATCAAGCTACTATCTGTGTGGGCTTTTTTGTTGTTGTTGTTAAAATAAGAACACAGCTGTATATATCTGAAACCCAAGTCATATAGGAACATTGCAGTATCAGTCAAACTTTGTTTTTCAAAGGCATGAAAGCCAGTGATATAATTCACAAATGGTGGTAGTATTATGCAGAGGTTTTCAAGCTCTTTTCTCCTCTGTGACCAAATTTTCCTGGAGGGATATCCTGTGTCATTACTGTTGAAGGGTAACACAAGGGTTGTTTTTCCCAAACTCCTAGGCAGAGTGAGATGGCTGAAGGCTTGGGCTTCAGATGCAGAGGCAGTGCTGTTCCTTTGGCTCTGGAAGAAGGGACTTCTCTGCTTTGTGATGGCTGTCTTAATTTCAGCACCACTTTTTCAGTTTTCCATATCACTGTTTATTCTTATTATTCCTCCTCGGGCACAGCTTTTTCCACTGTGCTTTCCAAAGAGGAACAACAGCATCATTTCTGGAGTACTTTACTCTAAGGATGGCTGTGATGTCTGCCTCTAAATGATTAAGACTGGCATATAGTAGAAGTTACAGAATATCCCCTTTTTTGTCCTCATTAGCCTGCTAACTTAGCTCTCAGCCTATGCTTAGGTCACGGAACACCTTGTGAGAGGAGAGTATAAGACAAAATCTCTCAGATACGTGACAGTCTCTGTATTCCTCAAGACTTCTGAGACACAGGATAACTTGACAGTGCATGAGCATGTTGCCAGTGGATCTGTTTTTGATATTTGGTTGTGAGGCACGTAATAGTGGGGTATCTATGTAAGCTGTAATTTAATGAACTGAGAGCTTTATTTCTGCAGCTCTCTAAACTGGGGCAGTCAGGTAGCCTGGTGTTTTGTAATCCTGTTTTACTTAATTAAAGTACTCCTGTTGGCTCGGTGGAAATATGTGTTACCCTGTTACCAGCACATGATGAAAGGAGGCAGACATCATTAGTGTACATGACTCCTTCCTCAGACCCCATCAGAGCTAAGGCCTCTGTAGTTCCTCTGGAACGGAATGAACATCTTTCTCATTGAAATGTTTTTTTTTCTCTCATATGCAGCTGCAAGATTTCCCCATTGCAAGTATTAAACCGGTTATCTGTAATATGTTTAGACTTTTATGAAGGTACATTTACAAATGAACCCCTGCTGTTAGGTTAAGGAAGGTTTATTTTAGCACTTGCAGTTCCTATATTCCTGAGTTGTTAATTAATTGACTAACTTTTTATCATCCTTAGTACAAGAGCTACTTCTCATGATCTCAACTCTTATTCCTGAAGAGCAAGATTGCAGTGGGGTCCTCTCATAATTTTTCTTGGGTCTGTGCCATTGGAGGAGAGAGTGCATAAGAAGCAGCATCTGGCAGTACATCTGCATCCAGTCTCTGCTGACATCCCAAGATCTGCCTGCCCAGGCTCACTCTTTCCCTCAGATGGAGCTTGACATATCTGGTACCCCACTGCCAGACAACCTCAGCAAATACTTCTGTCTCCAAGGGAGGCTGAGTCACCTTTTCAGCATCTTCATCTTGTGTTATCTCATTGCTAATCTGATGGAAGAGTATATGCAGTCTCTTTTTGAACTGCTTACGGCTCTCTGGAAGGAATCTGCTGAAAAGACATGATCTGAGCAAGCCGGAAGGCCTGACCTCGGTACAAAGATCAAAACCAGCCTTCTCGAGACCAATGACCCTGAAGTTTTAATTCTTTGCAAAGGACATGAAAACTAAGATGGTAACTGAGATAAATGTTGATGAGTGGATGTGACAGATCAGTTCCTAAAGTGTTTGCAAGGATGTAGCAAGGAAGCACTGAAGGCCCTGAGGCCATCTCCATAGTTAGATGATGGGTTGAAAGTCAGTGACAGTTTTTTTCTGTTATTCCATATCACTTTGCATTACACATTGTAATATACCCTCTGGTAGACTTTTACAAAGCAATTGAGTAACTCAATGCTTAACAAGGATACTTTAATTTTCTTGTTTAAGTTCCAGGAAATGAAAGATAATTTTTCACTCTGAGCTGGCAATGACAATCCCCAACCTAGTGATGGAAGAGGGGGAAAAATAACTCTGTGGAAACTCCCCTAGAGAACTATACTCTAAAGAATGACACATATATGGCAGTGGAGTGAGACCTAATTTTATCCTTTATAAACGAGTGTTGTAATTATAGCTTCCTTTCTGTATTTGCATTACCTTTTAAATTTAACATGTTTTATGCCAATGCACAACTTCCTTGCTACAGGAATGATTCTTGTTTCCAAATGCCCTTGCTCAAAGGCAGTATTTTTTCTTTCTTTCTTGCATTTGTATATTTTTCATGAAGTTGCAAAAAACAGAAGTTATCTTCTCTGTATGCTGGAATTTGTTTAGCAAGAGACATCTCTTCTGTGTATACAAACATAACATAGTGTAATAGAAACACTTGCGTGTTGTTGGGTACAACAGTCACAAGCAGATTGTCTCAGATGCGTTGCCTTTCCATTACCCCCTAACACTGACATAGTCCAGTCAGAGCAGCATGCATATGAGAGGCTGAATAAGGCAAGTCATAAACCTCTTTGGCATTCATTTTGTTCTTCTCAGTTGTCCTTCAAACATTACCCACTTCATCAGGATAAAAACTTGAAAGAAGGTAAAATTCACTTACAAGGAAAAAATTCAAAACCATTGCTCTTGTTAGAGACATGGATCTGATATTTCTGTAGAGAATTTACCAAATTTCAGCATCAATCTTTGGAAAAAGTCGTAAGTATTACAAGTAATTCCTGTTTTGACGCAGTCCTTAACCAACGGGAGGTAATTATCACTCTGTAACTTTTCAGATGAAGGCTGTATTTGACTAAACTCTGGGAAGCTCTGTGAAGAGGAGGGGTGTGGGGAACAAAAAAACCCCCATTTTTCTAGTAATTAAAACCAGCTTATGACTGGTTTATGAGGAAAACAAATTTCTGACATATTCTTGACACAATCATGTTTATAACTTGTCTCATCTTAATGTGAACTCACAAAGCTTCATGTGTAACGGCAAGGACTGTCAAATGGCACAGGAACAGAGCAGGTTTTAGAGAGCTGCTTTTCAAAATAAAAATCTATGTATTGCACTGGGAAAACTTCCCCTGCATATTGCCTAACTTTAAATGGATTTGTGGCTTTTGTAATGATCTGTAGAAGCTGCTCCACTCTCTTCTGTGTTTAGCACATCCCGTTATTAGTGGAGCAGCAGAGGCAGAGTGGCACAGAGGTAAAGTACTGCCTGAAATGAGGAGCTCAAGAACAGCCACGATTAATGAAAGGATAAACACAAGCATGATTGTCTGCCTTTTAAGAAGGAACAGTCACAAGCTCATTAGGGCCATCACAACCCATGGTACTGTTGTTAAAACAGCGCCCTGTTTTAAGTAGACAACCAGAGCACCTTAGTTCATGTTCCAAATGAGAAGCTGAAGGAAGCCATCCAAAGGGAAGAAAGCCAAAACCTGACTTTTGCTGTGCAGGCTGCTCTGAAGGTTTCTCAGGCAGGGAGGCTAAATAAAGCTGCCCTGAATGCATAAATTGCTGTCTCTCCAGAGCAAACCTTACTATGTTACATAGAAACAGATACTTGAAGCCTCTACAGCTTCAGCCAGATGAGAGCAGGGGAGATGGCAGGTCACTCCCTATCCCCTCCTCGCAAAAGCAGGCAGTAGGCACGAGTATCACATTCTTTTACTGGAAAGCAGTCCCTGACACTGAGGGAAAGAACTATGCAAAAACAAGTTTCAAAAGGACAACAAAAGACTTTTTTTTTTTTCTTCCCCCTAGTACCTCCCTGTGAAGCTAATAAATAAAAGTAAAAAGCTTGAACATCTCATCTTCTATTTATTTGCGGTAACAAATCAGGCACCAGTGATGGCAGGAGACTCACCTAATAGGTTAAGCTCCATTCTGTTCTTTCTTTCTGTCCAAAGAAATCCAGGATGGCAGTCCTATTCTAAACACCAGCAACTTCCCACTGAGCAGGGGTGATGCCTTAGGAGTGCAGAATCAGCAAAAGAGCTCCCCTGCAATCTACCTCCCTGTCCCTCCTCTCTGTTGATAGTATTACAGGAAACAGGGATATTGCCAGTATCAGTACATTTACATTTAACTCAATAACAGACACACAAATCTACTCAAGCTTGGTATCATGTCTTTTTAATACACAAAAGCAACAGTAATTAGCCTGACTTACACTTTGTGTAAATCTCCAAAACCCTGTTTATTCCTTACTTTAATAAATGAACCATTGTTTCAATGACAAACTGCTTTGTTTCCTGTATCTTTATCTCCTCCTGGCCCTTTTTTTTTTCCCCCTGTGAAAAATAAGATGTTGAGGTAGCTCTGATCAGATATCAGAATGGGCTTTTCTTCCACTTGCTGCTTCTTGAGCAACATGGTGAGTGGTGAGGTGGCTGTCTCCTGGACGAATTGGCCATTTTGCTTCAATTCTCCTCCACACTCATTCCTGGAATGACATTGGTTTGTCACCAAATTCCATAATCACCTCCTGCAGCTTCACTCTTTAAAATTCCTACAATCTCCTTGTGAAATGGCAAACTCCCAAAGATTTATATGCTGCTCATTCTTTTCCAAAGTTCAGGAAAATGCAGCTCTTTGTAGTTCACATTTGTAATTGACCTGCACAAATATCTTTAGGGAGCATTTGGGCACGACAGAAACTGTGCTACAGGGCTATGAGCTTTTACCTGCTTTTTTAGTGATTCAGAATAAGACAACAGATTCAAGCCTACTGTTTGACTAGTTATGTATTTATTTGTGATTTTAACATGCGAAACCAGTATAACAATTATAGAAGTTAGAAAAAATATAGCACTGATAAAAAGTATTCATGCAGAATGAGGCTTCTACTTGAACTATCCTCTACAATCACCAGTTAGTTGATTCATCCCAATATTTATAGTTCATCATTACAACTGCCAAAACTGGCAACCAGCAGGATTGTTGTCTCAATTAAGGACAGTAAACAGATTGTCCTTTTTTTCTTTTTAATGGAAAAAATCTAAAATGTAATGCTTCACAGTTTAACATGTTTACTCATTTAAACGAGCAAAAAAAATAGTGATGTGACATCTGCTTGAGAGACACTCGTACCTAAGATTTTGGCTGTCTCCCCACCAATTTGGTTGTGATTAAGGGGGGATAAAAGGAAGAGTAGAAGATTCTGTCAATTAAGTGCATTGATGAACTACATAAAATACTTTGCCTCTCTTGGAAGAGTGGAGAAATACATCTACAAAACAATGTATTACAGAAAACTAAGAGGATGATGAGGAAAAGTGCTGCAAAGCATCTCCGTCATCTCTTTCAGGGAAAAATATTTTAAGTGTAATATCACAGTCTTCGCCAGTTTATTCATCTCATGGCTTTGTTTCCCAAAGTGCAGGCAAAATCCACTACAAAATGTTTTAACAAGCAGTTCCAACATCATATTTGTGCTGTCTTATTGAGAAGCCATATTCTTATTTTCTTAGTTATAAGCACCGCTAATTAATTACACTACTGTAAGTAAAACTTGAAATGCAATCAAGATCTATAGTATCCTGTTTGTTGGCACTCTAACTTGCCTAGTCTGCATTTCAACAGTCCTTTAGTAAGAATTGTCCTGGATGCTTTTGACCTTAACCAACTGGCTCAGTTGTGCCTTATAGGCATAATCCCATATCAAAGGAAAATGAATCATCACTCTACCAGGAGCAGCTAGCAATGTTTTCCTACCTGAAAGAGCAGCATTCAAAACTTGGCCTACATCAGCAGATAATCCTCTTCCATGGTAGCAACTCTCACGGAAATGGGATGAGCGAGTTTTGTAGGACTCTCACTTTTGTAGGACTTTCTCTGTGCCTTCATTTAGTAGGGTCTTTTAAAACTTTTTGCTCTCAAACACAATTTGTTAGGCCAGCCACCTCAGATGACTACTAAGCAGATTAATTTGCTCCTGTTGTGCACGTTCACAGTTATGTGTTGCGACATAACCTTGCAGACTATGAGTCACCCCTGCTACAGTTGGCCTGATGCATGGAAGCAGCTATGACAGCTCCTGAATCATATATTTGTATGATATGCAACAGCAGCTTTAAATAAAGTGTTCTTCAAGAAAAGCGTAAACATATCTCTAGGGTCCATTAGGGAAATGCTTAATATCCCTCCTAAGCTTCCAGTAAAATATATTTATGGATTCTAGGAAATAAGAGTTAAAGCCTTTCCTTGGAACTGTTCACAGTAGCACCAGTAAAACTCCTCTACTGAGGCTTCTGTCTTGAGATGGTCTAGGTGCTGGTTCTGCTTTTTTATCAAAGGGAAGTGGAAAACTGCTGCGGAAAGATTCACTGAGCAAAACCTCTGCTGGAACACTGCTGTGCCTTCTTAGAGACTCTTCCAGATATGACATTCACTCTTACCTACAGTGTGAGGAATCACTAATAGCATCTCCTCTGCGTCCTCTGCTGGAAAGACACTTCAGTTTGCTCCACAAACAGAGGACAACAACTATACTGACATCTACTCTGTCCTCAGAGGTGAACATCCTTGAAAAAAAACACCCCGCCCTGGTAGGTCAGAGCTGCTGTGAAATTGGTTTAATCACCAATCTTTCCTTGAAACAAACACATAAAAGTGTTACTTTTACAATAAAGTCAATCAGCCTGAAGTTGAGGGGAGCTACACGGAACAATTTTGTCTGCACAAAGAGATTTGCTCTATTGGTACTCGGTAGGATATTAAGGGGAGTTCTCTTTATTGTCTTTTAAATATTCATAGTCTATACTCAGTTTTAATATGAGCTTAGGGGCTAGAACTGCCTAGAATAACCCAGATATTCTGAGGCTGTGGTGAGTACCACATTTGAACATTGTGCTGTTTAGGTTGCTTTATAATTCTTTCAAATGTATATATAATTCAGTGTGACACATCCAACATTAACAAGAGCACGAAAATAGTAAAAATACATTTATTATTAAAATAGACACTGAGCAACTCATACAAAGATAGATGGTCCAAAACCCAAGAGTAATTCAATCTCAGATATAATTAAGGGCAAAATAAGCCACATGTTTGCAACATGTTTGCAAGGTCTCTACTTTTAAAATATCAGGCATGGACAATATAGTCCTCCAGAAAGCAGAAATAATTTCAGGTCAGTTTCTGACTTTCCCTTGGAGTAAACCAGTTGTAATTTCAGTGAACTCGGGAGAATAATAACTTAGTAAGCTCAGAATAAGACCTCATTGCTAATATTGTCATGCTTGTGACTTTTAGAAAAACAAGGATGAATAATTTAATGAAAAGTGAAAGCTTTTAGCTTTCAAAATCTATTGACATATACTTCCATTGTACTGATAGGAGAAAAAGTATATTTCCTGCAGTATTTGCCATGTTCTGCTCTATACACTGAACAGAAGCTTATCCAGTTTCTCAAAGCAAAACAGAAATTTTCTTGTTACATGAGAATATCTTCCATGTGAATGAAAAGGTGTAATCTAACTGAAACCGACGGACAAACTGCAAACTACTACGCTTGTGTGTAATATGGACTAACAAGTCACAAATCAGGGATTCTGCTTCAGTCACACATACACGCACTTCGGATTTGGTGTACGAGTCATAATTATAGGAAATGCAGTCTTTCTGTTCTAGGAACTTCAAGCTCATAAATTCGACAGTAAGAATAGCTTGCTTTTTTACGGAACTGATTCACAAAACAAGTAAGAGACAATCTGCACAAAGGGTATAAAACTGCACATCATTCTCAGGCCACACATCACACAGAGAGCTTCACTCAGACATTAAGCAAGCAATCCTTCCAGCATTTTATGGAATAGAAAATTGCTCATGCAAAGTAACAGGAGAGGTCTGCAGCTTTTGTGACATGTGGTGTGGCACTGGTGAAGTGAAAGGCATGTCACATCCAAGGAGACAGCTTGTGATTTGCTTTTCTCTCCACTGAAAGTCGGGCCATGTGTCAGATAATGCTTCATCAGAAATGCAACATGTTGCTAAGCATTTGGTCCTGTGTGTGAGTATTAGTGGACTGTAAGTCACATGAATGCATAAATGGTAAGGTTTTGTGTCTGTAACAGTCATAATTAGAAAATGATAAATATTTGCATATATGTGCTCTCTCATATTCTTCTTGGAAGACTGCTGTACTTTGAATTTCTAGAGGACTTGTTTTGCATTGCATAAAGTGAATGAGGAGTGTGACAGATAAGAAGTAGATCCTTAGAGACTCATAATGTATGTGGTCATAGTTACTGCATGGTTTAAAAATTAACTGTATTGATCTATGTTTCTTAAGTAGTGATAATGGGATTGTGTCAGTTTAAAACAAACATCTTTTCCATTCTAATACTTGCTCTGATTTGTATTCCCTTCAAAATCGCTATAAAAAAATCTTGGTCAGGCATTTCTGTAACAAGTCACTAAATATCTCAGCTGCAACAAACGCTAACATACAGCTCTGAAATTGATACTAGAGATAATGCCAAGCTAGTTTGCTAATAGAATTTTGGAATTATGAGAACTTTTCTGGAAGTCAGTTTGCCTAACTCCCTTGACACATTCAGCACCAATGGCTCTATGCTTTTCCTGGTATCAAAGTGAATCCAAACTAGAGGGAGACTGACTACATTTTTAAAGGACTGAACCTTTGAAACCACAAGCTCAGTTATATGCCAAAGCTGAAGCAGAACAGGATAAAGCCCGAATTTACAGCTCCCTGCAGCTGCTTTGACATTTCAACTTCTTCAAGTGGCTTGTGGCTATCAAAAGGATCAGAAATGTTATATACAGTGCATATTCTGCAAGGTACTTTGCAAGAACTGAAGGATGTCATGGAGCCAAGATTTTCCCAACTATTAGTACTCATGAAAAAAGAAGAATTCTTAATCCTTACAACTTCTCACATTAGTCTGATGATTAAAATGATTGCAAAATTGGAAAGTAATTTTTTTACAACATCCTCCTAACAGGTAGAGCAAGTTGATATCACAACCAGCAGGAAGACTACGATTAAAATATGATTTTGACTTTATATTAATAATAGAGCAATACACTAATTAAAACCAACATTGACTGAACTTTCTATTTACACTAGTTCAGACAGCACAGGAGGCAAAGAACTCTGTTTCAGAGGCATATGTGAATGTTAGAGCTTCTGTCATCCAGGTGCCATTTCTGACAGAACACATGTGTGCTGAACAGTTGGCAAAAGAACGAAAAAGATTACTGCAGATATATGGGCACACAGAATGTGGGATGACATAAAATTAAGTCCATATAGGAGGTGACAGACTGCTTCTAAAAAGATTTTTTCTTCCCCCCAATTTCTTCCATCTTGGTGCGCGTGTGTGTGCACACATGCACAAGAAAGATTAAAAGGGTGAGAAAAGATGAAGGGGTTTTGATAAATTTTAAATAGAAATCAAGATTTTTTTTTTATTTGGTATTCCTGCTTTCTTTTGGAAAAGGAACCTAATTTGGCTATTAGGAAACTTTGATTACTAAATTTACTCAAGGCAGAGTCTCCTCTTGTGAAGTCAGCATCAATACCCACGATAATAACAGCACCTGTCTTTTGAAATCAAAGTTCTCTGCCTGAGAAAAAAACAATGTAAACAATCAACTTTGTGTATTGTACTGCTGCTCCTGGCTTTGGCAATAACCAAATATGCTTGCCTGGCAGGAGTGTTCTCTTATTTTGGAGATCTGGAATGTAAAAGTGGCTGACGTATTTCA
This sequence comes from Urocolius indicus, assembly GCA_013401255.1. Taxonomy (NCBI): domain Eukaryota; kingdom Metazoa; phylum Chordata; class Aves; order Coliiformes; family Coliidae; genus Urocolius; species Urocolius indicus. The sequence goes on from WBNH01009879.1 coordinate 273,216, forward strand.
AAACTTTCTTATGAATTTGGACTGCAAGAAATGGCATCATTTGCTGTCTCACAGTGAAGGGACTGTGTGCTCCTACGTAGTCTTGTTCAAGTTGAAGAAAGCTTGATTCATTGTATCTGCTAGTTTTCATCTGGATCCAGATCAAGGTCAACTTCATCGGAAATGTTAAGATAAAAGAACGCATAGAAAGCCAACAAAAATACCAGTATAGCTGCAAGGACAAGGGCAACTTCCTGTAAAAATGAGAGAAAAAAACACCAACAAAACAAACAGTTAGAAATAGCACCATATTTTTAGACAATTCAGCAAGAAGTGTTATTTCCTTTCCATAACGCACACCAAAATAAATAAGACACGTGTAATTGCCTAAGGTATTGATACTTGAATGATCTCTTTTTTGTGATTACCCTTTCAGAATGTTATAAAATCCATTCACTTCATACAAATTTTAGCCAGTTTGACATACTGCCAAAAACAGGACACTTGGCTTAAAGATCTTCTATCTGACCTAGCAGTGAGAACTTTACATCCCTTTATTATGCTATTCCTTCCTTTTTAAAAGACAGAATTCATAAACCACAGTTTTGAACACGAATTTAAGTTATGAATTTACACTGTGAATTTTGATGTTTTCTAGCAATATGTTACTGCTTTTTGCCAACAAATTTGTAATTTTTTAATGAAGCAAACACAGTATGGTGGAAGTCAACGAAAATTGCTACCTCTACCTCCCAACCTCCTGGCATGCATTACAATATGGAGCTGCAAATCCTTCAGAATTGGATGAAACTTTTCTTCCTTCCCCTCTGCAATAAGGCAAAAAGCACAACAATTTGCACTTGGACTCGCCTCTCTTCCCATAAAATATTGCAATTTCCCTTATCTTCCTTAATTAACATAAAAGAGTCTTCCAAAGTATACATGATTTATAGCAGCTTTCAGAAGCAGAAAAATGTTTTTGTACTACACGTCGTGCTCATTATGTGACTGCCTATCATCATATTCTATCTTAAGGCTGGACTCTGTTAAGCTCCAACTTTAGATCTCAGATATAACAAATCATAGCACAATCATCCTCTTTACAACACTACTTCTTTCCAAGTCACAGTATTTGTCATTTTTAAGTTTTTATTTTCCTGGAATGCACAGCACACTTCCCATAGCATTGACTCTTCATTTTGCTAGTCAATGAAAGAAGAAATATAACTTTGAGTAAAATCCTTATTCTTAAGTTCCTTCAGCTCACATAACTCCAGAGCTATCACCATGCATTGCTTTATTCCTTATCATCACGATATCTTTTTAAAATCACACACTGAGGTGCTCAAAAGGAACAAGTCGGTTTGTATCCCCTCAAGCTGTTTTCCTTCTACAAAAAGATGCAGTTTCCTCCACTCTCAGCTTCATGTTGACCTACAGACCACTTGCATCAAAACAACTCTGTCATATATATAAAAAGTGCAAAGAAAAACATCTGAGAGACTTTATAACAACTAATCTGAACTGATACAGAAGATGCCACATTGAATCTAGTCTGACAGTGGGACTGAAAGAAGATGCCTACACCACACCTACACAATCAGACATCCTTTACCGTCCAAGGGGAGAGTGACACTCATTGGTGTAAGATTCACTGTGTTCTCTAAAAGAGGTCAGGTGAATTCTTCCTAAAAATGCCTGGTTTTATCCCCTTAGACCAGAAGGGGAGAGGAAATGTCATCTCTGGCATGAAGACCTGCAAAGCTGGATGAATTCCATTCAATATCTCTAGATTGATGGTGGCTTTGTGACCAACTTTCTGTGTCTACTTACATGCGGGAGTTAAAACTATGTTAGCTTCATTTTTTGAAGTCTAGTCCATAATCTGGCATTCTTCTATAGAACAGCATTTCATTTGCATTTACATGAATGCATTATATATTTTATCAGAATGTTGGATCAATAATTCAACATATGCCATCTAATAAACTTTGAAATACTACTGCCTAGATGGCATATGCTCTATAGGAGTCTTTGTTCTATGGAAAACTTTGCTTTACATTTTATAGGGATGATTAACTGAGATGCACTTCAAATTTATTTTACCGCATTAAAATTGCTCCTGTGAATTTGCTGAGGCTGTTTGCTACAGTTTTCAACTACATTTCCTTCTAGAATTACATCGTCCTCTGAACCTCATCCTTCTGATTTCACATGATTTGATTAAAAAAAAAAAAGAAGAAAGTACATCTAATTCACTCATATATTAAAGGAAAGTGGTTTTTGCTTTGTTGCAGTTGCAACACGTCAGTATCTCACAAAAGGGCATGGCAGCATCAGACAGGTTTCATTTATTTCCTTGTATCCACAGCTGTGCTCCCAGACCCATCTGGCCACACAGCTACTAATCTTAAGAGGATGTAATAAACAAGTGACATACAACTGCAAGCTCCATCTGCTCAGGAGAGTGGACAACAAAATCATACAATACAGGCACCGTTCACACTTGACACAGAGAGCAAATTCATTCCAGTATTAAAAAGTTTTTTTTCCTGTTTGGATGCCACGCTTGCCACGTTTTCTGCTTTACAATAGGTTCACCTTTCCTCTCCCTTCTCCCCAGACTTCCTTAGGAACGGCTGTAGTAGCTGCAGCAAAATTTTGGATAACGTCTGCATTAAAGATTTGTTTTCTAGGAAGCAGTACTGGGAAAATCTTGATATTTATTCTCAGGCTGCCCAGTAACTGCATTGACAGGAGTGGTTCTTTACCGTTAAGGTAACAATACCACTTTCCATACACAGGAACTGAGTGGCTGGATCAGTATTTATTAACCCTGGGAATGAAAAGCCTTATTGAAATTCCAGGTCTGAAAATTATGCAAGAACCTTAATTTTAAGTTACTGAAGAAGGCTGTGTGACAAAAATCTAAACCAAACAGCCTAACAAATGACACCTGGCTCTCAGCTAGGAATATGCAGTCTCTTAAGAACTGCATTCAGTTTATTAACTTTTATAAACATAAATTTTGCAATCTAAGTAGCAAATGAGATGCTACATCACCATACTGTCCTTGGAACAACAGTATATATTGACATTTTAATTTGTTTTATACTTCTCAGGCTTTGCTATTTGTATTTTAAGCCATGCATAGAAATGAAATGTTAAAATACTCCCCACTCGGCATATATAGCTCCCTTTCTCTTGCACTTTATGGATCATCCCCATCATCCCTCTGTGAATTCCATTTACTCAGAGGATTTCACCATGAATAATTAACCAATATAGAAAAAGTCTTACAGAAGTAAACTTAAAATGATCACAGGGCTTTTTTCCTCTCTTTTTTTTTTTTTTCTAAGAAAATTCCTGTTCTCAAATTCTAAAGTGCAGTCAAAGAAGTCTTCAAAATGAATAGAACTTGCTGTTATATTCTCTTATATGTAGAATAATGTCTGTAGAACCCTACTGATTTCAGCTTGGATAAGTTTTTCAGAAACTCTTCCATAAAGGAAACACATGCCATTACAGCATAATGTAGATTTAATTCTCCTCTCATTTTTTTGTCAGCGTTGTGTCTCTCAAGACAAAACACTTGGATAATGTCCTCAGATTTACCATGATGGAGCAAGTTGTTCTCCACAGAGAATTGTACATTTTTTAAATCTGAAACCAGCTTAAAACTAGGTGAGAGTACCAGAAATTGCTGTCTTTGAAATTCTAAGCTATCCCCAGCTACTTCTGAAAAGAGATTAAAAGAAAATCATGCTGATCAAGGATATCTGTAGAAATAAACCAAACATACATGGACCTGACAATCAACCTTTTTATCCCATACAATTTTTTAGATTCTGCAAAATCATATTTACAAATGGATGTTTACTGCCTTAATGCAGGACATTCTACATCTAACACAAGGTAACAGAAGTCACTTATTATCTTTTCTCAATAACTTTTATGTTATAAATTTGTATCAAAACAATTTCAGATGAAATTGTCTTTCAAATAATATGAACAAGGTATACACAGTCATCTAAAAGGTCTGGCTATATGTCCACAAAGCAAAAATATTTGTTTTAATAGAGCTATATAAACAATAATATACACAGTTATCAAAGATGAAGATTAGTACACTTGGATTTAATGGGTAACCTCTCCCCCTCAGTGTAACCTCTGGATATTCAGAGCTGGAGGGTTTTCCATCAAGGAGCTGACTGATATTTATTTTACCATAGAAAACAATAGAGAAGAATGAGAGTTAGTTTGGTTACAACATGTAACTAAATATGCCATACACCTGTGCTTAAGTACGTTGTGGGGTCCTCCTACCTTATTGACAAGAACCTCTCAAAGTTCAGCTGTGGTCAGATAAGTCCAGTCCTGAAAAAAAGATGCCATTTCCTAGGAGCAAGAATGATTGAACATTACCATTACCTCGTGGGGAAAATTTACCTTCCATGGCTGTGAGTGTTTTATGGTCAGAATTTTTAAAAGAAGTACAGTTTTACTTAGCTATTGGGAAGAATACTGCAACTTGGGATTATGTGAAAAGGTGGTCCTGGCTGTCAGTCTTGGAGTTGGCAAACTCAGCCCTCCAGACTGCTCCCCTCCTTCAGGGCCCTGGGAAGATAGATTATGTACATGGTCAGTGCTATATTCTGAACTTCTGAAGTACCAGACTGTTAAAAGTAATGACACCTCATGCTTCGGGAAGTTTCCTTCTTTTGCAGGAAATTTTCTTCCACCTGTATTGATTTCATTTCTGGGATTTGAAGTTTTGTTGTTGTCAACTATCCTTTGAACTATTAGAGATTAGTTATAAGTAGAGACCAAAGCCTGAGAAGTATGGACTAGCTCCTGCCTGGTGCATCTTTTCAAGTGCTCAAACCACCATGATCACTGTACTTAAGCACACAGATCAAACCAGGGTCAGATGGGAGCAACCTGATTTTGTTTTACTCTTTTGTATGGGATATTTCCTTTCTCTTCCATTTCAAGGTCATGGATCAAAGTCTGACTACTGGGATCACTGAGGATATCACAGTTTGTTCACTGCTGGCACATCGGGCTGCTCTGCTCTTTGTGAGGCATACAAGATGGGTTAAAGACGGAGTCTTCTGGCCATTATAAAGTGCTTGGACTTCCTAGAAAGTATTTGGAAGAAATTTTATGATCTGCAACATATAGAAGGCCAGATCAAATGATCTAACAGTCTCTTGTGGCCTTAATGTCTGCAAAGCTATAAAACTATATTCCTGACTTATCTTGGCAAATGCAGTTCACTAACTTAGCAGATTATGAACAGTGTGAAATCAGAGAATACCCTTTGCCAAAATATACTGGGAGTGTCTTATTATCTATTCCTACATAACTTGTTCCAGATGAGATAAACTCTTAATAGTGAGCTATCTAGCTACACAATAGATTAAGTAGATATGCAAAAGAATGAGCTCTCCCTTTTTTAGGAAATGTCTTTTCCTTAGCTCAATTGATGTACTACATTGCTAATAATTCTTTATGGAGTGGTATTCTGCAGTTAATTATGTCATTGAAAGTGTGTGTACAATAATACCATTCAGATTTGTGTCTACCTTTCAACAAGAGGGAAAACTTCATCATCTATTTCCCAGGCCACTGACTTGTTCTTGTAGCCTATGAAAAAAATCTCTCCCATTACTTTTGGCTTCTGCATACACAATCCCAGTTATCTGGAACTAGGCTTCTGCATTCCTCAAACCATTTTCTGCTTGCCCTATTCCTGGTGGCACCTCTTCGTCGCCCACTGAAAGCAGAGTTTGGACTGGTGGTACAGATCCTTTGCTGCTCCACTAGGTAAGAACAAGCAGGTGGGCTTCCACCAACAAGAGCCCTCCATGAGGAGACAACAAAACAACCATACAGAGAAGGTTCAGAGGCTTCCTTTTTGGTACTGCCACAAAGTATTTTGTCTTATCCAAACACCAGGAGACATATAGCATACTGTTTTATCTGGGAGTTGTTTCTCAAGAAAGAGGTCTATGCTTTTCCAAGAGACACAAAGTATTTTGGCACAGTCTGCATTAGTGTTACATCTACAAGCAGAACAACAGCACTGCTACAATATTTAATTTTTAAACATACTTAAAGAGCAAATATCACACACCAAATAGGAGAATGGTCACCCTGCTTGAACTAACTTTTGATAGTTATTAGTGCTTAGCTGCTTCTCTGACATTATCAACATAGATAAAATCTCTCATTGGGGAAATTAAAAAGTACTAAATGCCAGTGACTGAATGAAAGTTTGTTACTTTAAACTCTGCATTAAAATGACAAGGCAATCAAAGTTTGACAAGACAAGCTAATTAGTATGCCAGCAATGAAATGTGAAGGATCTCCGGGGAAATGGTTCTGAAAAGTTTTATGTCATTTATAGGGGCTTTTTTTTTTTTTTTAAGCAAATGTTGTCAGCTCTCATGGTGAAGTACACAACAGTAGAATTTCACTGTCTTCATTGAAATTAAGGACTAAAATCCCATCCCTACTTTTTCAGTCCTGTTACCCCCTCCAAATCCTACCCTAGGTCTTAGTTTACAGGCAGGAATATAAGCTCTTCAGGAAACTAGTACAAAACAGATCTAGAAGTATCAATCAGCACTAAAACTCTTACCATTTTAAGTGGCAGTGTGCTACTTATTGTGTTAGGCATTTCACAGAATTATACAAATATTTCTCTTTCCCAGAGAGCTTGTACTTCTACATGTATTAGAAGGATATGCTTCCTCTACAATATTTTTGTTAACTGCAACTTATATTTTTATAAGAAAATGCTAATACATTTTGAAAATCTGTGTATTGCATCAGGTACTGAAACCTGGATAAACAAATAAACTATATGGTAAATACACACATGTATGTGTTTTCTCAAAGATTTAAAAGAACTTCAGATATCTGGATTTAAAGTGTTACCTGTACACTGCACTGTAGTTACACGACAGACTGAAGTTAATCAACTGTCACAGCACAGAACCAGGGCCTACATCACAGAAAAAGACTACGCTCCCAGCTTTTGGAAGGTGAATCACGTTACTTATCACCATCAGAAAACTTTGTTAAGTGACAAAAGTGACAAAAATGTCACTTTGAAGTGACAACTGTGACAATACCTTCCCAGAGGAAGAGCTCAGGCACACTCAAAAGCTCTGAATACTAGGAAATAATTAAAGGAATGCACATTCAAGCCTCAAAATAGTTTCACGAATGTGCGTAACCTGATGGGACCTCAACTCTGCTGACTCTTCTGCCAGCCAGACATGAGGAGCGGTTTAACACTCTGCTGTCACACTAAGCAGTAGACTTCAAGAAATCCTTATTTCAAAATTTATTGAGAAGACAAGACAGAAATATCTGAGATAGGTGTGAAGGACGAACATAAGATTGCTTTTGGACAGCTGGAGGAACTTAACAATGGACTGAGCTAAACAAGCTGTGCCTGGGGGAAGGGCAGAGGTTAGGGGTCTTCACAACTAAGCAGCCTCTCCTGCGGTAGGGAGGGCAATTTCCCTGCAGATACTCCAGGTGAATCTACTGCCCATGGTGAAGCTTTGCTGACCTGGAGGGATAGAGCAGGGTGAAGAGTTGTCACTGTGAGACAGGAAGAAGTGCAAGTTTACCGCAAGACATTATGCCTTGCTTCCATGCTGCATGCTGCACAGTCTGTCAGCAGAAGTGCAGAGTTTTATTCTATGGGGATTGCCCATATTCTGGTAGTATTGTAACATTTAGTAAGCCTGAGGTTGTTGGCATCAAGCAAGCCCAGTGAGAAGGATCATACAAAGGTCCTGATTTCCTTCACCCACAAGCACTTTCCCAGAGGGAAAGGTGCCCAACTTGCCTTCCATTTTGCTTCAGATTTGTCAGCTTTTCTCAGCAATTAGGAAGCAAAGCAAATGACTGTGATCTGTTTGAGGATGATCCAGAGGTATACTTTAATGTCCAGGCATGCAAAAAATATTACAGCCAGTAATATATTACAGACAATATTTTAAAGAATTTCTTTTTTTTTTTCCTTTTTATTTAACGGCAGAGGAAGAATTGCAAACCTGAGACATTGCACACTGCAACTAGAAGAACCTCAGAAACACAACATCCCATGACCTGGAGAGTTGTGTGCCTTACCTAGAAGTCAGCTGGTGTTCTGCTATAACATGCAGGAACATATTAGTACAAAACAAACTGTTCTTGACTTCTTTACTCACTAACACTTGATTTTTCATTATATATATGATTACACGTATGCTTCTTCTCCCTCATTTTTAAGTAATAATTACTTCAGTGAAGGACCAAGATTCATATTTTTCTCGCTCGTGAAAGACAAGCAAAAACTCGCACATTTTAAAAGAACTAGGCTGTACACTAAGTCTCCAAGTAGAACATCACTTGTAAAAGGTCATGTCATTGAAAGTAAAATGAAAAGTAAAAATTCCTATGAAAGGAAGGAAAAAGCATTGAACTCAAAAGGTTAATAATCTATCCTTTAAACAAAAAAGGCAATCTACTTTTTCTCATTAAAACCTGACACACAGCACTAACTGAGGAGATTATGTTGTGAAAACATACTGCATCCACAGTAATGCTTGATGGAGATCAGCAATCAGGAGCAAAAAGAAAGCACTGTTTCGTGATTATAATAGCAAATTCTGGAAGACAACCAAATACATCATCTGGCAGTTCAACAGCTGTTACAGCTTGGTAGTAATACCTTGGCATTTGCTATAAGCTATAACTTGAAAAAATTGATTTCTCATCTGCCAGAAACAAGAAAATGTTCTCCTTTTAACATTTCTGAAGTTTCTTTCACTAAAAGTACCCAGGTATTTGATCAATTTTTAAATTTTTTTCAGGTTTTACCCTTGATGCTAAGCTAATTGGATATTAGTTTGCTTAAAAAATAAGTTTGAGGGGAAAACAATTTAAATCGACAACATGCATTCAGATAAATCCTACTTTAATGACCCACTGAGTGGCAGACACCACAAAATATTCCTAATTGTTCTCCTTGCTCACATTCACAGCCGTGATCAAATAGTCATTATTATGCTTCCTATCTGCCTGAAAAAGGGACAATTCCAAAATAAAGTTCAGTATCTTTCTGTGTGTTATTAGTTAAACCTTGTTCCAAGTCAGAAGCAGTACACAAGGATGTAGACTGAGAAGTTACAATACTTAACAAACCTGGTCTTTAAATTACTCTTGGGGATGAGATAGGAACAGGAAGAAGGAAGATGCTTATTGTAATTTTTATGACTATATGAAATCATTAAAGTGTTTGTTTGGTGTGTACAGAGGCTCTTTGAAAAGGTCAGTTTTCACTTCATTGACCTTAAAGCAAGCATTATACCAAAGACACAGACTACATAAAATCTTTTAGCATTTCGACTATTCTAGTTATTTTAGGCTTAAGCAGAAACAATCCATCATAAATATTTTAGATTCTGGCATTCCACTTAGATTTTGAAGTGTCATAAACAATACCTCTCAGAAATCAATATTCACGCAGTACATCTATGGGGAAAAGAAACAACATATACACAAAGGTGGTATAAGCTGTCAAATAGATCTCTACCTTTACGCCTAGTGCAGTTTTCTTGGCCTCTGCTTTTAATCTTGTAGCTCTTAACATAGGCCTGGTTTTCTTATAATCTTGTTTTCCTAGAGTAGAAAAGTACATTTAATGAAAATGATGCAAAAAGAATATAAAGAATGTCAGTAATTATCTCAGTTGAAAAGTCAGATCTAAAGTTTTTATAAACATCTCACAGTCCAGCAACAAGCATGAGCTGACAAACTAGCACAGAACCTATTACTGCAGAGGGACATCGAAATACATGTACAGATAGCCAATCACTAGTACAATGTTTATGAAATTGTTCAGTAAACATCAGACAGTAAATAAGTAGATTAAAGGTGGATGACGTTTTGCCCTCACGTTTCAATCAAACCAAAATTTTCATTGTCATTTTGTTGGTTAGTCATCTCTAATGCATATATACATGTCTAACACAGGACATTATGGTGAGCACGGATGTTTCATCATTCTGAACCAGAATGTTATTTGCAAGTATCAGAACTCAGAGACAGGCAGGTCAGTCCAAATAAACACTAATAAACCCATTGCTTCACACCATCTGACCACAGAATCATGTTACATAGTGTTCTAGAAGTGTCTTAGATGGACTTCTTAAAAAAAAGGTTATGGAGACCACCTCTTGCAGCTACAAAGAGTGCAACCAAATGCTTGATTACAGTGAGTCCACATGAACTGAGCTCAGAGGAGGACGTGTAAGTACTTCGAAATGGCATAAATCATTTATCTCAACTTGACAATAAAGCATAAAGCACTTGATATCTCTCAGAGATATTGTTTCTGTCTGAAGAGTCTGTTACTGCTGTACCATGTACTATTAATCATAGCATCTTTAAGTCAACAGGAGTCAAGTTATACACAAGGAGGGAAGGGAAAAGAGGAACCTGTGAAGAAACTGCTCAGAGGAAAACAGCCTCAACACAACCATGTTAGCTTTTCAATTTTCACTCCCTAAAGCACACATGCCTTTTTGTCCTGTTGCCTGTTTTCAAAGGTGAGCCAAAATGCTTAAGTAGAAATCTTTGGCCATTTTTAAATAACTAATTTTACTCAGTTGTATTCTAGTTTTCGTTATTGCTACATTTAAATAATATAATCTTTCCTCCAAAATGATGCCCATTAGTTTTGTGTATGCAACACTCCCACTTCCCCTATCAGATGTGATCTTAACATTCATAAACAACAGTGCAGTCTTCTCATTTTACGGTCACCTTCAAAACTGGGATATTACAGAGCAGTGGTGAAATTCTGAAACAGGAACTGGAAAAGAAAGGTTTTCTCCAGAAATACACTGGATTCATGGAAACACACCTCTCCCTCTGCCTACTCTTTCTATCACTCTGCTCATATTCAATACAGAGCTGCTCTCTGTAGCATATTGTGGATGCTGAACTCGCACTATGAACTTGCTTTCATTGTATAATCTCTCCCCAACCCCAAGGATTACATATTGTGAAGATCTCCATATTACCCTTTGGTCAGATATTATTCATAAAAGACCTGAAATAACTTAGAAAATACTCAACAGCAAAACCAAAAATAACTGAAAACATGTCTACTGGGGGAAAAAAAAAAACAAAACAAAACAACCAAACAAAAAAACCCAACAAACCAGCAAATATTCAAGGAATCTTCTTAGAGAATGGAATGAAGGAAGGATGATAGAATGACTATTTATGTCTGATGCTCCAATATATTCGATCAGTCAATGTATCTCATTTGCAGGACAGAACCTTTGCAGCATTATTCTTTAGAAGTGAATAATCTCTGATAATAGGAAGCATCAGGAGTACAGAAATGTTTTTGAACAGTTGGAGAAAGAATTGCAGGAATCACATAAAATGGCTAAGTAATAATATGAAGCTAGCCAAGGAGAGGACACATTTCTTCTCTTTAAAGTATTGCAGTCGTACTTTTGCTATGAAATAGCTGTCAGAATTTCCATTATAAATGACAGCAGTTTATAACACATAAAAATTCACTCCAGGCTGAAATTTGGCATAGATATACTGCAGCTCTGAATTTTTTTGTTTGTTTATTGGGAGCCAACTTTCAATAAAGTGATGCAGCTGTTCTTACTTACTTGAGAACAAATTCTAGAAATCTATGCACCAGACATTTTATGCATAAAATACACCTTTGTTTAGAAGTATATAACTGACAAGGGCTAAGTTCAATTTCAGTTCTCTTAATTCAAGATTGCTGCTTTACTATCTGAGGTAAACAAAGCAGGACAATCAGAGGTTTCCTTTCCAGTGACGCAATCAGAAAGCTCTCTAAGGCCCACTAGGAATGGGAAAGACGTCAGCTACTGAAACTCACCTTCCCTTCTTCCCATTGCCCACTCTCTCTCATCCTCTCCAAGGCTCAGCCATGAAGGGGCTATGAGTGGGGTGCACAGGAGATTCAGTCTGTGAACTACATATATCAGGAAGTATATTCCTATAAAAGGGAAAGCTTATTGGTGGTCTTTCCCTTGGTTTCAAGCACTCTATTACAGTTCATCCCTGTATCGTGGCTATGGCTAAGGCTAGATTCAACTTATCTAAAGAATACTTCCAGATTTATGTTAAATCTGATAAGAGCAACTAACCCCCCTATATAACAAATAGGCTATTTCAATAATGTCTCTAAAGCTGGCAGTTGTCCAAGCCTATGCACCTGCCATTAATTTACCACTCTCCTTGCTAAATGTGATAGCCAAAAGGAAAAAAAAAATATGGTAGGGAAACAGTCTGAGTCCACCAAGTGCAAAAGTTTAAAGAGGGCATCTGTGGAGTTCTTTGTAATGAAAACCAGATTCAGCAATTGTACTAAAAGACTCTTAAAACATCTGAACTTTCTGAGGCCTTGGGAAAGACATCTGCAGTACAGGACTATAAAGAACTATGAAACACAAAGCCCCTACCATGTGACTACTGATCATTACCACCTGGAAAACAGCAGGAATAAATAATACAGCCTCCCTGTGTTCTTTTGGGCCTGCAAATCCAACCAGTTGGAACACATACAGTCACACTCCCAGTGTCTTCTAATCTCACTTATCCTGTAAGCTTTCTTGTACATTTATCTGTCAGAGTCATCAGCTTAAGCTATTTCTTCTTCCCAGGAAGTGACCATCAAAGCCAGTTAAGACAGACTCATCAGACAAAGCCCCGTTTGTCTGTTTTACCCAATGTCTATTCAAGACATTGAGTTTTTCCTGTGGGAATGTACAAAGGCAAGAAGAAGAATTGTAAAAGATAGAATTGGAAAATTTCCAGACTAAATCTTACTTTTTGTTTTACTTAAGTAAAATCCTTTCCTCTCCTGCTTCTCATTACTGCTATTTGTCATCTCATCTCTTCAACTCCAGTGTCAGCTTTCCTTAACTTTTTTGTACCCCAATTTTACAATTTTATAATTTTTCCTCTTCTTTCTTTCTTTCTTTTCTTTTTCTGGACTTTTCTTAAGTCCATCACTTTCCTTCCCTTTTTAAAGACAAAGAACTCGTCCATGATAAGGCAACATTTTACTGACCAGTGCCACCATCTCTCTGCTAGTCCTGCCTCCTGTCAGTCCCTCCCAAGACCAGATGCAAAGATTGTCCAGCTTTCTGTTTCAGTGCCTGAATTTGCCTTTGCCCTTTGGAAGATCACCTTTCATCCTGCTCACTTCTTCCATCCTTCTTGCATATTTTTTTTTCAGTCCTTTGGTGGCAAAGTGACATCAATAGCAGCTCAACAAAGTTGTGCCCCATTTACAGGTCCTGCTTGGAAAAGTTTCTACGGGTAGAACTTATTCTACTAACTGTAGGAACAGAAAGAGGTGAAGATAAGGGTGAAATATAGAGATTTTCTGAGCTACAAACACAGCTGTATGGTGAAAAATGCCAAAGTGGCTTCCCCAGAGCATATATTAGGGATTCATACAATATGCAACACGAGTTTGTTTCTCCTCATGTAACTAGGATTTGAAATCTACATATTTCACAAGAATTTTTGTGATTTATCTCTACTCACAAGGGAAATTGAGGTCCCATATATTTTTTATTCAAGTTGATCTTGCATATTCAGTATTCTTTTTAACTAAATCTCCAATGACACCATGATTAATGCAAAATTTAGATGAAATAATACATGTGAGCTAGACAAGTTCATTAAGTTCTGGGTGACCATTTTTTTTATGTCTACCCAGGCAGCATGCATAACACTGTACTTTTGCATACATACCAAGCTCTGTTATATATGTAACTGAGAATGCAGCATGCTGAGCAATACATTTAAGAAAACTGACTACATTTAAGTTGTGTTTAAAGTTGGTACCGTTGAAGATACAAACTAAACAAATCAATAGGATAACTTCAGAAGAAAAAGAATTAGATTCCCAACCCTTCTAGATATTTACTCTTTCATTCTAACAATAGCTCATTACTGGAATTGAATAAAAGACTAAAGACTGTCTCTCTGCTTTTCAATTCATCAGGCTTAGGCAGAAACAGGACTGCATTTTTGGCCTTTGTTGATGCTGCTGTCCAAGCTTATTATCATATGAATATCTAGTTATTGTTTTATAAATGTTCACATTTCGGGAGCTCCCTGCTTTCTTTTCTCTCTGTAGACTTTACAATATCCACCTTCATTATCATCATGTGGCAGCATTGCTCTTCCCTTGCATTTGCTACTTTAAAAATTAATGCACTGCTATTTTCTGAATACTGTACTGCGTAAGCTGCTTATGAGTACATTATGCTATCAAGCAAGCACATGCAGAAAAGCTTCCTAAACTGTTATTCTTTCAATCAAAATACAGCTGGTTCTGCTTCAAAGGCACTTCTTTTCACCTGCAAATGGACTTGCTCCTACGCTTATTCCTCAATTCATTGTCTTTTATTTGTGTCTGCAAATCTTTAATTGCCTTTAATTAGAAAAAAAGTAAATTCAGTGCTTTAATCTTAGAAATACATTCAATCATAATTCTGTCTGGGATGCATACCAAGTTCTATTCAGTGACTGATCTTTATAACAAAGGTATATAAATTTATTGTCCGTTTATATAGACCACACCAATTAAGCCACAATAGAAAAGCAAATAGATAAGAGTCAAAACATTTGAAATGAGAAATGTGCAATCTAGATTTAATTACTCAGACAAATTATTTGAAGATGAGTTATTTACAGCATGCCAAAAAACCTGACAGATAGTAAAATTTGCTAATCAACGTTATAGATTTAAAATTCCTTTCAACACTTTCACTATAATTTGTAACAACCAACAAACTGCTGTCTTGAATATTTCTGTGTTGGTATTATAGTCATAATCAAAACAATTAGTAAGGCATTTTCCATACAGTAGCACTTCATTTCATATGTTAAAGTATTATTTAAGGTATAATAAAACTACAACTACTGGGTTAATCTTAGTTACCAGTAGTAGTTTAACAGAAGTACATTGATGTGGCTGATGCTGAAACCCATACATAAAATGTGTACATAGCTAATTGGAAACTAGAGACACACTGCAGCAAGCTTTACTTTCAAACTAAAAGTTTGAAATCACACACCTAGTTAAACTGAAATCAGTCTTTTTACTATGATTATTCTGAATTAGCAAAGGTTCAGGGAACTCTCCACATAACCCCACACAAAAAAATTCAACAAGAAACCAGTCCTCTGGGCTTTTCAGGGTTTACACAGTCTGATTTCAAGCATCCTTTCCTTTCCCCTGCTGTAACAGGAGGAAGGGAAAAATTAGGTCTCACTGACAGGGGTGAAGGTCCAAGATAAGAGGAAGGCTCAGCCATAATTTCCTCCACAACTTTCTTAGTGCAAGTCATAGAAGTCCACAGCCATTGCACCCAACTTCAGTTTTAGCTTTTGGTCTCTCTTCCCATTGAGAGACTTCTGCAAAAACTGAGTGACAGCAGTCTAGGACAGCCTAAAGTACTCCCTTGGCAGCACCTATTTTGTTGTCATCAACAACAGGGAGAGCCAAGAGATGGTCAGCACTCAAGTCAGATAGTTTGGTTTCACCTCTAAAGTTATGCAGAATGAATGTGAGCCAAGGAAACTAGATCTAAAGGACAAGTGGAGAAGAAGAAACGATTTCTTAGATGATTTTATCTGGACTCTCAGGATATTTGCAGACATGGCCAAATTATCTTTGAAGTAATTACCTAAAATATTACTAATACTATAAAAAGGACATCACAGAGACATGAAGGAACTGTAAAATGCATCAAAAATCCCACCTTGAATTCCACTCTTGCTCAGCTATGTTGGCTCTCAAGGCAGTTAGCTATGTCTGTCCTACAGAGCCACAGCTATGGAGATGTACTGTAATTATCAAATCGCTTCTTCAGTTCATGTGTACTACTTATGGTCCCTGAGGCTTCAAGCTACAGCCTCATGGGAGAGTTTAGGTTAGAAGGGATTTCTGGATGCCATCTAGTCCAACCCTCCACTTAGAATAGAGCCAACTTATAAACTGTATCCAACCTGAAAGTTAGTTCCAGTTGCTCAGAGAGCTAGTCTAGTATTGAATATTTCAAAAGGTGAGGAGTCCACAATCTCCCTAAGCAATCTTCCAATGTTTCACTATCCTTTTGGTAAAAACTTTTTCTCCCACCAAACTAGAATTTTCATGTTCTAACTTCTGTCTTGTCCTAGCATTATGCACCTCTGAGAAAAGTTAGGTTTCACCTTGTCTATAGCCTCCTATTAAATATTCGTAGACGGCAATAACATCTCAGCTGAGCCTTCTCCTCTTAAGAGCTCTCTCAGCCTCTCTTTGTACAACCTGTGCTCCACATGCTCATCCTGGCCCTTCACTGGACTCACTCTGGTTATGTTCACGTCCTTCTCTTATCTTTCTTGAACATGGGCATGGCATTTGCCTTTTTGCTATCATCAGGGAATGGTTCCCTGGAAGCAGCTAAATGGCTGACAACTCAGGGAAAATTCATCTGAAATACCTTAATGTAACTATAGCAATGTAACTAAAACATGGCAAAATAATTCAGTAGGGTCTGTAAACAACAAGTCAGTGGACTAAAAAGTTCAGATCAGTTTGTACTTTCACCAATTCCATAATTTTACAGTAGTTGGTTTTTTTTTAATAGGAGGAAACATAAGTATTTTTTTCTCCTATGTGCCCTGGGACTCCTCACAACTGGGCTCTCTCATCTTATATAGAGTAGCAGAATTTTTCTTTAAGGGACTTTATTAATGTCAGCAAGTTAGGTGTCTGGCATGGGGAAAGAAGTGTTTTCTAGAATGCTTTGTAACATTACCCAGATTCAGATGTATGTACAGAAGGGTATCATTAAAAATCTTTTGAGCAATTTTAAACCACTCACAGTATATTCATTTAGTAACAGAATTTCAATCCAGTGAAACTCTCTGAGTTTCACACAAGACATGTCTCAAACGTGCATACTTCATTCATAACTGAAACAGGAAATAATTGTTTATTTAGAATGTCGCAAGAGCTCCAGAAAAACCAAATTTTAAAAAAGTTTCAGGTCTAACCTCACTTAGAGAGAAAATCACATATCTGTAATGGTGTTACGTTCTGGTTTTGAGAATCGATGAGAGAACTCTAGTTCCCATCTATAGAAACAAGACAAGCTCTGAAGTATCTATTGTTGGGTTTTTATGCTTTTAGTGTCACACAGATGTGTTCAGTGACCATTCTTTTCCTGAGAAGCAGAAGTGAGATTTCCTTATTTTTAATTGCTGTGATTCCAAATGGAGTTTTTCTGAGTCTTAGGTTAACAGAAACATTTTGATATATCTTATACCTACCCAAGAGTATGTCTGTACTCAGAAAAGGACTGAAAACCCCCCACAGCCTCTCTTTATTTTATTCAGGTTTAATGGCTGCTCAAATCACTGACCATTTTTCAATCTTGAGAGACGGAACAGCTTGACACTAATAATACATTTGCAAAGGACACATCATCATTTAACACAACATTAAGTGCTCCGGGACAACTTTTTACCGTAGACACAATGTACTGTGAGCTCAGGGTTGACATTTAATGCTACAAAGATAATCCAACCAGTCATTCATGAGGGGTAAATTAATTTTCAAGCAACTATATTTCAGCTTTAAGCCAACAAGAAGGATGCATTAAAATGAATAAGTCTCTTTTATGCTGCATGCAATATTGAAAAAAACCTCAAAATAGAAAGCATCCTTATGTATACCAAAATATACCCATATAATTATCACCGTCTTTCCCTGATTCCAAACCAGAAGTCTGGTAATATTTGTTAAATATAATATTCTGACTGGAAACAGAATCCCTTAGAAAATCCCTCAGAATTTGGTATGAGTTGCCATGAAAAGCAGCACCTCCTTCAAAAAATGCTCTGCATTTAAAATTTGCATTAGACACGCATTGATTCTAGTGATTAAGAAGCTATTTAAATTAGCAGCTTTTCTGATGTTTCTTTTAAGAAATATTTAAAACTTCAGAAATTAGTTATCAATAATGTGCAAACCAAAAAAAAAAATCATTACTTTAAATTGGCTAATTACTCAGGTAATTTCATTGTTTTCAATACCTGTAGAACATACTCAATTAACTGCAAAACTGTAATAAAAAATCTGAAGAACAGCACAAAAAATATCGATGCTTACTAGATACTATTTGATGAGCAGTTCTTTTTCACACCTTTCAATACCAAATAACCTTCTACAATCTTTTGCTCAAGCCTAACAGGTGCATGCCTACAGCCATTAAAAAGTAAATAGCTCCATATAAGAAGAGTATCTTCAACACACATAACTAATTCTTTCATAAACCTTTCTGGCAATCTCCTTAAGATTTCATACTCAAACAACTATGAAAACATTCCATACCTTTCTTAAAAAAAGAAACCTAACACAATTAATTTGAAACAGATCACTGGGTGGGTGTTTAGTTTCTTTACTTGTCTAACTACACAATATATGCACGCATTGATGTGCACATGTAGCTTTCAGCACTTTGCCATGGAACAACGCCTAGCAGTTGCTCTTTCATATAAACAACCATCTTTAAGTATAAACTCTGAAAATGAGAAAAGCAAAACAAAAATACTACTGCTTTGGAATGAAGCACTCGCCATTAATGCAATTAAAAGCCATATTTTTCTCAAACATTTGATCAAATGATTTTTGGACACCAGAGATTACTGTTCTACTTCTTTGATGATGAGAGGTGTGAAAAAGGCAATGTAAAGCACAGTAAGAGGGACATACAGCACACAGAGTCTTTCTATCCTTCTGAGACAGACTGTGCTCAGCTCCAATTTGGCTTACACTGATTTTATCAACTTTGTTGCATACAGAGGAAAATGTGATATACCTTGAAATAAGTGAAAACAGACATGGTCAGAGCTTTCTAGGAAGATGGAGGTAGCACGAAGCATCATTGTTCCAGAGCTGCCTGTCAATCACAGTCTGCCTGTTACAAACCTAACCATTTTTTACCTGTATGCAGTCTGTAGGTTCATTAATTATATATATATTTTTAAAATCTTGCTCTTTTCCTTGTTGGATTATATTATATTTTTCAAAGCCATTTCATTGATTTCTCAAATTAAGTTTGAATTTTAATCTTAGACTCTTATCTCTTTTTTGTCTCCCATAGCAGTATGTTTTGCAAACTAAATACATGATCCCTCTTGCAATTAAAGTATTAGGTCCAGGACAGATCACTATGGGTCCCTCATTAATTTTTTACAGACAATGAACCATTAATAACTACCAAGAACAGCTTTCATACCAGTTTGGTACCCATCTTGGAATAGCTTCGTATTCATGCATCTCTAGTTTGTTTACCAGAATACATTGTCAAAAAGCCTTGACAAGGTCAAGGCATATGGCACTTCTTCCTCCTCCCCATTGATAAAGGTTGCTACTCTGTCAGGGAAGAAAATGGAATTGCTTTGACAAATCACGTTGGCTGTTGCTTACCTGCTTGTTATACTGTAGGTGCTTACAAGACACTGTCCCTATCTGAAGAGCTTACTGTGAGGGATGAGGAAGCTGCATTCAATAATTCATGAATATTATTCATTCCATCTGTTTGCTTGTTATCACAATGTTTGCTTTATAATTACCAGAGGCTAGTTCCAATATAAGCTCGCCTGTGCTTAGGCAGGAAGGTAGGAAAATGCTACTAATAATTCTCCATTGAAAGCACTTAAAGACAATAGAAGGGAAATACAGAGACTGGTGGCCAGTATATCCAATTCAGTTGACCACAATAACGCATATCCACATAACAGATGTTCCACAAGACATCTCTGTTTTTCTTATCCTTGCAACTACATAGCCAGAAATTTCTCCTATTATCTTTCATATATTACTTTATTTTGACCTTAAACAGAACAGGAACAACTGAGGTCATAGCAGTAGTCAATGATTCCCTACTGGGGTGCTTTGTGGTTTTTGTTTTTTTTTCTTTTTAAATCCAACACACATGCATTCCAAGACCATGATCAAAAGGAAAGTAATATTCCCTTCCCTCTTTCTCCACTGAAGAAAAATTCTTCAATACCCCTAATCTATCTGAACCAGCAAGAAATTATTCCAGATCACAACTCTGGCAATAAGTTTAACCTCTTGAGCACATGAACTGGACTAAACCAATCAGTGCCCGAAAAATGTTTTCAATACCAGTAAATAAACTTATTTGCAGTTACTCTGGTGTGTATTACAGTGGTATTGCCAGACAACATCACTGAGCCATTCACAATAGTGGTTACTGAATAAGTACCACAACATCACCAAGTATATAATAATAATATTTAACCTTCTGGATAAAGGGTCAGTGGTGTTTCAGGAAAGGAGGATCTCTCTCCCTGTGCTGTAGTTAACCTCACACTACTTTATGTGTCCACACTACTTTATATGTCTAATCTTACTAGGTGACCTGGGCCTGCTCCTGAGGATCCTCTGCTCTTCCATGAGCACCCCTGTAGACCTCCCCAGTCAAACATGACCAGCTGTTCTGCTGAGGGACTTTGCTTAGACAAGGGATGGTGACAACTATCCCAGGAAGGGAAGGACCCAACCTGTGACCCACAGCTTCCTTTTGCCCAGCTGGAACACACAGGTCTTGAGGGTGTCACAGAAAACCCAAGCAACTTGAGGAACAGATGAGGCCATATGAAACAGAATACAGGACTCCAACTGCAGACACCACATCACATCCATTTCTAACAGTTTCAGTTTTCTGTTCTCACACACAACAGGATGGCACCATTTGAATGCTATTAGTAAATCACTCGGCATTAAATCATGTATCTGATTTATGAAAAATAAAAGAAACCATGCAGCAAACAAGGAACTCTGACAGTTGCACAATGAAACAGGGACAGTGCAGCTCAGGGGAATCTAGGGTCTCTTCTCTCTAACGCCTACCTTGTTGAGATGAAATCTCTTTTAATGTTAGCCTGCATCCCTGCTGTCAAGATTAAAAACATTCTTTGTTTTGGATTGACTCACTGTTAATTCATCACAGGTTACAACTGGCTAAAGAAAAGCTTCCCAATCTGAACTAAACAAAGCCTGGACTGGAGCTACAACTTGTGGGTAATGGACTGAGTTTACAGATTTCGTCCCAGTACAGGACTCATGGAGTTCACCTAATAGTACAGAAGCTGAATGATACTCCATGAATTACCACAGACATGGCTAATAAGAAAAAGAGCAGGGGAAGAAAAGACATCAAGGTGAAGAAATTCGCATGAGGTCAGGCACCAGAGGAATGGCGCAACCATCATCCCAAATGTCTTAGCTCTCCATCCAGTGTTTTACCCAGTGGATAATTCTCTCAGAACTGAAAATAAATTGGATGCTGTCTGCCAAGATGCAGTAATGCCTTACTAGTAAGTCATATCATTCTGGACCAGCTGTATATTACAAGACCATCCCAAAATACAAGTAGTAATTTATTAATTCTGCCTAAGTAAAAGGTTTCCAGTAATACTGTCAGCTTTTGCAGTTCTCACTTCAATGAAGCATATTGCAAAGGATGCTTTGTCAGACCTATATATCACTATCACTCCAGGAGTCAATGCAATGACAGCCTTAGCAGAGGTGGATGTTACAGGATGCTGTGAAAGTGATTATGTAAGATGGAAAAGCAGGTTTTTGGAGTCTCGCTCCAGCAATGCAGAAATCAGAGGCTTTTAATGGAATTATCAGAGAAGGGAACATCTCTTGTATACATCACAATTATCCCTTGGGATCCTAAAATAACTTCTGAGGAATAATCTCTTCAACTCACTCATAATTTTAGCACTCCTAAGAACTACATATCTTCAGTTCACCCATAATTTAAACTTATTTCCTTCAACAGAAACACCACCTGACAGGTCTTAACTAAAAGTGAATGACAGCAATAGCAGCTTACTTAAAAGTGTAAAGGAAATGCATATTTATGAGCACCCAGAGTAATGGTGTATGGACCTCAGAACTAAAGGTGTAATAATGTCTCAAAGGCGTATTAGGAGACACAATTTTACCTTCAAAAGTCAATCTGGGCTACAGCCAGTGATGAGATCCACGTTTGTGCTAAGATAATAGGATAGAAGAGCCCGTCTAACTTTAAAATTTACCTTTCTTTTTCCAGACATACTATTCCATCCTTTTCCATTTCTGAAGGCCCATAGAAAAGGAACTACATGTGTGTGTGTGTTTATAGTGTATTAAAACATGTGAAATATGGGCATCTTACTCCTAACTTCAGGATTGGACTTGTTGCCTTAGAGGCAAATCTCTGGTATCATTCACAAATACTGCAATCTCCAATATACAATGAGGAATAGTTAGATTTCATACCTTCTTGTAGGCATATATATTCAAGTAACTTAAATGCTGCGTTTTTGCAGTCACTTTGCCATCAGAGTGATGGTAGTGAGTTTATCCGAGGCCTTTTGATTTTATTTTGTCATTCACCCCAGCAGCAGTACTCTGTTGATATTCTAATGAATAAAATCAGTTGGTTTCACGAATAGTCTTATTTTGAACACGACTACATTATAAACAATTTAAATAGTGAAAGGCATGTAATAGGGCAATTAATTCAAAGAAACAAGGATTGCTCACAGCAGATTTTTTTCCAAAACTATATTCCACAGGATGATCTTTTAAGTACACTGTCACTTGTAGGAAACATACAAAAGCTGGAGAGACAGCTGAGGAAAACAGTCTACCATCTGGAAAACTATTTGATTAGAGCAGATAAAGCATGGAGTCATTTTCTATTCCTGAATCTTCCATAAAATTACTGTATGACCTCTGGAAATCTCTTTTCCTTGCAAGACTTTAGTACTCATCAAAAACTCTGAGATCCTGGTCTAATGGTGTAATAGAAGTGAAAAATACTTGTGAATGTTGTCTATTAGAGACAATTCATTGATGGTCTATATTAATTTCTTTTTCAAGATTTTAAAATGACATTTACAAATATAATGAGGAACAATTTTAAAAAGTACCAGTAAAAATAACCAAATCTGTTACTGACCCTTAAAGTCAACCGCTTATTCATTAAAAATACCTATCAAATATTTATAAACTCAGGCACAAAGCAATTTTGGTTTCTGAAATTAAAAGCATACAAAATTAAACATAGAACTATCTTTTAGCTATGCTTGTTTCCTTATAAACTGTTTATATGGACACTGCTCTGATCACAAAGGTCCTATGTAATCCCATACCTTGCTCTCTCTCTACTTGCTGCAGAAGTCCCTTTGTCTAGCATCATCTAATGTGGCCTAGCACACAATACAGGACACAGAACTTCAGCCACACACCACTACTTAGTCCCAGTTCAGGTGCATCTCCTGCAGGAAAGTTCTGACGTGCAGCATCAGCAGAGAGAACTCCCCAACCTCCCATGGCAGAGAGCTCCCAGCAGACAGAACAGGCATTGCTCAGGACAGATGAGAGAGGTTGTTTGTAAAACATCAGAACAGTCCTCTATTGACATTTCTCACTCTGACTGATTCTGTTCTTTAAACACATCAGAAAGGACACATTTATTATACATAGCATGCAGAGTGAAAAACAGTCAATGCATTTCTTTCTCACAGTCATTTTTCAGTTCCTCACAACCTAGATGTTTTTCTCACATTTGGAGTGAATTGTTTTTCTGAATGTCTCATTTTGCAGATAGATAGATACATAGATATAGAAACACAGACCAAAACAAAGCCATAAACCCTCCCTATGGCCAATTTTTCAACAGTTCGGTTCCTCAGAAGAAAAGAGACACAACTTCATTTTCAGTAACAATGCAGTCCTTATCACAGACATACTTTTCCTAGATTGAAGAAAAAAGCTGACTATGCCAAGTTCTAAAAATTTAGCAAAGGGAATTTGCATATGCAGAATAAAGGGAACTAAATTATTAAAATAAAATTACTGCAACTAACATTTGAGTGAAACATGCATGCAAGGAAGATTTACACTGAGTTACTGTTTAGTTCTTCTGGTGCAAAATCCAAAGGTATGGCAGAAGTACAACACTAATTTAATGCTCATGTTCCAATTGCCACTTTTTGTCTTACGGTAAAAGGGCTACAGAGTACGACAAAAGGACTCACTGATAGCTCACTCCATTGTGTGCTAGTGCTTTTTTTAAATTTTTATTGTTTCTCCATAGAAATATGACAGGAAAAATCTTCAGGCACGCACCTGTATTTTGAATACAGATACAGGTACTGGTGAGTTCAGAGGCAGGCATTGAAAAGTCAAGCAATAAATATAAAGTTGTCTGCTCCTAACGTACATACCAGAGTACAAAATTTGATGAATTCTCATCATTTTATGATAATGCATGCTGCTCAGATGCTCCTTCTTCTTTCAGTAGCTATGTAAATATGGACAGTAAGACTCATTGACCAAATTTTACAATATGTAGTAAATAAGGCTATGGACTGATGGAAGACAGTCAATGCATTCATGGCTAACCATGTGTTTTGGCTATGATGTTGGACAAGATGTTCAGGTTTTCATTTATAAGATGTGCAAGCAGCTCTAGATAATAGTCTTCCTTCTTTTCATTTAGGAAAAGTGAAGAGATTTAATGAGGTAAAACATGGTAATAGTCTTACCACATTCTTTTCCGAGGCAAAAATCCCACATCACAATCAAATGGCAGCCTCACTTGGTAAGTCCCTGTCATATGTTAGCGATCAAATACACGTCTTGATCACAAAGCTTACCCAACTATTACCCCTTCTAGCTACTTTATCTCCACATATTCCAAAATTTACTGAGAATGAAGCCCTTTCAATGACCTCCATACTGGTATGCACTTCTCAGATCTGACCAATTTTATGCCAAAGATTTCAGTAAAGCTTCATGCTGCAAGCCCACATGAATTTCTTTAAAAAGGTATTAAGCTAGGTTATTAAAAAATTATTGGGAAATGACTGATTTTGCATATGCTGTTCAATAAATAAATAGATAGGTGGAGAAGGAAGACTCCACTTAAAGACAGCACTTCAGTCAGCAACGTATGCAGTGGAGATAGCTCATGTTACCATGCTCTTATTCCACAACCTTTGGTGTCTGTTGTAAACTGTTTCCAAACTCTTCCTATTTACTTACTGAATGAAATATGTTCCCAGGTTCCTTGACAATCTACAAATAATTTGTGTTTTTCTTTTCTGTCCCCCTGGAGATGAGCTAATTGTTAGAAGCATTTGGTATGAACCATTTTTTAGCTTCTCATTGACATTTTTTGATGACAAGAATGCCTGAATCACATCCTGTTCCTACCAGTGGGACATGCTGCAACAGCTAGGGCCAAGGGGTGACATAGGAAAAGTCCTGTCAAAGATGTACAATTGGAGATCCTCTGAGAAATTGTACACTATACTTGTACTAGAGTATTAAGTACTATACTTTTGTAATGTATAGCTCAGAAAGAGCAGCAACATCAAATGTACACCCAGTAGTTAAAAACATCCAAACCAAACAGGAAAAGATGATGCTGTGGAAATGTTTTGACAGTTTCACTACATTATGTTGGGAGCGCAGGCACTGACAGACAAAGGTTATTGTTACAATTGAAATGTGCCCCTTTTGCCTCATCTCTCGCGTCTCAGCCTGGACTTTCAGTATGAATTTTATATTCTGTTCAACAAAAAGGAAAATGTCTGTGAAATTCAAGATTATGTTTTCAGTTCTTTTGAATCTTGATTTTGGTGAAAATATTCAGTATTAATTTTTCCACAAGTAAAACGACAGTCAGAAAGTTATGATAATCCTTCCAAATGCCTTTTCTAGCTATAAATATCTTAGAAAGCTGCTCCACTTCACAGTGAAACTTTGTCCATATGGAACATATGACTGGGAAGGACTCGGTGAACTACTCAAATCCAATACTCTGTTAGCGAAGGCACCATTATCATTCAGTTTTGTTCAAAACTGATCAAAGAAAATGATCAGATGGAAAAAAGTCAGAGCTTTGTGGGGTTTTTTGTCTTTAGCCCTACCAGTACTACATTACTCAGGAAGCCCAACTTGTGTTCAACTATGCTAAATAAGGCTCTTCTTGGTCACCCTAGTAGTTTTTTCAGCACCTCTTTCACTTTCAGTTCATCTTTCTTAAATACAGATGAGCAAAGCAGTTCACTGTACTTCAAGCACTCTGTCTCCAGTGCCTTATTTGATGGCTTTAATATTTCTTATCTCTAAATACATAAAAAAATAAAACACTGGTTTTTTTTTTCATTGGAAAACAATGGGACTTTTCCCTTAAGACTTCTGGTTGATGAATTGACAATATTGCTAGCAAACTAGCTGGTCATCAAAGCAAAGATATAAGCCATGTTTTAAGATGCTAATGTAATCTACCCTGACATTCTCTTACAGCAATGTATGACAAGTACCATATTGTTAGCTTTTTCTTTCTTCATCTGCCCACGCACAGGAGTGTGTTGAGCAGCAATAAGAATCGTTTTTGTGGTGGGATTCTACGTTGGGACTACTCTAAGCAAATATTCCCAGTATTTCAGAAACAAATGAAAATAATGGCGTGGAATGCCAGAATAGTTCAGGATGGAAGAGTCCTCTGGAGGTCATCTACTCTAACCAGAAGCTAGGCCAGGGTAACTTCAAAGTTAGATCACATAGTTCATATACCTCAATTTCAAAAAATTTCAAGAGACAGAAATTCCACAAGTTCTCTGGGCAACCTGTATTGGTGTTTAGCATCCTCTACTGTTAAACTTTTCCAAAACTACTACCAAGTTAGCAACATGCACAGTTCTTTGATACTATTTTGACAACAGACAAAACAACAAGCAAATGTGAAGAACGTTAATAAGCCTTTCCAGGATCTAAATGTTATGTTCACACTTATGGACTGGATCAAGGACAATCATCTGAAATAACTTTACTAAATTCAGTAGTGTGATAACTGACCCA
This sequence comes from Urocolius indicus, assembly GCA_013401255.1. Taxonomy (NCBI): domain Eukaryota; kingdom Metazoa; phylum Chordata; class Aves; order Coliiformes; family Coliidae; genus Urocolius; species Urocolius indicus. The sequence goes on from WBNH01009879.1 coordinate 300,235, forward strand.
AATCTCTACCACTGTAACATCCAGTCTTCCTACTCATAGCCTCTTGACTGTAGGAAGTGTTCCTCTTCAGACTAAAAATTACCTGAAAAGTAGCTGGAGAAAGCAGAAAAATTAGCACTGAACTTTCCTTCTATATTTCTCTTTTCAGATCAGTGACAGAAGTAAGATGGGGAACACAATCCCCTGTGGACTACATTTTTTCTGCTTTTGCCACAGCCAAAATGTTTTATTCTCTCTCTCTGAAGAGTACATGAAAGCACGTCCCTCTTTGTCCTTCTCATGACAATTACTCATTAGAATTTGAGAGCTTTCTCTACACAAACACAACAGGTCATATTTGCTTATTCCACTAAGTTATTCAGACAGAAACTCTTCCATGGAATATATGCTATGGGTCCTGCGGTTTCCCAAGCTGCCTATCAAGACACACGGAGCCTCCTGTGTTACAGACACGAGCCTGATTTTCTTGTAACTCTACCAATCTTTTCCATCTGGTATTGTACTTAACAGGTTGATTTTCTGAGACACTTCACACCATGAAGTATGTTCAGGATTGTACCTTCAGTTCTATTTGATTTGCAATTTATTCAATGTTTCTCTCTGTGCAGTTCATTCTAGTTTGCACAGTCCACACCTATTCTAGAAAAGACACTGCGGACTGCAGCCTATCTTTCTTTGAAAAATATTTCTTCAGAGACAGTCTCCACCAGTCACTTCATTTCTTTCTAATGTTCAGTAGGCAAAATACACTGTACGATACTTGAACACTACGGAAAAGGCGCTGCCAAAAAGAACTGCATTCAGGTCTTCTTGTGTCTTCCACATTTATAGAAGACAACATCATTGTTAACTGCGGATGGTGCGAATACAGAGATTTAAAATATTGTAGTTATTATTCACAAACTAATTCAGCCAATAGAATTGATTTGACATACAGAGGCCACTGGACTGAAACCAGAAGTGATTCCAAAAGTGACTGCAACCAAAAGTTGAGGAAGCCTAACACAGAAAGCAAAACCTTCTTAGATTTCTTAATCTGTTCAATCTGCATGCTATGTAGAATAAAAATTCTTCCTAGGCTCATTGTGGCTTGGCTTTGCAGTATGTTGAACAGTAAGACTGGCTTACAGCATTTGTTGGCATGAATTTTGCCACACACTTCAGTCCCTGCAGTGTGCCATCCTGCTCTTAGCATATTAGCTCAGTTTGTGCATGCAACCAGATGATGAAGTAGATCAGGGAATTGATTCAACTGAAATATTGCCCAGCAGATCTTTTTCATCAAGCTGGATCAAAATAGCACACAGACAGCTGTGCCATCCCAGAGGATGGTATAGTATACACTGTGACATGGGGACAGGAACAAGTAGAGAAATGCAGGTGTTGTTAAAGGTCACTTGTAATGTCAAACTGTACATTCTGGCTATCTGGTGTAGGTGTACCAATATAGTATACAAAGCCAATGGGAACTGGAATTCCAGAGTAGCTCTCTCCAAAGCAATTCCTACACATAGCTCAAGAGTTAACATGGGCCTGGAAATGTTTGCAATAATCGGTTTGGAAGCAGCCACCCTGGTTTAGAGATAAAAGAATTCAACAGTATGGTCAGAGTCATTCAATGCCAGTTGGCCTGTATGCCAGAAAGCAGTATCAGGCTGGTTTAACCTACAAGTGCAGATACCCAGTCCAAACTCAGACCTTTCACCCCTTAGAAGCCTACAGAGATGATTCTTACACATCCCCACTTGATACCTGCAAAACTCCTAGGAGGCTTCACTTGCATTTTACTTTTAAGTTAAAACTTCTTCCAGTTCTTCAGTGATAGTGTCTGAAGGTCCCTCAGGCCAGGTCTACACAAACAGTTACAAACACATTCTGCTTGTGAGGTGAAGTGGTTAGGTGAAGCTAACTTCAAACCAGGAGATGCATTGCCATAATACATGGCATTGTGGTCAATTTAATTAGCACTGCTAAGAGGCAGGTCAACATAAGCACTATGCTCAAGAGGTCCAAACCTGAGGGATTTAATGTACTCTCTAAGGTCAGACTTACTCAGAACAGCTTCAGTGAATCCAGGCAACACTCTCATCAGCATGCTGTAACCTTGAGCTGAAGGGACTATGTCTAATGCTGAGATACCGTTTCATTCCATATGCTAGTTCATTATCCAGCTCCTCTGTTTTGACTGCCAACAAATAATGATGTTTTTCAACACTTCTCCACTAGGAACTGAATGCACAAACATCGCATCATAAATGCCACCCAACATCTGCCAGGCAGTTACCATCTTCCAACAACTATCACCTAGGCTGAACCTGAGCGAGTTGATTTACTGATGAGCTGTGTCACATCCTCTTACCTATCACACCCTAGATCATCTAAACCCCAATTCTTATCAACAAGAAAGTCCACAAGTATTTTGTTACAGTGCCACAGGAAAATTAATTTTAATAAAAACTCCCATGCATTCTAAGATTACTGTTACTTTGTTAATGAAAAATCAAATATCACAATCAAGGATATCAGTATTGCCACAAATGTTACAGCACAAATGAAGATACGGTCACAATGATAAAATATTCACAGAAAAAAAGGCTAAGGACAAGGCAGGCTTTTTTCATCTTTCCTATTTAGCAGGCAATCAAAAGTCTTGAAACCATTATTATTTGAGTTATTTTAGAACAATAACAATAGCTTCACAAAGTAAAACTCAGTCAGTCCCACAGTAAATAGGGTATCTTATGTAATTAGGATGACAAGGACCAGATTTCAAATGAAGTATTTCAGAGATTAAACAGCAGATTAGTGACTTGCCTTATATTATCTGTACATTTATTAACTGCAACTACAGCACTCATTCAGGGCAGAATATTTGATTTCCCACATTCCATTTCTTATTGTAGAGCTCTTTGTTCACTTAATGGTGCCTTGCTGTACTGATTCAACTGCTGCATACATGAAAAGTCTCAAAATAACCTTGAATGTGTGAATACTTTCACTAGCTAGTGCTTCTTTTTAATCAGCTTTTATCATCAAATAAAAGCAAAAGCTAGTCACGTGATATTTGTGATTTCTGTAATTCAAATTTAGCAACTGCCTTTTTACATTTTCATTCTAGCAGTTTCAGCTTATCAAGAGCATTCTCCTGCTGCCTCGTTACTTCATTTCCCATCCAACACTTAAAGACTGCAAGTAATGCATAGAACCCAGCAGAGAGCCTCATAAATAGTTCAAGACCTTGAAAAGCATGGTGTAGCCAGTTCTAATTTTCTTCTAACATAAGACCTAATAGAAGCAAAACCTTCCACCAAAATAATATTTTTAACACAGACCATTTAGAGAAATTCTTGGCAACATGCAATGAATGGACCACAAAAGTGAAAAAATTCATTTCAAAAGCCAAATGATCTTTCTATGGTCATGTCTACTCTGAACACAGACATCTAACACATTTTTAAAGGCCGTAAATAGATGCAACACCTGCTGAACTACATAATGCACATGGTCGCGTCCTGAAGTGGGAAATAGAAAAGTCTCTCCAATTAAACTTCTTGAATTGAGCAAAGTGGATTCTATATCTTTCTTCTTAGGCCAGCGCCTCTTGCAATGCAGACTCCCTGTTGCCTTTCATTTCTGCTAGTCCAGATAGTGGAGGGGCAGAGGAGGTTTAACCAACTGACACCCTTCATTGTGGGACAATGGCTGCACAAACTTAACTGCCCCTAGAAAAATAAGCGCTTCATCTCATAGCACTGGAACTGAAGAAATGCAGTTACAACTATGCCTTGCACCCCCCTTAAACAGCTATCAAGCACATCTGGACAGATGCATGTGCAGTAGGCATTTCGTTCTTACTCCTTACACACTGCTGCTGCATGACGAAATAAAGCAAATCAGATTTGTAGCTCACTGCCCAACTCTCTTTGCATTAACATAATATTATGTACAAATATAAGCACGTTTTCCACATGTAGAGGATGCATATATATGACCATAGTATATAGAGAAAAACTTTCCCAGATTGGATTTACAGATTCACACTGAGATATGAGTACTTCAAATTCCATCCTTGATAAGTGCAAGTGATGATTTTCAAATCCTGGGAAAAAATTTCTGAAAACATAGAAGTGCTCTGCCTCTGACAGCAATATAAACATGCTTATGTGTCTGTAGTGAAATTTTAATGTATTTTGGAGAGGCTGGTTTAAGTTGATTTTTTTGACTGCAGAAATGAATCCACTGAAGCATGGATCAGAAGCTGAGGGTAAGTACCAGCACAAATACATATCATTACAAGAGCCCTGTAGACATCAGATATCTTGGAGGAATCGTAAGTGCTTGAAATAACACCATGATGAAATGTAGTTCAGCAACTGGAAACAGTGTGTCGAATTTCACTCTCATTTACACCTATCAAGAAGTTCGTAGCAACTCCAGTGAGTGAAATGGTGATACTGTCGATGAGATTAAAATAAGAGCTGACTACGATCTTCCATCTGTATAAAAGTACTAAATGAGTGTAGTACAAATGCATAGTAGAAGGAGAAAAATCAAACAAGTTCAAAGAAAGTCTATGCTTTTGCTGTGGAGATGGGATGGGAATCAAGGGTTAGATACACCACCATCCTCCTCAGCACCTCTGCACAGCATGTGTACAGGCTCTCACAGCCTCTACACGCTGCAGCCACCACCTCCATCCCTGCTTAGGCTGGGGCTGTGTCTGCCTGGCAAACGAAAACTAAATAAAATCCATGCAAACACAAGTACATATCCAGATCTACATTCACCTTTAATGCTGTAAGCCAAGGCAATAAAATACAGCTTTACTGCTTTGGACTTTAAAAAATAAGTGGTCACATACTGCATGTGCTTAAAATCCATCACCAGCCTTCACAGAACATACTTAAGAACATCTCAGTCATCACAAAATAGAGATTAAATCAGTACAGCCCGGCTAGCTTTCACTTCACAGCTGTATTTTCATCAGCTGCTCCTGCTTTGGTTTCCAAGGAGTGATGCCACTGGAAGAAAACTGAAATCCAAACAGCAATCACTGACCAAAAGACCTAGTTCAATTTTTGTAGCAAAGAAATTAATTCTTCAAAAAGCCTCCACCCAAACACAACAAAAGGTACATGTGGTAGCTGTGGCATATCGCTGTGAAATACAAAACTCTGACTTCCTGACAGTTACACACAATAGCAAAAAGAGCATTTTTTTCCCTGTTTCTCTTTAATCTGTTCTTAATTGTACATTTTATTAGAAAAATTCAAGACAGTAACTATAATGCTCCATATAAAAAAAAAAAAAAAGGACTGTTGTGCAATGTAACTGACATTTCTTGGGCTGTTTTTACACTCTAAAGACAGAGTAGGAGAGGTCTCTTCCCTTTTTGTGTCAACTTAGAATAACAGTGTATTTGTTTCTATATTATTCCCATCCTTCCCTTTCCCCAAATTAATAGGACACTGACATCGAATATTGGAGGGGGGGGGGGGGGTTGGAAGGCAACTAATTAAAAGAATAGGTCCCAGAATTTTCATTCCACTGACATCAGTCCTGTCACATTTTTGCTTGTGACAACAGAGAGCAATCTCAATGATGCAAATGATGATTTCTTGTCCTCTGTCTTTTCTTAACAGACAAAAGACACATGAATTCCTGCTTTGTGACAAATTGTGCGATTTCGAAATTTTCATCACAAATTCAGTCCAAACATTTTGTTGCTGTTGCTGCTGTTGCTGTCGTTTCAGGAATTAAATCTAAAATTTTGATGCTGGTAACAAACATTTCCTAATACAAAACAAACCAAACCAATCACATTTCTCTTCAAAGTGTGTAGCAGATTTCAGAAGAAAATATCAAAATGTAACACTAGGGGGTATTAACACTAGGGGGTATTAACAGAAAAAAAAAGGTGAAGTGGTAGTGAAGATACTTCTTTTATCAAGTGGAGATGGTAATCTGCTACAAGAAGGACTTCCCTCTGGAGACAGGGAGACAACAGGTCCATGCTCACAATTGAGGTGAAAACTCCAGAGACATTTTTGCTGCTGTTAGTACCCATCCATCTAGACATCCATCCATCCATCCTGACAAGGTCTATTTCTTCATATTGTCAGTGCAACTCTGTCACCATAAATGACTCCTAGAAGACTGGGACTGCTTTTCTTCGCAATCACCCAGCTGACAGACCAGCTATTCTGTGCAGGAGGCTGGGAGACAACAGCCCAGCTCTGCCCACTGTCATGGTTAGAGGTTAGACAAACAGCAGAAGCCATCAGGAACAGACTGACTGAAACCCCTACTCCTTGCCCCCCCCGGGCTGACGGAGGTAAAAACACCGGGATCAGGGCTCTGCGCCCGGGAAGAGGGGAGGAGTGGGGCGCAGGTGGTCTTAAAGGGCTGGTCGGACTCTTCATCTCTGTACCATTCTGTGTTGTTTTGTTTTGGGGTTTTATGCTTTAGTTGGTATTAAATTATTTTCTGGCTTTTTTTCCAAGCCCAGTAGCCCAGTCTGTTTTGTCCTGCACCTTAAGCAGCAATTAAGCTCTCCTTGCCCTTTAGCAATCCTCAGGTCTTTGGTACTGGAGGCTAATTGTGGTCTTTTGTTCACTGATGGGCATAAACCATGACACCCACCATGCTCACCATGCTAACAGACAAGCTCTTCTCCATCTCATTGAGGCTACTGTAGGACCATAACCCTTGGCACCAGGATGAAGTGTCTTCCTTCTGGACAATCACCAGTTTCCCTCATCACAGAGTTTTAAAAAAAAGAGGTGCCTTTACCTGTAGTTTTACCTGTTAGTTCAGGTGGGTCGTTTTCTCTTCCCTGCTGTGCTGCTACAGTCAGGGTCTCAGGGCTCCCACTCAGCCTGCTTCTCCAACCCCACTGCTCTGCATGTGCTCTGCACCTCCCCTGCTGAACCATCGTGGTCAGCACACATTGTGCTTTCCAAAACAAATTGTGAATTTATTTTCATTCATAACTTATATTCCTTCCCAGGGTACGTGACTATATTTGTTTACCCCAGAGATCCCCTGGGCTATGCCCATATAAGCTCCAGTCCCTAAAAGGATCAAGCCAGCAAGTCAGAAGATACAGAGCAGACAATAAGCAGACCTCGGAGTCTACAAATTGGAGGTTGAATGATTGGCAAACAACCTCTCCTCATGAAGAATTATGCTATAGCAACACAATAGTAATGGGAGCCAAAAGTATGTCTATTCCTGATTTGTAGACCAGGTTTTAGTTATGCTATAATCCTCTCAGTATGCCTGCTTAGGATACCGCAATCACACGAGTCATGAAAACTACCCACAAATCCTGAGGCTTCCATGCTGAGAAAGCGACACACCAGATGAAGAAGGATGGAAAATATACATGTGGAATTGTTCTGGGAACTTAAAGCACACACAACAGTAAACAAAGCAAATATGGTGCAAAACCTGTTGCTATTTTCACAGCATTTGCAGAGCAAAGCTACATAAATGCAGAAAGATGCATACTGCCTCACACCTTTCCTCTAATCCCAGCAAATTAGGCACAGCAGCATAAACAGCAGCAGTGCGAAGGAAACGCTACACGGAAGAGTTGCTCCATTTGCTGCTGCAATACAGGTATATGTTCAGGTATGAACATATGGATAAAAACGAGATGAATAAAGTGTGTTAGTACTACTTTTCCTCATGCCTCCTCCAGAACCTTGACTGCTCGAGGGGAAGCAATCGGGGAGACCAGACACAGCCTAAGTCAGTTTGAAAAGGCTGCCGCTGTTGTTCCCTGTCCCACTTGAGGATGATCTTCACAAAGTCAGTGCCAGTTTGGTCTGATAACTAAAAGGCTGTCTCTGCTCTCTGCATTAAAGGCAGCGCCACTGTTGGATACTGGAGCACTTGCCGAATGAGAGGCATTACAGACAAATTTTGGCTGGAGGCAGGAGAGATGGCTGAAAGCCAGCTGACAGGAAAGAGCAATATCAGTCTCTATGCTGGGGGAATCCTCTGAAAATACTACTGAAGCAAACAGCAATCGCTAATGGCACAGTGAACAGTGGCAAACAAAGCGCAAGGGATTCCGCTCTCGTGGAGAAGAGAAAAAGGCAAACGGCTGAAATGAAGTGATCAACATGATCTTGAACCGTGGCACAGGGCAAACATGTGGCATGCCGTATGGAAACTCAGAACAAAACAGAAAGCTTGGAACAAAATGAAATTAAAAATCTGCTTTTATTTCAAATTACTGTACTAAAGTTCTAACTGAAAATTGTGTTGAAGTTGACATGACTTTGTGACATGTTGTTCCTTGAAGACTGACATTTTCCATCAAAAAAAAAGGTATTAAAAACGTTTCAATCTGGTTACCTTCTATCCAGCAAGGCTAGAAAACATTAAATCTTGAGCTGAAAAATAACACCACACCGTTAGTCAGCACAAGATAGTTGTTCAGCCAGCATCCACCATAACATTTTTGAGAATACATAGATGTGAATGCCTGGAAAGGAAGGACAGCAACCACTCCAAGCAGAGATTTAGAACTGTAAATGCATTTGACTTCTTTTTTTCCTTTTTAAAGACAGGCCCCATGCAGTCTCTCTTTGCTCACTGTTTCTAGATGTGATCTTCACAGGAGAGGCTGATCAAACATCCGTCTCCAAAAGAGATCAGCCTGGTGCATGATGACACTCTGTACTCTGTGGTGTCTTGTACTGAACAGCTTCATCCTAAAGCTAATAGTATACTACTATCTAGTAAGTATTGGGAGGTTGGACTAGATGATCTCTAACGGTCCCTTCCAATCCCTACCATTCTATGATTCTATGAACCAAATGAAATTAGAGGATGAAGAATTAGATTAAGAGGAGTTAAAATTAAGGATCTGGAGCATCTCTCCTATGAGAAGATGCTAAGAGACGTGAGTTGTTTACCCAAGAGAAGAAAAGGCTTAAGGGGTACCTCATCATAAATACATGAAGGGAAACTGTGAAGAGGATGGAGCCAGGGCTTTCTCAGTCATGTCCAGTAAACAGGACCAAAGGCAATGGGCACACACTGAAACACACAACAAAAAGATGCTTTTTACTTTGAAGATAGTCAAGCACAAGAACAGGTTGTCCAAAGAGGTTGTGGAATTACCCTCTTTGGAGATAATCAAAAGTCATCTGGACACCATTCCAGGCAACTGGCTGTGGGTGACCCTTCTTAAACCAGAGGGTTTGAACCAGATGACCTCCTGAAGTCCCTGAAAAACTCAACCATCCTGTGATTGTGTGACAAACAGATGATTTATCATCACTAATGCAAAATTAAATAAGAAAAAAAATTAAGAATTAATTGTAAAAATGAAAGATTTTCATATTCATTATGGCAAGAAAAGTTCTTTACTGGACAATATTTGTCAATAACACACTTGTTTGTCCTATAATACACTTAAAGGACAAGAGGGATGGCTTCACTAAGCTCAGCTTCTAGGCCTAAAGCTAGCCTGAAAAGTTCAAACATAAAACTCAAACACTTCCATAACACTAAGTATAAAACCCTATCCATAAATTTCCACCATATGCCAACCACACACATTCATTAAGTTTAGAGAACTAATTTCCATTGGCAAACTCTATGGCTGCATCAGTGAATGACCAGGAAATGAAACAATTATCATCAGAGCAAAAGCCAGTGGACGGTCTATTTTACTTCTTGCTCTCTGTCCTCTAAGGAATATCATAATCACAGAAACACTTCCTAGATTATACAGCTTATTTGCCTGCTCGTGTGAGGTTCTTCTCTACAATAATTTTTAACGCTTGCTTTTTCCAAGTTAAGAGTAATGCATTGCATCTAAGGAAAATGAGCTTATTGTGAACCCCCTCAGACACTGCATTCTGCAATACCCAATAGGTAACAGTGCTGTATCGTATAGCAGAGAAGGTGCCAAATTGTTCAGACAACATGCTAGCCCAAAAACAAGAGAGTAAGCAACATAACAAGATCCCTCTGAGTGCTAGGCTTCAATACAAATACTGTCACTCCCTTGCTACAGCACAGTGTCTTCTCTCCTGCTCAAGGCACAGCTTATCAGTCCTGGCACCTCATGGGTGTGAGATGTGCAACCTCAGTGCTGTATGGTAGCCCAAGCTGTGGAAGAGCAAGAGGTAATTTTGTGAGTCTCAGGTGCAGCTTTACATCCCCTTGATCCTCCAGCAGCCCAGCCTGCTCTCTAGGGATCCCACTGGAGATTACCAGTCTCTTTGACCACGCAGAGGACTTCAAAAAACAACTCCAACTGCAGTAACCAGAAGGTGTTCACAAAAGGAAGAAAAGCAAGTCTAAAGGAGGGGGGTGAAAAATAATTGAACATGATGAGAAATATGTGGTGAAAATGACAGAAAGCTAATGCAATCATACTCTTTCCAAACACCCAGTTACAAGGGACAAGTTGTCCAGAAGATGAGCTGCATGGCTCTCACTTAACGCATTTGAGGAAAATATTTGTGGTGTCATCTTCTGCTGGGTAATAGCTTCCTTGCAAGGTTTCAGGGTTTTTTGCAACCGAAATCACACAGAAGTGGAGATAATCTATTCAAATATTTTTCCAGTATATCTGCTTTCCATCTGTAAAGGTACTCGGAAGTTTTCACCTACTTTTAACCATCTTAGAGAGTGAACTGAGAAGGCCAGCCATAAAACTGTCCAAGATAAGGAAATATAGGGCATTCCACAGCTATCTAAAACAAATAAAGTATAAAATAGTTCTTTACTTTCAACTTTGAATGAAAACAAGATCATTAAAACATTTAAAACAATAAGGCAGCACTAAAAAAATTAATATTTGATAAAAACAAGATTGTTCACATATCCCTAGCTCTTTCACCATGAGAATATACATTATAATCAGTCTTTTTTTCCCAGACATTTCCTATTTTTTCTACATATTTAAACACAGATGTCGATGCTTAGCAACTGTAAAACAAGGTCATTTACTTAAATAACTGAGTATAGATTAAGGTAGTTCATCTTACATATGTACTTTTAAAATATTCCTGTTTCATGACATTATTTAACATCTAGAGAGACAGAACTCTCATAAATGGATTGCAAAAATAATTCACTTGCTTTTACATTTAAGTAGAGAAACAGGAATTTGAGTCTACTATGTAAGTATCTGTGCAAGTGTACAGTGTGCAGTCATGTGTGTGCATGTGTGTACTTTGTATACAAGTTACATACACATTCAATGGGTAAGAACAGAAAAAGACCCAGGAGAATAAATTATTAACATGTTAGAAGCATTGCACTTGTGTGAGAATAAATGCAGTTATATAATGTAAAGATCTGCCTGGACACGTTCCTACGCGACCTGATCTAGGTGAACCTGCTTCTGCAGGGGGGTTGGACTAGATGATCTCTAAAGGTCCCTTCCTACCCCTACCATTCAATGGTTCTATGATTTAGTGTATCAAACATTGTTAGGAAGCAGGAAGAGTATTTTGTTAGAAATGCCAGTGTTCTAAACTGCAGACAAAAAGAGAACCAAGATCATTCCAACGGTTCAGAAACTGTTAATGGAGCCACTGCACTGCAGTATTTCACTAGTATTTTCAAACACAAAACATGGACTTTGTTGAGTTACTTGAAACACTGTCTTCAAGAAAAGATTTTGTTGAATGAATTAGTCATCAACGCATAAAAATGTTTCCCTGGAGTATGCATTATTTTGCACCAATGGCAAGCAAAACAAAGTTTTGGAAGAGAAATTATACATTTTGTTATACCAACTGGTATGGCGAAAAAAACCCAAATTTTTTTTTCTTAAGCACACAAACTTGTCTTCAGATCTCTTACCTATTTGTTTCCTGTACTGGTCAACAGGAGTCCTTGCTGTAGAGGCATCTTTTCTACCCATCGTTTTCAATCCAAAAATCACTGTCAGTGATACAAAAACAACATCATTATTCCTAAATAAGGCGCTAAGGAAATTAATGACTTAAACCATCAGAAAAAAAATGCAACAAGCAACATTTACATGATTATACACAAAGACATGAGCCTTCCCAGGGTACAATGAGACACTGGAGCTAATCATCACTATTCTGAAGACTATTAGATAAATTCTAAACATACCTTTTTCCCTGTTGCATGGGTTATTAACATAACAGAATGCCAGTTAGTTTGAATTTAAAAAAAATTTAAAAAGATTCAAACTGATTGCACTGTAATTCACTATTTTGTACTATTGAATTACATTCCTGTATATTTTTTTTTTCCTTTGGTAAAACAGGGAGTGAATGTAGTATTGTGAGCTGCTTCTATTCTTGGCAAACACATTTACAGTATGCTGAAGAGTCTGAGGCAGGACTAAGCACATGTGCACCCACAGGTGTCATTGTTTAGGAAACCCACCTGCTAACACAGCCCTCTAGCCACTCCGAGCAAGAATGGAACAAATTCTTATAACACGGCAACTTCACACTCTCCTACCTTCGTGCCAGGGCTCTAGAACGAAAAGCACTTTGGTCTTCCTATATCACCCGTGTAACTGAATAGGTGCCATCTCAGCAGTGTTCTAGCAAACTTCTAACACACTTATTTAATGTACCAAACCTTATGATCTCGTAACTCATCCCCTCATGGAGCTGCCACTCATAAGATGAAGTAAGATTCTACAAATATGCTCATTTCACCTCTTTTTCCACAGTCAAAAATTACCTGGCTTTTATAGTCACGCTCGTTGCTTGAAATACCGATTTTCAACCATTTTGGCTGGGCTGAAGATGTTATGCGTCATAGTGACAATAAGCCCCACTGTCCGACCATCTCTATGACACAAGCGTCCCAACATCAATCTGTGCACTCACAGGAGGACTGACACTTTCCAGAAGTGTCACACATACCATACGAGCACAGAGGATGCACAAAAGTCAACACTTGCCTTTTCCCAACCGGCGTTGGCGAGCACAGTGCTGAACTCTTCCGGGTAGCCACAAACCATCTGCAGATTGTGCACATATGGCCTTGGAGTATCTGTATGAGTTTTACTTTACTGTTAGGCATAACCAGCTCTGTTACAGCAAGATGAGCTTACTTAGGCTCTGCCAAGGCACGCTCTCTGGGAAACACAGCCCTTGAAGGCAGTGCAATGCCAAACCGTGGGCCAAAAAGCGTGCCAAGGCACTGCTGAACGGGCTACCGTCAGCATCCCAACTTTAAACACCCACCATTGTTTCCTTCATATCTTCAAACAAGTTTTGAATAAGAAGTGGTGCAATGATTCCTGTAGTTATACATGCATTTTTAAACCACAAAGTTTCTTAGTTTGCATTTATCTGTTCTTAAAGAATTACTGGCATTTAACGTCAAGTGACAAATCCAGGCTCCTTAATTTAAAGTGTGGTACACAGGGCACAAAATGACCTTTGCTGCTTAAAAGAAGGCAATCTTTTTAACAGGTATTCAGGAATAATAAGAATATATAAAACATTGACACTGCTTTTTAATCCAAATTAAAAACTGTTACAGTGCTCTAATGTTTCCATATAGTACTTTGGTTTAATTCAGAGAATACTCCCTTTTTATGTAAAACACAAAAGCAGTGAACTGTTAATTCACTGGGGTTTTTTTCTCCTCTATTATGCTTCCCAGCTATTCTCTCGACTGAGTTGTATTTCTCACATAATATTCACATTACAATAACAACAGTGGAAAACAGAAGTACCATTTGAACTTTCAGTTAGTTGAGGAGATAACAGATACATTTTTACACTGAGAAACCAGTTCTTGGCTTTTTTTTTTATGCCACTGTTAGAGATTGTTTTGACTTTCCTTTTGCAATTTCGATGGCCTACTAATGTTTTGTAACAAGATGTAAGCTGTGAAAGATGTTTGCAGTTTTAGCAGTGCCAATAAAACACAAGAAAACACAAGTGAAAATTATTTCCCAACTTAATAGGAACCACGGAGATGTTTTGTTTGCCTGTGTGGCTTAGTGTCACCAACTCCCACATCTAGAACCACGATTCCCCTTTGTTCTTCAAAGGGATGCAGTAATCATCATTCATTTCCACCGCTTTGATGGTTAGATAGCAAATGCCCGAGAAGCCCAGAGAGACATTAGCACATACAGCCACAATGTCTAATAAGGCAGCTATTTGCATAAAAGATCAGCCACAATTTAGAATGTGTTGTGATAGATGTGGAAAGGGAATAACAGATCTATATTAGCATGTATGAAAACGAGACTGTTTTCACAATTTAATTCCGTGGGGATTGTTGCTCATCACCTTCTCTTGTAAAGAATCTTGCGTTCCCTGAGGAAGCAGCTTGCCACAAGCCACAGTTAAACTAAAATATGGATTAATATGAGATAATATTTATTATTTATGAACCCTGTTGTAGGAGTGGGTTTCCAATGTCACTATCTGATCGGATTCCTGTAAAGAAAAAGCCTGTGAGTCACAAAATTACTTGAAAAGTGCCTATTACACTATTAAACAGTAGTGGTCATCCTACAATTGGTCACATTAACTATACAGTAAATTAAATTTGCACTCAGATCTTTCCCAGCTGTCTCTGGCTGCCCCATTGCCTCCGACAGCAGCAAGGAGAGGATGTGACCTGTTCTCTGTTACCTGGAACTGAAGGGATAGGCAGCACGTGGTGCTGTGTACACCCCAAGCAGCCTTCAGGTCCCAGGAATTTTGAAGACTACATAACCATTTAAAAAACATATAAACAGAGCTTGTCTCTGCTCTTTTTACAGACTACTAAAAATACTTCAGGATTAATTTAAGATCATTTAAAGGTGACATGAGCCCTTCTCAAAGTTCAAGCTTTAGTAAAAGATTGTTTTATGAAAACAAAGGAAGGTTCAATTGAATGAAATTTTTAAATTTATTTATTGCTATTTCAGAGATACAAGCTCAAAAGATGTCTTTGTTTCTGTGGTACCTTTCACTGCTTTTTCACTTTCTTTCTCTTCCTCTCTAGTAATTCACCTTTGAAGGCTTAAACTTTCAGAAAAACACGATTTTCCTTCTCCTCTTATAAGCAGTTCATCATTAATTTTACTCATAACTGTTCATCATTAATATATACAATAAATTGCCTATTATCACCTCTAACTGTCAATGGCATTTGTGAGATAAAGAGAAGTTCTGAATGTCCATTCAGGGGCTGGCTACAGGAGCGTTAAACTCCCAACTCACTGTTCTTGATGCATGCATGGCCTGTATCAACCAAAAATAATTTAAAGCAATTACTTTAATAAAATAGAAACATACCATAAATTACTTTAGAAATACTAATAAAAAAATAAGTATAGGGACTATATAGCACAGAGATTGCACTTTGTGCATTTACGGTGCAATATAAAGGTTCAAAAACAGTGATAAGTTTTGAAGTGTGAACCATTGAATGCTCAAAGATTTACGTATGTGCTTGCGTACAAACTTTCTTAGCACTGGTATCTGAGAGCATGTCTGCATTTTTCTGCAATAAGCTACATAATTATTAATAGAGGGCACCTTAAAGAAATAAAAATAATCAATGACATGATTGAGTTTGTAGCTGAAATAGAGCTATCTGATTGTGGAAAAAGCAAGTAAAACTTGCTTTTCAGGATAGGAAAGAACCACAACAGAATGTAAGAGCACTGGACCAAGTCTTCAGCTGTAATTGAAAATGTAGGTGAATGCACAGTGACTATCTGCATATATGTGGAAGTACCTTAGATTTACTTGCAAATGGATATCCAGTTTAAAAATCTTTCTTTTTGAGGGGTGTTTGGTTTTTTGTTTTTTTTTTTTTTTATGGATGCAGGTTGGTAACTTGAACTCACAACCCAAAACATTCTTTAGTAAGTTTCAAAGCTTACTTATGTCAGTGAAAGAACTGGTCTTTTAGCAGTCAATTCCATAGGTCTTATTAAAATAAAGAAAGGACATTAAAAACTTTAGAAATTAAAAGAGAGCAAAAACAGCCCTTTATCTTCCTCAGGTAAACTCCAGGGAGCACATCAAGCACCAAGTTACTGCAAAGAACTGATGGCACTGCGCTTAAAGTGGGAAGCTGTCTGCATGTAGGTATTTTGCAAATTATTGCTGTTGGTTACTTTAATTGGATGTTTTTTAGTGCACTGATAAATGACTATACTAACGTCTGTCTGCACAGCAGTGGAAGAAATGCAGTAGAAGTAACATGCAGCCAAAATTGCAAAAAACAACACAGCTGAATACTTTAACCATGCTTTAGTCAAGAGAACTGAAAAACCTTTACTACTACTTAAATAAACTCTAAAACATACAAAAAAGAAAAAAAGAAATTGAAAAAGAATGTATTCAAGTTGTTTTGAGAATTCTTACATTAGTCTTCAGCATTCCTCTGGAAATTCTCTCTCAAAGGATGAAGTTTACTATTTCAAAGGAAAGTATATCTGCCCATGGTGCTTCTCCCAGAATTGAGCTCTTTGGGGAATTATTTCATTTTTTTTTAAATAAATAAATCAAGATTTCTTTATTTAGTTTAATACTGAACACAGCAGAGGTGACTTAAATTCAGTTAATTTGGGGAAACTAATAAAAAAATAGAATCCCTAACTCTAGCTGGAACAGATACTGCTAAATAATCTCAACTTTCTACACAAGGACAACAAATACTGTATCCTAACCCAAGATGAAGACCATCTATGAATTACAACTTTTATTCAGACATGTATCGGGCATCGTGTAAGCACTAGCAACAAAATGCAGTTATTTCCAGTAAGTGCCCTTTGCACTCTAGGGAAAGGAGTTGCTCTGTTGTTTGTTAGTTATACAGTGCCTACAAAACCCATGAAATTAGCTCTAAATTTATTTAACAGAAATAGTACACAGGTAACAGTCCATATGAACACTCAGCATATTCTCCTGGATGTTTCAAAATCCTGAGGCAATGGATTATGAAAAATAAATTCCATCAACAACCTAGATTAGTTCCACCTAATTTCAAGAAGGTTAAGTGAGTCACCCAAGTTATGCAGGAGGCCACCTCTGCTCCCTTTACAGTGAATGAAGAAAGAGAAGCATGGTCAGGAATTCAAATTACCTCCAGCATCACTGCTTTCTTGCTCTGCTCTTAAACTTCCCCTTAGTACCTAAAATTTAGTGGAATTATTTAGGCCCAAATATTTGTATTTGCTACTCTAGTAAAAGTCTACTTACTTTTGGTAGACACAAAATGTTTTCAAACATCTGAAGAGTTGAAAAGATTATCATTAAATGTATTCATGTCAGCCAGCAAAAAAATGGAAATTTCAAGGGCTGCAATATCTAAGATTTTTTTAAGACTTCATATTTATGTAAATTTGGGGTTTTAAGAAAAAAAAAAAAAAAAGGCTATTAAAAAGGTCAAAGGTTGTCACTGCTGCCTTCTATGGGAAGAATAACCAAACTGTACTAAGTCAAAACTCACTTACAAAATTACTTCCACAAAAGATACCTGTTTAGAAATTGGTATTATTATAAAAACATTATGACATTTTGCAGAAGAATACTCCTACCTGGAGTGATTCTATGCTCCTTACATTTACTTTTCATTATTAGAATTTCTTACCTGCCTTCAGAACCAAATTCCCTACTCACTTCAGAGTGGAGCAGAGCTATACCATCTGTGAAACATTTACTCATTTTAAAATGAAGACAGATCTTCATCTGAACAATTTTGAAATTCCAAATGTTCAAAGATGAACACTTTTTTTCCACTTTTATGAATATATGACAGCATTGGTGTGTCAAGAAAATATCCTTAAAGAAGTTCATGAAGGAAACGCATACATGTGGTTTAATTCTGTCTCGTCAGACAGTTCAAAATAGAGTGTTTCCCAGAGGACAGAGTAATCTCTGATAAAGGGAAAATTACACCATAAGTGACATCATACAGAGCATTTCAGAATAACATTCTTCAAAATAACAGAATCTGTTTAAAATTTTGTGGAGACAGACTATGGCAGAAATGAAAGCTAAAACAGTGGGAGGAGAACAGGTACCCACATCATCCCGGTGCCACGAGACACACCTACCAAGGATGCATACAGCCTCCTTAGGACAGATGGAAGATGCTGTACAGCCACCTCTGTGGTCTGAGGATAAGTACAGAAGACACCACCACCATGACTGCACAAGACAGAAATGAAGCACACATCCTCTGCCTCATGAGTTAAAAGTCCATTGAGTTAAGAGCAATGACTAAAAAAAGTTGCTCCACCTCAGTAGCTGAATCATCAGCAGCAAACATTTTGTGGTTCAGTTAAATGCAGGCAGTTTTATTTCCTCTCTGATCCCCATCACACACACCTTCGGTACTTATTTCCTTTGAAGACACAGGGAATAATTTAAATAACAGGTATAAAGCTAGAGGTCATAGACCTTAAATTTCAAAATCATTTAAGTCTGCCTAAGCACTTCACTTCTAATATGTTACAAAATTACAATTCTTGAATTTAGCAGTGTCACATGGTTTCACTGAGGTTTTATTCCAAAAGCTAAGAAACTGTTTTGCCCTGCTAGGTTTTACCACAGGGGAAGAACAACTTCTTTCTCTTCTTTAATTCAGAAGATAATCCCTCTATTCTCCCTTCCCTTTAGTTTGGGGAACTGTCAAAAATTCTTTTTTTTTCCAAATGTTACTCCATTCCTTAGACTGCCACAGCCTGCTACAAGCCTGGGTGTTTTAACTACATACACTCAGTAATTCCTCACTTATACATTTTACGCTTAGGCTCATTTCTGAAATCAATTAATTTTTTATTTCTTCCCTAAGTCAGAAGAAATATTTAGGGAGTAATTGTAAGTCCTTTTAGTATATCCGTCTTAATCCACAGTTCTCAACCATCCGGAGGATCGAAAGTCTATTTCACAAAATTTTCAATACTGCAAAATGGGTTAATGAATGGCCTTGAGAGAGAATAAATCTTGTAACTTTTGAAGTTATTGGCACACGCAAAAATTAGGAGCAATAAGTCAGTCCATATTATCTTTTTTGTTTCTTTGTTTTGATTGTGTCCTTTTTTTGCTTGCATTACTTTAAACCATTACAAATACTGAAAATTTCTGATTGATTTATTTAGAAATGGAAATTGTTCATTTGAAGTAATGTACCAAAACAAAACAATCTGAAAGTGAATTTTTCCTTTCTTCTAATCCTGTCTAAATAAAAAAGCTTTTAAAGGTTAGGTGAAGTTTCAGATTAATTTTTGCCCCATCAGTTCTAATATTGATATCCCACCTATTTTGACTCCATTTTCACTGAAATTCGTCTGTCGTTTAAGAAGAAAACCAGCTTTCAGCAAACAGTCCATTCCTGCTTGACAATCAACCTAATAACTGAAAACCAAAAGAAAGCAGCTACAAATAAGCCACACAGGCAGGAAGCCAGGAGGCAGACAAATGTGCCCTTCTGTTATATATTTCACTGTAGTATATAATACGATGTCCCATCACACATGACTTCAAGTGACAGTAATTGCTAAAAGTGGTCACCACATTTATAGCCTAATGATTGCCTCACTTCTTACCTTGAAGTTGCATGCAAAGTTGAAAGCAGGCTACACATGACAGCAACAAATAACACTTCAGTACACGCAGACCTAATCGTAACACTTCAGCAAAACTGAATTATTAGTTCCATTACTAAACCTGGTGTTTGAAAGGACTTAAAAGGTAATCTTTCCATCCAGCATTCAGAATGAATGTGAGTTTTTTTCTCTTTCTCTGAAACTACTGCAGCTCGATAAGTATTAAACAGACTGATCTATGAATGAAGAAAAATTGTTGTATGCCATTTTTGTTGTCTCACAGGCTGTATTAGGCATTCAGGAAAGCAACTCAACTTAAAAAAAATAAATCTGCTCTAGTCACCAGGCAAAAGAAACGGTAAGTGTGAAGAGTTTTAATTTGGTAGGTTTAGCATTTGTTTCCCTCTATTTTTCAATAACTGATTAAAGATAGAATAACCTGTTAATCTTCCCCATAAGGATGAGACGATAAAGCTGATGTGCATTTCCTCAGCCTTACCACCACATACAGTTTGAAAAAAATTAAACAAAATCTCTATCTGATATGACAGCCAGGAGATAAACCAGTAGATAACTTAGTGTTAACACATCAAATGTAGAGTTCAGCCCTACAGCACTTCATAATGAGCTTAATAGTTGGGCTTAGTGAACAGACCCATAGATGTTAGCAGCAGCATTTTCAAACCCAAGTCCTACTCTATTGGTTTTGAAGGATTAAGCCATAATTGGGTGAAGACTTTAATACGGCTTAAATAACATCGGCTCAGTAGTTTCCAAAGTAGTTCAAAACAATAGGCCAAGCGCATTCTCTGCAGATTATATCTAAATTGCTCAAGACTTAGCAATCCTGAATCTTACCTAGAGATTCCATTAAAGGCAATGATTTTTAAGATAAAGAATAAAGTAATAGCATACGTGATACCATCTCCTGAGAAGCTTTATGTGCTATTTGGGTAAAAAACGAATATAGGATCATTGATACCTATCAAAAATCTGAATCTTGAACAAAAAGTGAATTAAAGGAAGGGATCAAAATCAGGCTAAAACCTTTATATGCACCAAATGAAAAAATAAGCTTTGATAGCCATCAGAAAGTGTGGTGCAGTGTTTACTTGCCTCATTTTAAGACAGAGAAGACAAGTGGGGAGTGCAGTTGGAAAGAAAAGGCAGCAAAAACAAAAACCATCAACCAGCAGTCGAAATAGAACAAAGTCATGTGAGCATCTGAAGGTCCCAGATACAGACATTTCTTTCAATATCTGCTTGGGCTCTTTTTGCAGCTTTCCTCACAAGATTGTGTCCCCATCTCTTCCCACTACTCCACACCAGTGTGTGTGTGTGACACAAGGAAGAAATTTAGCCACAAGGTTCGTTGAAAACCAAAGGAAAGTGATATCGAGACTGGAACACTGGAAAAAAAAAATCCTTTGGATGTTTGAAGTCATGCATTACAATGTGAAATTCTACTTACTGCAAAAATGTTAGTGAAATACAAAACTGATCACTTTTTCATGGCTTACTCCTTTTGAAGATGGCGCCTTTTTTAAGATACTGTGTTCTGACCCAGAAGGTTGGCCTCTGGCCTAAAAGATACCTCTGACGAGAAATTCCTACACCTCAAACTAGTTAGGAATGGAATAGTTATGAGACTCCTAAGCTATTAGCTTGTGAGCATTCCTTCAGAAACCCTAGCCTGAGATAAAACAGCAGTTGACAATCTACTTCATTCGCTCTAGTGTCCTGAGTGTATCTCTCCAAACACTAAGGGTTTGCATGTGCCCTTTGCTAGAGGCAAAGGAGAATGCATGCTTCAGCATTGCCATAAAGTTTTATTAGGAAGAGGGGGATATAATGCCTGAAATATAGCTGCACACGACATAAAAAAAAGCCCAAAACCAAACACCTGCCAGAGCACATAGTAAAATGAGTCCAGATTGGTTTTCATAATGACAGAGTCCATGCCAGCATCACAAGAAGCTGCAGGTCTGCTCTCTTCCTGCTACAGTTGCTCAGTCTGTCCACTATTGTACCAAATGCTGTACAACCCTGTAACCAGGCTTAAGAAGCCTGGCTCAATTCTGAAAAGGACTTCAGCAAAGTTGCTTTTGCTTTGAAGTTCTGAAACACTCAATCCCATGCACTCAGCTTTACACTCATCTCAGTTGTTTCCATACTGATTTGTTTGTTTTTAAAATAAGAGGAGTTCATGAAAATGTATACCAATACAGTACAAGGGAAACATCTTTCAGGACTTCACTATTTCCAGCACTGACGGTGCTCAAGTCTAAAGGCTCAAAACTAGACAAGAAATAAGCTTGGACAGAAAGCTGTTGCCCTGAGCTTTTCCCTACATACACGATTTCCTCCTCTCCTGAAGGGCACCTCAAGATATAGTACATATTCTACAGAGTCCTTCTATGGTCAAGATACAGAATTGAACCAAGCCTATACAACACACATTACTTGTGTGCAATAAATGACACAATGCAAGTGTTTTGAATTTACTCTGCATATATGGCTATGTTTTAGTGTGGTACCCACATTTAGATCATAATTTCCATGGGTCTGTATAAACATGCATGAAGATAAACAGGCTCTCTTCCCATACAGAAGTGGAAGAATTCATCCAGATGCTTTGCTTTGTAAATCACTTCAAATGTATTTTATTGAAGCCATAAAGGATATTAGCAAGTGCGCTGGGACCTTTTGTTTTAAATTATTATGATGTGTTACTCTGACAGAAGTTACTAATATTATTTAACCCCACTGGTGTACTTAAAATGAAAATAGTTTGAAGATTTTTCAAATAGGTTAATAATATAATATCTATATCTATAATAATATTTTTTCCTAGATTATCCTCCTCCTATATAGCCTGTTGGTCTGCTGCTTTGTAGATCCAAAAAGATACTGAAATAATCCAGGCTTTCAAATTATCCATCTTTTACAATTAAAAATAAAAATGTAAACAACAATGTAAGACTGCTTTGTTAACCTTTTCACTCCAATTTATGGAAAGAGTCCTTCATAAATTAAATAGCACGTGTCAAAAAATTACAAAGAAAGCAGTATTGATCATTTTATGAGCATTTTATGATTGGAGAATCAATAAACCTCCCCAAATTATTAGCTGCTGAAATTCTCTGTGGTTCTGTTAACACCATACTTAATTACACCAACGTCTAAAGTTTAAAAAATTACATTCAAGGTCCCTTCCAACCCTTAAGATTCTGTGATTACAGAAAGCTTTCCATGACGAATATATACAACAAAAAAGAAACAATGTTTTCCACACGCTCTGTAATATGAAGAAATGACAAATTCATACATATGCAGCATAGCCTTTTGGAGGACTCTCAACACTGTGTACATAGGAGAGGCTCTGCATCAGAGGACAGACAGCTAATGGAACTTGTTGGGGTTCAACATGGGTGAGGTCAGGTAGTTCTGTGGTGAGAATCATCACAGCAAAGTTGAACCCACACTCAAGCCCACCTACAAAAAAGAGCATCATTAACAGTAGCAAGTCTGGCTCTTCCAGAACCTTTCTCATGCTTTCAAATTTTTCAGGACATGTTCTTCACAGAAATAGAATTAGATGCAACATTCCAGCACTGGTCTTACTGAAAGGATTTAAACCACCCTCCCACCTCTCCTCCCATTTCTATTAGGCAGCACCAGCACTTCCTGACACTGCCCTGCACTTGAATCCCTTTTGGCCACAGAAGCTTCTGCACAAAGCTCAAGCCTTCCCGAAATCACAGCTGTAGAAGATAAAAATCTTCCATTCTGTGCACACATTCAGCATTCCTTCTTCCTCAACACATTTGCAGACAAACTGCATTTTAACAGACTCATGTTACCACGACCTCAGCCATGCTTTAAACTTCATCCGCTCTTCATCAATCCAGCAATCACTGAACCATCCATTGTTTGTCACTATTGCTTTTATGTTTACACACAGACAATTGACTAAAGCAGCAAAAAGCATCACACCCAACACAAATGCTGGGGTAAGTCCCCACGTGCTCTCATGTGCTGACAGTGGCCTCCAGCCATTACTTCTGAGTGCTGGCAGCTCACCAGCTCTTTATCCATTTTATTGCTACTGTACAGTCCTAATTTTAAAATTAATTTTAGTTGAGTAGCAGTAAATCAAGGACTTAATCAAATTTAAATGTTAGCTGTACAAAGAGTGTACTTTTAGTCTGACAGCCAAGACACAAAACCAAACCAAGTAATACACAGCTTCAGGTTAACTGTTTCCTTTTGGCAAGCACGTTAATACAAAACTGGTCTAGCAGTAAAGTAAGTGACATAATCTTAAATAGAAGCAGCGTAATCAACTCCACACATGAGTACAACACTAAAATCACCTACTGGGAAATTTCTATGGCATGCATACTACATGAAAGAGAGATCTATGGTTTTAAATACAAGCTCTTAGGCATGACCACTTCTAAAAGCAGGCAAAACCACGAGGTGAAAGTCTAAGTAGAGATAGTGATACAGAAAAGTCAAGCACCAAAATGTCTTCCACACTCATTTGGTATAGTACCAAGTTGAAAACATGGGTAATTTTGAATAGAAAACATGTTCAACTGGGAACTACAGGGGAGTTCAACAAACTTTGGGTATCTGAGAGGTTCTAATATGCTGCTGAGCCCAGGTGTTTAATCATGTCTCTGCCAGTGGTGAGTAGCCTGTAAGAAAAGGCAACAAGATTCCATTCCCAGCCTTTATATGAGCACAAGCCACCAAAAAAAGAAAGGCGAGGGAAGCGAACTGAGGTGCAGGTATTTCTGGCTCTTCCGTACAGACTGCAAACTGAGGGGTGGGGGGAAGGCGACCAGCTGGCAGCATCTTAAACCACAGCATCTAAGGCTTGCAGAGCACATCTGTCAGAGCCATTCGTGAATAAATTTGAGCATAAGAGTTTGTAGAATTGAGAACTTCATATGTAAAGATTACAATGAAAACACAATAGATAAAAGTATAAAATGCTACAAAGGCTGATTGATAACATAAATGTGAGAGGGAATTATCATGGGTAAACTTAACCTTTTCCTCATTTACACCACACAGCACAGTCAGAGAGAAAACAACTGAAACTTTGAAATCTACATTTCCAATCCAATCTGTTTCCCCACTATAAAAAACAGTTCATAACATAAAAGGTTATTTTGTTCCATTATTTATTCTCTTTGAATGGAAATACATGAGGATAAATTTGGAGTTTTGGCTAGAGGCAACCAAGTGTAAGTGATGTAACCCCATCTTTTATTTTGTTGCAACAGAAGAACAGAAATCACAGCATTAGTACCTGACAACAAACTTGTGTACAAATGTTGTTGCTTCAGTTTGCCCTCTGGATTTTAACTTCTCAATACCATTCCCAACGTTAACCTAGTGCTAACCTTTGCTCTTTCCCTCTCTCATACTTGCCCGTTCTGGTATATGCAACTTTGCTGCCATAAGCTTCTGCTGTCAGAACAGTCTTTCCCCATTTATTCGCTTCACAAGCTCACCATTTAGTCCTGGATTCCTATTTCATTCTTCCTCTCTTGACTACCTCCCATCCTTCTTTAGACTTGCTACTAGGTTTACATTGGCTAATTCACCACAATACATCTGTCCAGCTTTGTCCTGTTTTTGATGGCAATATGTAATGGATGAAAGACGATGCCAAGAACAATCATATCCCAGGAGTAAATATTTTGTTGATGTACACTGCAAAAAGTCTTGGGGCACAATAAACTATATTGCACGAAGCTCCATTGTATCATTGCATTGTATCGTGGTTAGAGGAGCAAAATCAAACATAAAAATCACTAGCACTGATGTTTAGCTTTCCTGCTAAAAAAAAAAGATACAGAAGAAATGGGAAACAAAGGGATTAGCACTGTCCGTTACAAGAATGCCTGGAGTAAGTGTTTACTCAGCTCACTGAATTACAGGTATATCTATGTGCAGCTAGTAATACAAAAGCACCTGGGGTGCCTTGACATTTTCCCATGACCTTCAAACGTAATTCTAACAAATAAAATACATATCAGAACCATAGGCTGTAGCAGATAATTTTGAGATATTAAAGCTGCATTAATGCAAATGCTACTTGGAAAAACACATCCAAGTGCTTTTTCTTCTGTAGCAGTTCCAGTGACCATCTATGTTTGTCATTAAATGAAACAGAGTTCCTTCCTAAATGGCAAATAGCAGTTTTCCTGGAACTGTCGTATTTCAAAAGGGAAAAAAAATCTTACCTGCTTATTCCGTGTTAAAAAATACTTCAGGAATAAAAGTGATTATTAAAGAGCCGTAACATAAATTGTGTTTCTTCATCTCCAACGACACCATGATGTTTATGTTGTGCATAATACTGCAATGATATATGAGATCATCAGCTTGGTAACTAAAACCAGTTTCACTGTGCCCATGATTGATAAACTATGGAAGTATTAAAACATTAAAAATGTTAATCTTTGTAATAATCTCCTGAAAAGTTTTTGTATTAATTTAAACCATCGATCATTTTAATATTTAATCACTGCAGACTTCATTTGAAATGAGGATATCCATTCACTGAAAAGCACTTCATTTTTTACTTTTAAAAATTATCAGCTTGCCTGTATTCTGTAAATCTCTTCACATTTTTTGCCCAATAAAAAGTAAACCTGCAAGCAAATGAAAAAAATCTACAAGACCAAAAAATTTAAAGCAGTTGGTGTCAAAATACATAGTTCCTGTTTCCCAAGGGTAACTGTATTAAAACAGTGGTATTGTAAGCAAGTGAGAGGATTGAAGGGGACTTCTACTGTGAATGGAAACCATTAGCTTCTTCATCTACACCTTACAAACATCTGTGTTTTGTTCTCTTTATGTCATTAAACGTAATCTTAACAATTGATTTATGAAGAATAACTAATTAACAGAGTGATATGACTCTCCAAGACAATAAACTGGTTCAGATTTTGTAACAGGGACCCCCATTTTGTAACATTAGCCTGCTTTTGGAACATATAAAGACTTCCCAAAGTACCCTACTCTTGTCTGTAACTCACAGCTCGTCTTATGTAATGAAAAATTTAAACTAATACAGAAACATCTCAAAGGAAAACAAAACCAAGAACTTCTTAGTTTGGAGAAAAGTCTTATGGAAAGTCTTAAAATTCCAACTGTGACTAACTATAACTCATCTTGATGGTATCTGTTTTCTTTTGGAAGACTTACAATAAATAAAAATGAAATCATTTTGTCAAGAAACTAAAATATTCAAGGAAACTGTGTTAATTGCACTGCAAAAAAGCAGGTTTTTTACCTTGTTTTTTAATGTAGAATGTATTAAAACTGCACGTTTCCTGTGGCTACTTTGATAAAGTACAAAGAGTTCAAGTCATCTTTTAGGACTGGGCTGCAGCATTTGGCTGAAATATTGGAACAAAGCAAATCCTGAATATACATCAGGCAGTATCACAAGTTAATATATTAGCTTGCACGACTAATCTTCGTCTGTATTTGCGACCAACATTGAGTTAGAGGATTTTCCCATACCTGCTATAAAACCGGCACACAAACTCTTTCTCTTCTGAAGAGGCTGTAGACTGTCATGGCAAGGCCCATGAAGTTAGGGAACCAGCGCATCTGGTACCTTTCAGTGCATATAAACTTACTCTCTATAGTTCAAGTTTATGAAAATAAGAAACTTCATGTGTAAAGTTTCAGTAGTGAAAACATTGCCTTTATTCTTGATTTTAGGAAGAAAAGTATGTATCTTGTTGCTTATTACCTTTTGTCAAAGTCTGATTTTACGGAAAAGATGTCTGGAGAAACCCTGTTCATTCAACATGATATAGTAACTGAATTAACTTAGCTGCATGCAGCTGAAATGGAAGGGACAGTCCTGCTTTTAAGGACTTAAAAAATGCATACATGCATTTGTAGGTATCAATAGAAGATTATGCTTAATTATAAGAGGAGTTTTACCAATGCAAACAGGGATTCATCATTCCAGTACATAGAGTGCCTATAAGAAAGCTGGAGAGGGACATTTTACAAGGGCAGGTAGTGATAGGACAAGGGGTTACAGCTTAACTAAAAGCAGGTAAATTTAGATCAGATATTAAGAGGAAGCTTTTCACCGTTGAGGGTAGTTGACATACTAGAACAGGTTTCTGAGAAAGGCTGTGAATGCCTCATCCCTGGAAGTGCTCAAGGGCAGGTTGGATGTACTTTGCATAACATCGTCTAGTGGAAGGTGTCCCTGCCCACTGCAGTGGTTTTGGAACTAGATGATTATTAAGGTCCCTTGCAGCCCAACTATTCTATGATTCTATGAATCTCTGTTTTAGTCATTTAGTTTGAAGTACCCTTTCAAAACCTAGATATTTCAAGAGCTCCCAAATCTGTGTTGAAACAGCTATTGTACTTTCTACATTACTTTTGCAGATACAAACTATACTTCAGACAAAGTCAATTGTAGAACACTGTTGTAATCTCTACTTGGTTAAACTAAAACATGAAATTCACAAAATTACAGAATTGTTGATGATGGAATAGATCTCTCGAGGTCATCTATTCAACAGGTTCATCTAGAATAATTCTAATTAAATAATTATACAATAAATTTTTAAATGGATTTACATATTGAAGCAAGGAAAAAAGAAGTAACAAAGTGAGCAACTGCGCTTTACTAATGTGTCAATTGGTTCAAATAATTTTATTTTAAAATCAGTAATTCTTCATTTTCTGTATGCTATGTACAGTACTGACCCACAGTAGGCTTACAGCATCCATGAAGACAAAAGACAACTCCTAGAAGGGCAAATTGTACCAATTCATGAACAAAGATAATCATGTAAACAAATGCATCTTTCAAATTTTTCTGTAGTGAGCAGATAAGCTGTCTTCTGAAGAGCAAAGTTTGTCCCTAGCCCATTTTCTACCAAGAAGTGAATTGATTTAGCCATGGAAGACATGTCAAACAGCACTAGTTAAGACATGGTTCCATTTTCTCCATACTTGTAAATTTCTCCATCACTTTCTACAGCTTTCCACTATGGAAGATATGTGTCAGTACCAAAGGCTAGGAGAAAGTCAACGTTAGTAATGGGCACCCTTCCATACTGATTAGCTCTTTAGGAATGAGCCTGGTCCAACAACAGCAAAGGATCCCTGTATGACACATAACTGAACTACTCCATGTGAATGCATGTACTGTAGTTACAGCCCAGTTATATCCCAAGTTATTCTAAAGGGGCTTTCTGGTACAACACTTTCCTCACAATCATGTAGGCCGACATAAGGCAGCGGGAGCGGATTGTGAGCCACATGAATATGCTGGCAAAAATCCCTGCCAACACTTCATATTTAGAAATGTAGCTGTTCCCTCGTTTCTGTCCAGGAGTTTCTGAGCACATGACCAGCACACTCCACAGAAAACACAAAGGAGTCCAATGTACTCGGAACACGTCACACCTGCAAGGTAAATACAACCAGCTCAACAAGTCTGGGTTGGATCAGTTCTACTGCATATACTCAGTCAACTGACCACACATAATCCCGTTCCACAGCTCTGACACATCCCAGCGCCACCGCACATGGGGGGTCAACCTACCCTCTTACACACACACACAGAGATCAGCTGTGTATCCAAGCTCCCAGACGCCCACACAGACGCAACTTCACACACACACACACACACACACACACGTGCCCAAACCACACTGCGCTGGCAGGCAGCACACGGGTTGAGCTCACGAGGGAATGCCGTGGGTTTATCCTCACACGGAGGCATCACAAGCTCCGTCAGCTCAGCCACACTGACAGCCCCCGGGCCAGGCCTCGAACGCAGAAGACTCCCTGGGATGCTGTTCCTCTCCCTCCAAATCGGCCCGTCACAGCCCGGTATGGGACCTGTGAGCGCGGGGGTGACAAGCCGGGCGGCCGAGCAGCCCCGGCCCTAAGTAAAACCACCCATTGTCACCAACCCAACGCAGCACACGCCGCCGGGGGCCACGGGAAGCACTGGGCGTTTTCCCGCCCACACCCAAAATGGCCGCGGCGGCCGCTGAACGCCGCCGGCCCCTCAGCCCACGTTCCGAGGGCGGCACCGGGCGCCCGCGGCGCCACCCCCATTGGCAGCGCGCTGCGGCCAATGGTGGAGGCGAGCGCTTCCTCCCGCCCAATGGCAGCGGCGCCCCGCGGCGGTCAGCGGGCCGGCCGAGCGCGCCGCCAGTGCGGGCTCTCCCCGCCCGCAGGCCAATGGCGGCGCCGGAGGAGCAGCGGAGCAGCGCGCCCCCGCCG
>WBNH01009879.1:331709-426396 GCA_013401255.1 Urocolius indicus
GGGGGGGGGCGGTTGCCGTGACAACGGCGGGCCCGGCGCTGGCGGCCGGCCCCGGCGCCCGCGGCCCCTCGCCCACCCCGGGAAGCGGCGCGGTACCTCGGGCCGAGCGGCGGAGCTCCGCCTCCTCCCTCCTCTCTCGGCGGGGCGACTTCCTGTGCTGCCGGGGCTGCCGCCGCCTCCCGCCTGAGCGTCCCCGCCTCCTGCTGCCGCCCGCCCTGCGGGGCAGCGTGCTGCGCGGGGCAGGGGTGCTCAGCCGGCCGGGGTGGGGACGCGCCTGGCTTCGGCACCCTCGCCGCTGCCCTGACCCCGGCCGCTTGCGGCGTCCGACTGCTGTGCCCGCGGCAGAGCCGGGGAAGCCCCTGGGGCCGTGCTGGCCTTGCTCCTGCCTGCCAGTGACTCTCAGGTCAGCGCAGGGCTTTCCAGGGGAGAGGCTTCAGGCCAGGCTGAAAGTTGAGTCGTGGAGTATTTCAGCATCCACTCAGTTTTTACCACTCCTGTGGCTACCTGTGTCAGAATTGTTGCTCCAGCCCTAAGGAAAAGCAATTAGCTACCACCGTCACAAGCCCACATCAGCGGGAGCTTAATGTTTAAGGTCCTAAAAGCATGACACATAGGAAATTATTAACCCTGACAAGTAATTTTTCACCACCTCGAGATGATGCTAGGTCCTTTGCAACAAACAATTCACTCACTTTGGTTCAAGAAGCAAGCTGCTGCCTCTTGGAACAGCTTACTGATTAGTATTGCAAGTGCACGCTTCACTTCCTGCAAAATGGCAGTTGATAACCAAGTGTAACATTCCCCTGTAAGGAAAGATGCACACAAAAAAAAAAGATAAATATTTGCATTTGTTTATCTCTGCAGCTTAGGAAGTGAAAGCCATACCCAGCTGAACTTTCTCATATTTCTAAGTGACATGCATACAGAGCAGAGAATGAGCCAACAAAAAAGTTGATGAATCAGAATTTCTGTCAGGCATGTGTACCGAACCACAATTTTCTCCAGCCATTTCTATAACAAGCTTAATGGATGGCTGAAATGAAACAGCTTTCTTAGAAACACAGCCTGTCCTGATTTCAAGTGATGAGACACAAAACTCTTTTTTTTACCTTTTCTGCCAAGAAGTCTCACATTAATGGCGTTTAGCTGCTTTTTTTGTCCAGTGGCAGCTCACTGGACTCAACCTCATGTTTTCTTCCTAGGATATCTTGTCCTCTGTGGGACAGAGAGTGTTACACTGCCTTTGGATTTTTCTGATTATCGTATGTTTGGAATTTTGAACAATATTTCTTTTCCTTCATGCCCCTAATGGTAAGCTGGGAACCATATACATGTAAAATGGTTTGATACTTTATTTTGATTCCTTGATGGTTTTAATATGATTCAGTTAAACCCAAGTTTATCCTCATGGATATTTGACTATAGTCGTTTCGTGCAAAACAGCAATCACATTCAAATAGCTGTTACACATGATTTTTGGCTGTACAATCATAACCGTTACCACAACCACTGGTAAAGAGTTTGTTCTTGTGAGTCCTTGTAGCAAAATGCATCTAGTTCTAGTTCAGGTTCACATAATTTCACCTAATCACAATACTCCTTTCTGAGTAATTCTGAGTAATAAACCTGTGTGTGACCAGCAGCTTCGATACTGTGTCCATAAAGAAGTCATAAGGAATTGTGACTTCATGAAAAGGAGTTCTACAACCACTGAGAAATTGTCATGGTTTGTCTTTAATTGCTTCATTTTTAACCCTCATTTTATGGGGAAAAAAAAAAAAGTTTGTTTCCTACTGCGAGGTTTCTTCTACAGGGAAGGTGGAATACTGGTGGAAAGCCCAGAAGGGTGATTGATGTTTAGGTGATATAAAATACTACTGACAGGCTTGCTGTGTGTTGTAGAATAAGAAGCTGTCTCAATGGAGTGTAAGTGTCATAGGAGATTTACAGTCTGTGTCTTATAGGTATGAATACTCAAAGAGTACAATTACTGAATATGTAACTATAACTGAAACGTGTCTCAATCAGAGAGGAATATTTTGTTGATCTTACTGTAGCCATCAATTTGGTGCCACACCTCCTGAGCAGATGAAATTTAAAATCCAAAAGTGTTTTGTTTTATATTTACATGAGTGCATTTTATGTCAGAAAATTTCGAAGAACATGTCTTGGCCATTGTTTTCAGTGACTTACCTTTGCATGGTTTTCCTCCTAGTTTCTTTCTTTCTTCACAGCTTACTCTAACAATTTGTCAAGAATCTGTCTCCTTCTCCATCTAAGCAGTGGTTTTCAACATAATGATTTGTGAAAAAAAAAATCAAATAGAAGTTAAACCTACTAAAAATAGACTTCCTTTTCCTATTTATCTTTTGCAGAGCTCCTAGAAGCAGTCCCTGAGCCTTTAGAGTTCAGTAGATAGAAGATTGGAAAATGAGGCTCGACATCTTTTTTCCAAGTTGACAAAACAGATTAAATTAACATGTGGAAAACAAACTACCCAAAATGCAACAACTTGTCTACTGTCTAAACTGATGTCTCCTCATGTATGTCTAACCACCAGGTTAAACTGAAGCATGTGAAAGAATGTTCTTAGTTATTTTTATTCTGTTCATTTTGCCATCACTATAAGCAAGAGTTTTACCTCATCTCTCACCCAGAACTGTAGCCTGAGTGTTGCCAGTAAAACAGCTATTTGATTTGGGCTACTGTTGAAACTATCGTTAAATGTTTGGGGTAATACCTTACTCCAGAACTTTAAAAGATGCAGTATTCTGTATCCAGTCAGAAAGCTAAAACTCTCTTTATGCCCCTATTACTTCTCAACAGTGTCATTTCTGGTAGCTTTGACGGATACAGTCTTGCTCTGCTCATATTAAACCAGAACTGCTGCTGAAAGAATCCCCTTAGCTCGTCCCTTTGTCCATGTCATTCCTCACTTTGCATTTCTCCACTGTCTTCCATCTCTACATTGACTCTGTACACAATTTGCCTTCATATTCCATCCTCTCTTGCTTTGTCTTAGCTTTAGTATGTTGCTTCTCACCTCTGACTGACCTAGGATACGGGCTTCTACTGGGCTTTTATTCCTGTCTTTCTTTTACAAACCCTGTTTTGCTTTCCCCATGTAGCACTGTTACTCTCAAATGCATCCAAAAGACAAGTGTCTAACTTGATGCTACTGGTGTGCTCAGCCTTCTCCTTTTGCACTTCCCCCATATTTACTATTTCTGCCTCTTAGTTCATGTCTTGTCTTAACATTACAGTTGCAGTTTCTTTAGCAAAGGTGCCTTCCTCTTGCTTTTTCCCTGGTTAGTATGTAGCACCACTGTCCCTAAAAGCAGTGATACATCAAACCTCTGCAGCACAGCCAATAGCAGAGCACCTGGACAACTGTCCTTACCCCTGCTCTCTGTGACTGTAGAAGGGAAGCAGATCCCATCCCTACTTCTTCCAGCTGAAAACCTCACCACAGTGTCAGTCATGATAGATGGTGCATTTTGTGACACAGACAGCCTGCCGTTAGGACAAACCATCAGAACCATCCGATGGTAATGACTTTCAGTCACAGACTGACCTAGGCTGGCTTGAGTCAGTGTGCTGGAGGGGAAAGGCTCCATATTCCATTACCAGTACCCCGAGCCATCAAGTCTGCTCCATCCCACCCCTACTTAATCTGTATTGATAGACTTGGTAGCATTTTCCTAACTGCTATCATCCATACAGATGTCTGCCATCATTTTGTTGATAGAGTCAATCAATACTACATTAAATGTTACCTTCAGTTTGCCCTTAATTGTCTAAAGTAGATGTGGTATTTTCATTATTTATACAACTATGCCATTAAATTATGCATTCCAGATTAAAAGAATAAAAGGCTTGTTTACATTATTATTATTATTTATCTGGCATCAACTTTTGGATTTCTGTGTAAAGAAATTAATCTCCTATCGAAGGGGGAAATGGGGACTGACAGGCACTAGCTCCTGTTGCCTCTGGGACATAATTATGCTTGCAAATATAAAACCAGAAAAATCATAAGCTTAACACAGTAGATACTCTTGAAAGTTTCATCTCAGCATGAAGCTATGTTTTAATTATTATTTTTGTCTGCATTGTTCAGATCGACAGTGCACCAACTAGAATAAGTGCTTATCCTAGTTAATTCTTCATGAGGCTTATGTCACTGGAAGATGCATTTAATTTATTTCCTTTTACTTTCGTTAAGCCAGCACTGACTAAGTGGTTATCTATAAACATTCAACAAAGGTTTTACTACTTTAAGGCCAGATCCAAAGCCTGTTGAGTCAATTGGAAACTTCAAAGGTCTTTGGAACAGGCCTTATTATGAGACAGGGGTAAATTTGTTTGTGAATCTTACAGAATAATTTTTTTTTTAAATCCTTATTTATATTCTAAAATATTAACAGATTTCTTATATGGTAGATATTGTCTGTTCTTGTTAACTGAACTTGGACATTCTAACATACACACACACACCTCAAAAATAAGAGAGGTTTTTTTTTCCTCATACACTCAGTTACTCAACAGCAGAATCCCTAGGTCCCTCGCCTAGAAAGTGTGGGACTTGAAATCTAGTCTTTGTTTTGAATTGGGTTGAAAGAGGAGTTGAAAAAAATTCCCACCAGGTGAATACCCTTTCCTCTGGACAGCAAAGTCCATCACCCTTACAGTAAAGAAATTTTTCCTTAAGTTTAAGTTAAACTGTTTATGTTCCAGCTTTTGTCCATTACCCCTTGTCCTATCACTGGACACTACAGAAAAAAAGTGTTGCCCCATCCTCTTGACATACACCTTTTAAACACTTGTAAGGATTAATGAGGACCCAGGACTTGTCTTGGTGACTTGTCTGGGTGACTTGTCCTGGTGAGGACTTGTCATGCAAGACTGTTCTTTGATAATGAGATCATGACACATGCCTATAATATTATTCCTTCTAACTCTCTAGAACAGTGTGGCTTCATGCAGGCTACCTGTTTCTGACTGTTTCCGGTGGACAGTAAGTCATGCTTCAGGAAGTTAGAACCATACTTGAGAATAGTTTCAGAGAGAGCTAGCTGACATAGGCCAGCACCGTGTTGACAACTGTTGTGGCTATTTAGTAGCACAGGGGATCAAATGCAAGTGCCCAGGATCAACCTCTGGCAGAGGTTTTGTATTACTATATCTTTGTTACTGTTTAAGAAAGAAAACCTGAAATCACTGTAGATGATTATCTGAAAATACCAGCTCAGTGCTTAACACAGGTCAAAATATCAAAATAGAATAATCAGACTTGCTTAGAAAGGAACAGAGAAGAAAACAGAAACCCTCATGATACTAGAGGATGCAGCAACGTGTTTGCATCATGAATGTTATGTCTTGTCACCCTATCTCAGAAAAGACATGTAGAACCACAAAACATTACAGAAGAAGTTAAAAGAGATGATCAGATCTGGCTACTGTGCAAGAGATTAAAGGGACTAAAGCGCTTTATCCTAGAAAAGAGGTAACATGAAAAAAGGACAGAAAGTCGTTGCTTGCAGAGAGTGTAAATTAGGAGTAATTATTTGCTGCTTCCAGAGATGGAGAATCAGACATTTTTCTTCTGCAGTTTCCTCCTACAACTTAGTCACCTTCATAATTAAGACCAAAAAACCCCAATAAATAACAGTCAAAGAAAGTTGCTCCTAATTCCTCATTTGAATCTGTTTGATTCCATTTTTCAGCTGTTGGGTCTGGTTCTCCCTTTATCTATCAAAGTCTTCAGCATCTTTTCACTCTGGAAGTGTTTATACACTATAATCAGACCACAGTCTAACTCTCCTTTTAATAAACTGTACTTGCTGAGATTTTGGAAGTTTTACTGATATTTCTTGCTGTTAGGCATTTCCTTCAGCTCTCACATAATTTTTACAGCTGTCTGCTGCAATCTATCTAATATTTCAAAATACTTTAAAAAGTACAGATGGTAGAAGTGCATGAGTTGTTCCAAAAATGATCCCCTCAGTGGCAAATTCATAATTAAAGAATATCATTAACCCTGACCGTTACTTTATTTCGTGACTTTATATCCAAAACTGTGCTTGTGCTTTTTCAAAGCTTTCTTTTGGCTAACTACACTGAATCATCTGGAATCAGTGACCATAATAGTTTCAAACCAGTGCTTTGCAGGATAAAACCTCTCACCACTGTATCACTTGTAATTCTTTGTTTGGCTTCATTTAAAAATGGTTTAATGGTTCCAGATTAGAAACAGAAATTATCACTGTGTTAATTTTCTCCTCAAAGTTATTTACTATTTGCCAACTTTTATGTTCTTATTTCTTATCAAAATGAATTTATATTTCTAGATGTAGTTTTGGCAAGAGTCTTAAAGTGTGTGTGGCCTCCTGTCATTTCCTGCAAAACCTCAGCAAAAGTGTATTTTCAATAATAGCTACTCTTTTGGTTCACCATCAATTTCTTAATATCTTTAATGCATGCTCTATTGTTTTGTTATTAGAAAAGTCACACTTTACCATTTCTTCCCACAAACACAAGTGGACTGCCAAAATTTCCTAATTAGCTTAATAACAAATTCACAATTAGAAAGCAGGTCTTTTAGTTTGACAGGCCTTGCCTAATTGATGGGATATGTGGTGGCTACAGGCCACTGAAGTGTGAGTGACCTCAAGGCTGTCCCCTGGACCTTGTTTGCTGCTGGTCCTATTTTGCTGGGAATACAGCAGCAGTGGTGGCAAGTGCTCTGCAGCCATGCAGACACTAGCTCCCTCACCTTACCACATGTGTACTGTCCCTGATGGGGCTGCCTCCCCCTAGCACCTTTTCCCTTTGGTAATGATTGACATAAGGCAGAAAGAACCTTCCTGGAAAGATCCTGGCATCACCTGCTAGGAAAAGCAGATGGGATTTTTACAGAGCCTGAATTCAAGGATGATGTGGATGCTTTCTCTGTCAGCATCTCATACCTCTTAAGTAAGTACAGACATAATCTGTGTTTCTTGGCTGGCCACAAGTCCAAAGACATAAGGTAATTAGTTCCCTAGTTCCCCTTGACTGTGATACAGCTTTGTGAGTTGCATTCTCTACTATGAAAATGCATCAAAATGTTATCAGATCCTGAGTTTGGATACTTAAACTTATACTGGGTGGACAGCCTTCCTGGAGAACATCCCTGTTCTCCTTGTTTTGCAGGGAATAAGAAAATAGAATAAGAGAATGATAGTAGAATGAGAGTAGAATAGTCACAAGCTGGAACTGCTAGAACCGTACAAATAATTGCCAAGCACTGCTTGAGTTAACCGAGAAAATACTGAACCGGAATGAGCCATCTTCATGCTGTCATGTTTTATCCTAGCTGCTGCATATCATGACTGTTCTTGATGTTTCCCTGCTTTAATGATTGCATGGATTCTATTCTTTTAAAAATGATATTTTGAAATCTAAATAATAATAAAAAATAATTAAAAAATCTGAACACGAGCTAAAATTACCTAAAAAGAGTATTTTCAAGCCTAGTATAGCCAAAGTGAGCAATCTCTTCATTATCATCATCTTAGAACATTCACGGACACAATATCTTTATTACGAGAAAATATTTACCCAAATGAGGGAGAGCCAGATCTGACTGGAATTTCTTCAACACATTTTGTAAATATATTGTTACTAATACTGGTAATATAATGATATATTGAGCTGTGCACTATATAAATATACTTTAAAAAAGGTATTCTTTGCCTGAAAATTTCTGAAAATGAGCTTCTTTTAACAGTAATGAGTTACCCTGAAATAACAAAATAGTGGACACAGTTTGCAAGACAAATCATTAGCTTCCAAGGAGCTGTTAAAAATGTCAGTGCTAGTTTAGCATAAGGTTTAAAAAATGCCCAATGACATGATAAGAAGGTATTTCTTCCACATAATGTGTGAAAAAAAAATACTTGAGTAGCTGGAAATAACTGGAATGTTCTTGGTTCAAGCCCAACCTGTATGTATAAGTAAAAAGCTGGTTTCTCAAAAGATCAGGAATTAGGATTATCTTTCTACTGGGAAATCTGTTCCAGGATAATTGAATTCTGTTGTGACAAAGAGGAAGTACATGCAAATAATTAATTCACAATAATTCAGCATGGAGAATTAATACCTACCTTATATAACAAGGCAAAAGGCAGCACAGCTGCAAACCTTTGTTATTCTTAGTTATGAATGTTTTGTACATACTTTTTCTTTCATCCATTATCTAATCTGTTCTTTCTTACTGCAAATATTATTCATTACAGAGTTATATGCAAAAATCCTCATACTGCCAACATTTCTGTGTGTGCTTTATATTATACAATGCAATTCTAAGTTAAGAAAAGTTCTAGCTTCCAAGGCCTTCAGTTCTCAAACATTTCATTTAAAAATCAACTTAAAAACATTTTTACCTCCTTAATAGACTACACATTTTCATGTTAACAAAATAAATAATAAATTAATGTGACAAGAGGTAGAACAAGTATGAAGACTGAAACACAGCATTTACAACTTTAACGTGTTTTGAGAAAGGTATGATCAAAGGCATTTTATGAACAGAAATTTTCTGTTTCCCTTTTGGGATAAATTGTCTTTACTGTGTGAAGAGGAGTACTACTGGGAGAAGAGAATCTTGTTTTGAAATCTGTTTTTCTAGAATGAGTGCTTTGCTTTTGCAGTTTCATAGCCGTTAGCCTTTTTCCAGCACTAATCATACAAGTGATGTTGTAAAAAGTAACTTTTATAAGTTTTAATCACATATATTTCAATTCTCAAATAGGCTGTTCAGACAATACACTGTTTAGAAAACCCTATTATACCATGCAGTAGTGTGTGATGAGGAGATGCTACATTTATTTTAGGAGAGAAAGAAATCTGTATTTCATTTGTTACACTGCTAACTTCACTTTAGGTAATTGCATTCAGCTTTATTATTGCCCAGAGCAATAACTGATTGTTAGTTATTGAAGTCTGAAATGATTTTCTCATTTCCCAGGGGAATCTGGAGATTTACATGGTGCACAGCAGTAACTAATAGATATAATCTGGTCATAATGTAGCCCTATAATGTGTTATTTACTTGTTGAGAACACGGATGTTGAACATTTTAACATTTCCTCAAGAAGTGTGGCAGATTTTACTTGTGATATGTGAGCTTTAACTGTACTACTCTTAGTTTCACAATGCCTGAATTGCCAGCAACCATTAAAAGGTACATAAAACACTGGAGATCACACACCTGCACTTACCCAGCTGTACTGGAACTCGGAAAAATTTTATCCCTGATTTCTAGAATGCATGCAAATCAATTAAAAATAACCTGCAATATATACAATTGCACCACCAACAGATACTCATTAGTTTGACTTGAAGTATTCTTGTTATATGAAGATAATTACACCAGGACAAAGAAAGGCTTTTATGGAGCAGAGCATACTTTTCTTGCTCTCCTCTGAATTGTTTGTATCTATTTCAGTACCAGCGTATGTGCAACCTTGAGTATTTTCATTAACTGTACGCCTTATTTTATGAATGCCTTGTGCAATTCTGTAGTCAAAGAACATTAAGATTGTGCAGTCACAAGCAAAGAGTCCCTGGATATGTTTTGGAAGCAGCAAACATCTTAAAGATGGGATTAAGTTGCCTGAGCACAGGGATCTAATGCCATTTTGTGTGCTGCAGTGTACTAAGAGCCTCCCCACCGGACTGGCATGTAAGGTGCAGATTCTGCGGAACATTTTGACATTCAGAAACAGCAGGGTGGAACACCTTAGGGTTTCACATCAGGTGTCTCATGGCACTCATTTATGGTTAACAAACTACCCCTCTGAAAGTCTGCTGATTTTTTTTCAGTGCCCAGAACAAGGGACCTCAACCAAACTGTGGCTTGGTTTAAGGTAGTAAAATAAAACTTAAATAACAATATCTTCAAATTCAGCAGTTCTGTGGTACAGATGTCTGCCTTTGAAGCCATTTTCAGAAATAAGGTCTTAGAAGAAAGAAAAATGTTCCGTAAACTTGGGTTCATTCTGGCTTACTTAGTTAAAATACTCCATTTTGAGGTTACAGTAAAATGGCCTGTTAATGTTAGATAAACAAACCAATGATATGAAGTGTTCTTATAATGTGTACTGGCAATGCAAGAATGTTATACATGATCGAGTAGATAAAATACCGACTACTGATTGTATAATAGTGGTAAACATGTATTATTAAAGTAGGTTTTCCTTTCCATCAAATATGAATGTTTTATGAAGGTTTCAAAGTATTCCTCATGGAAACATTAAGAAATCTGTTCTTCTCTCAGTCCCCAGGGGATCTGTGACTGTTATTCACATTAAACCTAATGAGAATTACTGACATAAATACCTAGCACATCAAGAGGCAACCAGACTCTTAAGCCTTAGCATCTTCATCATCCTTTCTGTACAGGCTCCGCCCCTTCCCAAGCTGCTGCTTCTTCCATTCTTGGTGCTCATTTCCTCAAACAAAATCATTCCTGCTAATGTGAGAGCACCTTCTTTAGTGTGGAAGATTGCTCGAGGGAAATCCTCCTTGACTAATCATGCTGTGTAGTTTTCTTCTTCGCTAGAGACAGACCCTATACCACACAGCTGAGATCTGGACACCATTTTAAGTTTTATTGGGATCCTTATGGGATAGGGAGGGAATCAGACCTATTTTTGCTCTCTGAATACATCTCCAGACTGTTTATTGTCAGAGTGGAAGATGAAAGGAAAGAGAGAAGGAAGAAAGCAGTAAAGTTGAGGACTGCAGGAAAAAGGTGGGGGGAGTGAGAAAGGACAGGACGAGTCTGTGCTCTGATAAAAACAAAATATACAATTAAGAGTTCAAAGCCATTCCTTCCCAAATGGCAACCAGAAAGAACAAAATAAATGAAATCCAAACAACACCCTTGAAACATCAACCCTTACTACTCTCCCTTCTTCTCAAAAGCCAGAGCAAACAGCCAGATCTGTGTCCTGGAGTTAAGTGTCCTTTTAAAGCCTGTCATAGCTTTTCAACATGAGATGCTCAACTGACAGTTCCCCCTTCTGTCTCAAAATGTGATCCAGAAGAAGGTGTTTCATTTGTTCTACTCTTCTTATGCTAGCCTAGATTCACTGCTTCTTCTGTGCCTGCACAAACTATAAATAAAATCACCAGAATCAAAAAAGACTGGCTTCTGGTGAGTAATCTTACATATTACACCATGATGGATCACTGCCGATAGCATGTACTAAAAATGTCCCATTTCACATTAAAGTATCGATAACTCCTGCACTGGACCATCAGCCAAGGCCACATATATAATCACTAACAGTTATGGCTTGGAATTTAGATTTTAGTAAAAAATGACTGAGTCTCTCCAAATCTTGATGTTAGTTTTCCTGTATCTTCACTCTGATCTCCTGTATGTCCAGCTGTGCTACATTCTCTGCTAGTTATTTTTTTCCTACCTTAGTCACCTCTAAGAAGCTCTTTCTATTATTTTTCTCTCACACTTGCATATTATGGAGAGGTCCTATATTATAGAACTGTTCAAGCTTTGCAGTTAGCTTCTAATAATAGCTGTGACTGCAGTACTTCTGCTATTCTGCTAATCCTGACTCTCTCAAATTGGCCCTTTTAAATTGTATTAGAGTTTTTTAATAGGATTTTTTTTCTGATAAGTAAAAAAATCTATACAAAAATTGTAGATAAGCTTTTGAAATATTGTCTTACAACAGCTCACCTTGTGAGTTTACTGGCTCTAATTGCCATCCTCATAGTCACACATAAGTGCATCTGGCTACTTCAGAACAGCAGCTCACAGTCTTTTAATATCAGAATTCTCTTTTCTATACCAACTGTAACTCCATCACTCTATTATGTTTTTGTCATAGCTCTTTGCACCCCAATATTAGATTCTTTTCTGATGACATCACTTCTACAAGACTCATTAGACATTTTCCAGAACAATTACATGAATCTGAAAGAGACAATGAAAAGTTTTAGGTGCTCAGGTAAATACGAAATATTTCATATATCAGTGAATTAGAAGACTTGGACTTTGGTGGGATATATGCCAAGGGAATCAGAATGCCTGGTAGGAAAATATTTTGGCTAGATGATAATGCCAGTCGAATAACAAAAAGAGTATGGCAATATATTTATAAAAGGGCGATACTTTTATGAAAAAGCAATACAATGACAAAACTCACAGTCAACAATTTTTATATGATTATAAAGAAGATTTTGAACCATTTGAGAGCAGGACTGAGCTAAATTTCAGTGGAAATATTTATAGCAAGAAATCTAACCCTTTTTAAGACAGACATTAAGGAGAGTGACTGGTATGGTGCATGTGATAGCCAGCATGTAGCCTGAGTGAGACAAGGATCTTTACTGTTCCTTGGGGTTTTTTACTGACTTTGAAGATATACCTGGGAATGCTACGTGCCTTTCTTGGGTGCTATACAAAAATCACCTCTGCTATGTGTGGGTTTACATTGCTGCCTCCTAGTCCATCCAAAATGTTGCTAACATTTCCTCTTCTGAACACATCTATCTGATAATACCAGTCATATTTATTTATTTAAATGTATTAGAAAACCAGGTTTAATTTAGTTATCTTTGTTCGCTTGATTACTAAACAAGCTAGGAATCAAAATGCACGATCCTTGCTGATGTCTTAAAGAACTGGCTCTCTAACTTGCTAAACTCGATTTTATTGAAGCCCCAACAACCTATTGGCTAAATATGTCAATACCATACATATCCTCTTTGGCTTGCTACCATTTTCCTGTTTTGGACACATTAACTTAGCAAATAAACAAAGTACACATTAACCATATTGACTGTCAGATGAATAACTTATCAATTATATATACCTAAGTTAGATTGCATTATCAATAAAGAAATCAAGACCTATTAAAATCAACTGTTCAAATTAACTGTTTCAGTGCTTAGTACTGTTTGGCATTCTCAGGCTGTGCATTAGAGCTATGAGAAATTATTGTCTCCTTCATTTCCAGAAGTTACTTTATTAGCAAAATGCTTTCAATTGGAAACAACTGAAGTTTACACCATCCTGCTGTCTGTCAAAGGCTGAGAAGCAGATCTTCAGCTGCTGAATCAACTTCTGCAAGTAGAAGGAAAAAGCTCCTTCTTCTACTCAGTTCAGTTTACAGCTTTTTATGATGCTAGTAGTTTTTACTGCTGTTTTAATTTCTCAGAAATTGGTTTAATATATCCTCACATCCTGTGCCCACACCCTTCTTCTTACTAACTTTCTGAATGAAAGAAAATAGATAATCAAATGGTTGATTGTTGATCTGTTCTTGTAAAGGACTCAACTTTTCTTCAAACTGTGAATTCTTCAACATTTGCACTGAAACATGACCATGAGTTTCCTAACATATTCCATAAAGACACCTAAGATCAATTCTTTTGTAAAGACAGTCATAAAAAATCCCCTAGACCCTGAAACACAAATTCTAACACTCTATCTGCTACATAAACTTTGGTATAATTCATATGGTCTTCCATTAAAGTCCTAAAAGAATTTTGATGGTGATGGCAAGGAAACCATTGCAGCATTCTTGTAATGCCTTACAGATTGGCAAGCTTCATTAGTAATTAGTGGTGTATTCAGCAAGATGGAATACCAGTGCTTTCAGGGAGGAAACATCCCTGTCCCTGGATACACCCAAGCAAGTATAGTCTTTCTCCTGTATTTTACATCTTAGGCTGCCACTGTTTGTTTACAGCACAAAATTGCAGTTATTATGACTGTATCATTTTTAATTAACCAATTTACTAATAAAGCTGAACTACACCAAAATGTTTTTCCAAGCTTTGGGGGATTATTAAATGGCATTGTCAACTCTTGGAGGACAAGAAAAAACAATGTTTTCCAGATAAAGTGAGAATTTTTCCTGTTGAAAATTGCCTGTTGTTTTTATTATTGTAAGACCTGGTCCACTGAACTTAGCACAGCCTCTGAGGTCTCAGTGAGAATCCTATGATTAATGAGGTAGCCATTAATGTCAGTAGATTGAACAACTGAAATCTGATTATATTGAAGTGCTTCCCAAACATTAGGGTCACATTAACAGTTTATTGAAACAAGCTGATAAAATTTAAAATGGTCATCTAATTCCCTAGAGTTCCTAATTGTTGCATGATAAATCACTCTGTAGAGAAATCTATTACAATGTTCCAAATGAGAAAATGTAATTTACTGTACCATTAGTGGGGTGTTTGAAGCACATCAGTTCTTTCATGGGGGAGTTTTGCCAGAGTAAGACAAAACTCTGTTTATGGAGGGTTCTTTTTTCCTTTTAGGTCAAGATAGTGCTCATGCCTTGAACTGCTTAAATTATGTAAGAAAAATGAGGCATATTATGGAAACAAATCATCTGACAATGACTTGCAAGTCTATTACTAAAGGTCCGGCATGAATGAGTATTCAACTGTATTTATGGTATTACTCTACTTACAAGCACATTTTTGCAGAGATTAAAAAGTTTTCAGAACTCATTTATGGTGGCTTCTTAAAGATGAAAATTCACCTATTTCTGGTTTCAGAACCTCAGAGGGTCAAACAAATCTCTGCATAGAGGACCTAAGTTACTCAAATCATTGTCTGCAGGATAGGGGCAGTCTTCATATTTTTTTCTCCTCTTGGTGTCAAAATTTTACCCCACAGTCCCCTCTATTTATGTCTTTTTTTCACCAAATCTATTCATTGTATAGCTTCCTTACTCTCATTCTGTGCTTAGATAGAATATGAATATGTGTTTCATGTTGTGTGTAAATATTGTGGTTCTAGTACTTACTAGTCTGTAAAGATTATTTCTTTGTTTAGGGGGGAAAGCTGATCATTGCTGTT
Source organism: Urocolius indicus (assembly GCA_013401255.1). Classification (NCBI taxonomy): domain Eukaryota; kingdom Metazoa; phylum Chordata; class Aves; order Coliiformes; family Coliidae; genus Urocolius; species Urocolius indicus. Next base: position 346,600 of record WBNH01009879.1, read on the forward strand.
GTGTTTGTATCTTTTCCAAATTCACAGAAAACTGACAAATGCATTACAAGTAGAAAGGCCTGTCACAATCACAACTGACATGAATAGATAGGCAGCTATCCCTTTGTCTCAAAAGTAAGCATCAGGCAAAAAAGAAACTTAGATATTCTTGCTCACAGAACAGTGGAAAAGAGTTGCTGGAAGATTGGAAACTTACTGTTATCTTAAGCATCCTTATTTTTCTTCAGTCACACTGGACTAGAAGTGGTACATGATGAGGGACAACAGTTCTGTGATTGGAGAGGTGACAAGTAGCTGAAGGACGAGCATTTCAACATGCACTAGTTCAGTCTCTGGTGGTAACTCGAGTCAAGTAGTCGCAACGACCATGCTCTTAACTTGCAACAAGAATGAAAAAAGGGTTTAAGACTCACCAAAACTATTATTAGAGGGGAAAAAGATCTCAGCTTTGTCCCTTTCATGAACAGAGTGCTAAAATAAAGTGAATGAATGAATGGGATAAAACGCTGACATTTATACTTGACATGCTACCAACAGGTACCTGTTTGGGGTTTTTTTAAGTGTGTCATTCTACCTGTGACAAAATTATATTCATAATACATATGAATAAGAAATCTGTAGATGTTCCACAATCAAAAAAATGGATACAGGTTGTGGAGTTATTAGTACTGTTTGCAGCTTGGTGGCATCTGACAATCACAGCTGTCCAACAGAGTTCTGTGTACAAGGAGAGGCACAAGCACAGGACAAAAGACATGTTTCAGTAAGTTTCAGAGGGTGAAAGAAGATACAGCAGATGGGTGTAAGGAAGTTAAAAGGAACATTAAAACAAGGAGCAATCTCAGCATTGTTTGCTGCAGGTTTCACAAAATAAGAATACTGAACTCGCTGTGAAGAGAATAATAAGGTGCAGCTTTGTGAAAATTTGCTGTTCCCAGAGAAAATACATCTGGAAGAGGATTACTGACACTACTTCTGTTTTATACAGTGTCTCGGTGATCAGAATAGCCTCATGGGAGACTCAAGTGCAATTTGCAGCCTTAGCGGTGTGGAAGTCAGGTTGAAGAGGATGCAGAATAATTTTTTAATGGAAAAAGCTTTAGATTTTTTAAGTGGAAGAGACAAGAAAGAAGTAGGGTGGCATTTGAAGAGCAGTCTTTTTTTAAGATGAAAAAAATATTTTGTTTTATAGTGAGAGGAAGGAGCAAGATGAAATTAAACAAAAGCAGAGAGTTAAGAGTGACTATCAAGTCACTACCTTGAGAGGGCTCAGAGGAGATCAGGCAGCGGACTTCAAACAGAATACATATTTTAACTGTGAAACTTAGTGCTACAAGACTGTGGAGATAAAAAAAATGCTGTATTGAGTTTATGGAGGGGTTTTTTTTGTTTTTTTTTTTGTTTGTTTGTTAGTTTTTTTTTAAAGAGATTAGACTTTTATGATAGATAGGTTCATTACTGCTGTTAAACATGACTGACACAGAGGAACTTTGGGCTTAAGAAGTCACTAAACAATGGTGATTCTTATTTTCTTTTTGTTGCCAACTCTCTGTTACCTTACTTTCAGATATAAGGCACTAACTCTTGTGCCAAAAAAGTCTCTAAAGATGATAAACATGCTAGTCTTTCTATGATGCTGATGAAAATACCAGACTTTCATGGGCCCTTTTGAAACCACTGTAAGAGATCTGCCTGATCTTTCCAAGAGACTGAAGCTTGCCAGTACTTTGAGTTGGGTCTGATAATATAAAGCGCAGCTCCTTTTCAACCTCTCATATCTTCCTGTGGCCTGATGGGTCTTAGGCATTCAACTGCCTTTTCCCAGACACTAAGCCCAAGGCTGAAACTCTAGAACAGATCTGATTTCTCTTCTCTGGACTGTGCAGCTCTTTGTTGTCATCTCCATTAATTTTTGGCCCTCCTGTTAACTTTGTTTTTTTCAGTTGTTTTTTTCAGATCTGGCCACACTGTAAATGGAAAAGGAGAAGAAAGAAGAGTTTCAGGGACAAGTAAATTTTGCTGTGCAGTACTTAGTAGAGTAATGCATTCCTTTCTATGTTTGGGTTTGGGTTTTTTTGTGAGATGAAGAGATGAGATAGAAAAGCAAAAGAAAATTTGTAGAGATGAGATGAAGAACTTCACCTGAGAAACAAGAGAGCAAAGGCCAGCCAAGAAAAGGAGACAAATAGAGGGATATGAATCAGCACACTTCTGTGTTCAAATTCAGCTGTGACTGAAGTCATTCCAGCATAAGTCTGATTCAGGTCAACATTTATTTTTCAGTTTGCAAATCCCATTATAGTTTGAACGGATAGCAAAAAAACTGAAAAATGTATAAGATAGGTACTGGGCTACATGTCAGGGCTTCTGTTTGGGAGAAGCTTCTGCTCTTCTCTCTCTTGTGAATTGTTTCCCTCTGTCTTCTCAAATCTGACACATAGGATGGAAGATTTAAGAAAGATGTACAGCAGCACATGTGAAAATTGTCTGGTGCCATCACCATACCAGCACCAGCACTGGGAGCAGGGAAAAGTGAACATATATTCAATATAGTGAATAGGAGGGCATAGTTTGGGTGCAAATTTGCCTTATGCCTATAGAGATACCATATGGCTGGTTCGCCTACAGTGTGGTTGCGTGATCATGCACCACAGATGGTGTGAGTCTGGGACAGGTAACTCACCCAAATCTCTTCATCATTAAAGTAATAATGTAGACTTACAGTACTGGAGCCACAGAAGGCTCCAGAAAATCAAACTTCTGACCTTCCTTTTTAGTGTCCTCTTTTTTCTTGTCTTTATACCACCAAAGTGATTGAAACATAACACAGAGGGATAGAAAAACTGCATCAATGGAATACACTGGATGAAGGGCTGAGCCCAAGCAGTCGCTGATGGAAATAACAGCATACAACTCTCTTTCTGGAGGGATGGTTTGACCATCAAGCCACCAAGCACAACATCTCTGACCAATTTTCTCTCCTTGTGAACAAGAAATGAAAAGGAAGGTGGAAGGGCTGAAGAGCTGCCCCATCCAGCACAGATGTTTTATTATGCTAGGTTGTCATGCTGATTACCTAAAAATGTCTGCCTCTCAACTCTTTTTTTTTGCACTGTACTCACTGCATTACAGAGCATCCTGAAGAATTGGTAAGAAATAAATAAATAACAATTACAAACTAATACAAACTAATAAATTAGCAGATTCTTTCCTTGACATTGACTGATTTCCTAGACTATACGATATTAATTCACTGCACAGCTATTGGTTTGGGATGCACAAAACTGTACATCTCTCTCATGCTTTCTCTTCTCTTTTTTATTCTTTAGGAGTTGGCTGACTTTGAATTGAAGACTGCAGAGTCACAGTGGCTGTGGATGTGCCCCCACAGAGTTTTTTTTTTTAAAAACACTATTTTACTGGGGAAAGTTTCTGCAGATGTAACTTGTCTGTCAATTTTTCTCTAATTATTATTATTATAGCAATCTATGAATGATATCTATGAATTTCTGTGGATCTATGATAACTATGGATTTCTATGCTTTAGCATTAGAAATGTGAATATTGCCTAATGTGCAATTCAGCTCCTCTGAAGCTGTTGAAGGGTTCCATGCTGGTTTGCAGGAACTGCTTGCACACAACACATTGCAAATTGGCGCTTTGAATGGTTGGCAGTAGAGTTTTTTGTGATACCCTTTGTGTGAAATTGCCTTCCTGGTTTTGGTAAAACCTGACTGAAGTCAATAGAATTGCTGCAGATGTGAATTTGGACCTTTGTATTTTGTGTATTCTAAAAAAGAAAAGAATTGCCTTTATGGAATAAGAAAACATACATAGTATTTACCTGAAAGCTCTCAAAAGCTTTTTCATAAATATATGTCGTATCTCCGTTCATGTAAATGTGTATTTGTATTTTTACAAAAAACCTACTTATTAGTAGCACAGTTAAATAAATGTTTTGTATGTGAAGTAGGAGTTTCTTAGCTCAAGTATGATTTACCTTATCGGCTATAATGACTACCAGGATAAACACATATTTTGCTGTAACTAAAAATGCATATTATTAATATTTTTATAGTAGTTTACATTTATATAGTGCCTTTCATCTGAAATACCATAGGGTATTATGTATGTGAATAATCCCATTGAACTGGTGTGAATAGTCCATTGAAACCGATGGGACTATTCACACAAGTAAGAATATTCACATGAGTTATAGAGTCCAGCCCTTGTTCTAGAATGTATTTTTTCTCAACAAAATTGACACTTGCCTTATATGTTATTTTTAAATAAATTGATTAGAGGGGAGATTAAATTGCAAATGCTACTCCTTTCAATATATTTTCAGAAATTCACGTTTATGAATAAGGGTAAGAGGCCAAATATTTTAATCTCTTTCTCTCATGAGTATATTAACATGATCGTTCAGTGCTGTTTCTTGTTAATAGCTCATCCCAAACCAACTTACTACAAATAAGGGACTTAACCCTAGAAATCTTTACTTAAAGAAGCAGGTTTTAATCATGTTAAGAATTTTATTTCATTCAGTGAGATTACTCATATGAGTTATGATTCCAGGACCAACCAACTCAGTAAAACTGAGCATATCACTTAGCACTTATCCTGACATCTTGAGTCACGTCCAGGGAGGAGATAGATCTGGAACTGAGCCCTAGATGAGAGTTTGCAGGAATTTGTGGGCTTGCTTATCTGTTGATTACCCAGGGGTTAGGCACACAAAAGGTTGATAAAGTTGCCTTAGATTGTCACAGTGGCAGGAGTATTGATAATTCCTTGGTGTCTAAGGAAGGGTAGGCAGCTGAGGACTTAGTTCCTTTTGAGGACCTCAGTTCATCCTACTATTGAAATTAAGTGCTTCAAGTGAGTGAGCAATGTCTGAGTCCCTTTGGAGATTAGTCTCCAATTGTTAGAGAAAGTATAATTTATTCAATATATATATTCCGTGTAAAACTTCCTGTGCCCTGACCCAGAGGTTTTATTTCCCCACCTTGAAGAAAAATCACTACCATACGAGGAATATGACAAAAATTCACTTCTTAGTTTTGTGTCCATTATATGGGCTTGTTTATTAGTTCTGAATACCACATAGCAAAAGGGCCTTATTATCTCTCAAAAAGCAAAGATCCCCTCAAGGGCATTTAAGAATCTCTGTTTGAAGGTCTCATATGAAAACATGCGAAAGACTTTTTCAGCAAAATTGTTAAGAAAGCATATTTAATACTTTGTTTTCTTAAGTATTTATTTCAAATACTCCAGATTCACTATGGTTTTAATACTAATGTCATACTTAAAATAAATCAGAATATGTACTTCCTGTGATCTTTTCAGAATGCAATAAAACAGATTGTTTTTAATGGCTGTTCCAGCAATGAAAAATATCTGTGTTAGGTGGAAACAACAAATTGATGCTTTTTCAATTCCTTTTAATGGCATGAGGATCTTTGCAACATGCTGTGAAAAATATTCTCTTAATGATAGGCCTGTGGCACAACTTAAGGAGTCATCAAGAAATAAATGCTCTGCTGTCTGGCTGGCAGCTTGGTGTCCCTTAATTGAAGTATTATAAGATTCTGTGCAGAGTAAAGCCTCCAGGGTTTTGTAGCTAAATGGCACGGACACCTCTGATGAGACATGCAGATGAAGATGTGTCAATACAATCTTCACCAATTTGCTGTAATAGCAGAGACTGATTAATTTTATAACCACGGGTGCTTCTATTAGCTAACCTAAGGAATGATTTAGACTTTATTAAGCAACTTATTTCTATCTTTTTCGAGAGACTTCTACAACATAGTTTATCTCCTAGTGCTAGACAGCAACACTTTTTCTAATAAGATTCTAAATTTATTATTTAAGGAGGGATCATGAACGTGAGTCAGTTATGTGCAGCTTAGCAGGGACAAATTTTTGTGACTTGGCAAATCAACTGTATTTACATTGGTGTTTCTCAAAAAATAAGCATATTGATATCCTATGCAACTGAGGTGGCTACTCCTATATACATTTTTAATGTACAAAAAAGTACATTGAAGCAACTATATCCAAAGCATGAGGCTTTGGGTGTTTTTATGTGTTATTTTTGCTAAACTATGAAACTGTCTTAATATTTTGTTAGAATTGCTCATGGACATCTTACATGATTTGATCACTCGTGATTAATCTACACTTTCTGTTTTAGGGCTTTCTTCAATAAAATATGAATTATGACACGAAAAATGAGTTTCATGATTTCTCTGCACAGTGTTGGCTGTGCAGTCCTGCTGTCCTTTCTCCCAGGAAAAAGGAACCCAAAATGACTCTTGCACATTCTGGCCACAGCAGACAGTTAGGAAAATTATCTTTCTTGTCTGGATGGAAAAAACATGAATTGGTCACTGACATCAATTTCCTTACCTGTTCAGCAGAAAGACTGATGACCATATTCTTTCCATCACAGATGCCAGCATGCCTCCCACTATGGAAACTGTACACCCACATTGTAACCTGCTGCTATCTCCTAACATGGGGCTGCATCCTCATTCCCCAAGGAGAATGTTTGGCAACTAAGTGAAGACAAGCCTCCCTCCTTATGAATATGAAAGTCTTACTTACCAATAATACTGCAAGCATACTGACCTTTTTAATTTTTCTCTTGTGTTTTTTGTTTTGTTTTGTCTTGGGTTTTTTTCTGAACTAGTAAGCTCTCATGCAAACTGATAAAGAATATGCCATTCACAAAAGCCAAGTCCACACATCAGAAATTACAGCCATCACCATGGGTATGGAGTAAACCACTTCCACACCATGTGGAAGCATTTCACTCATACATAAATGACACAGAAAGCAGTTACTATTCACTCATTGTGGTCATGGGATCTGGACACAGTATAATTTGGTCTTGTGCTTGTTTATTTACATTTGAATTCTAGGATGGACACTTACTGCATGAACTCATCTGTTACAAGGTAAGAGAGCTGCACATACCATATGAGGTTCATATTTTTCCCTTACCAAAAGAAATGTGAGTGTAGGAGGGTGTTTCTTTAGATAAGGGATTTTTTTCTCCCTTCCTTTGTGTTTTGACTTGTGTGTGTGAGTCATCATTTTAATATATTCATTTGCCAATTGTGGGTTACTTCATAAACATATTTCAACATTTATTTGTTTGAAAATTGCTCTTATTACTTTTTTCATATAGTTTCTTCTCTTTGACTTATTGTTGAAATTATGAAGCAGTAACCAAAAATTCCTCTGTAGTGAACAGCAAATTTCTCTTGTTCTTATGCATATATACGTGCAACCCACATTAATAGCAAAATTCTCCAGAATCACAGTACTTCAATACTTCATCTGTCAAACACGTGAAAGATTAGCCTACAAAATTATGGGATATCTTCTGAAGGTCAAACTGTTTCTAACTTTGCCTCTTGTAGGTTTCATATGCATTTTTCTCATGTATGCGGTGTAAGGTATGTGCCAGCAGTGGTCTTACCTGGCACAGCAGATACAAATGTTTGTCACTGCAGATACGGTCAAAAAATATTATTCTCCAAAGCTTTGTGGGAGCCAAAGCAACTCGCTTGTGAAGAACAGAAACAGCATCCCTTTGGAATTCAAGCAAACATTGATGATCACTTTTTATCACACCTGCTTTGCGTTTTTCTCATTCCTACATCTGTAGGCTTCATTTTTTTTTCCCGTCCCTTAACTAGGCTTGCTGACATCCTCACAGTTTCAGAGTTGCAGGCCACAACTGGAGCAGCACATTAAATTTGTCTGTTTTATGTCAAGCAGGCACATGCCAGCTATACCTAGACTGCTTCTTTCACTGTTTCAAGCTTGTTGCTCCTGCAAAGATGAAGAATAGTGCTGCTGATTGAGGTTGCATTAATATTAAAGTAAGAACTTTCTCTGATGCTTACATTTCTCACTGAATGCTGCTGTGGCAGCTCCATTATATCCCACCTACCAATTAATTTTGCCTTCGAGACCTTCATGGAGAAGCAAGATTGAGGCTGCTGAGAAAAAGTACTGTGGTGTTTACTGAAGATCTGTTCCCTTACTGAAGATCCTCCACCTGGTCAGGGGAAATGTCTTTAAAAAGCTGTGGGATTTTTTTACATTTACACATTAATCACCAGAAATATGTCTTTTAAAAGAATTATGTATGGCTAGATCACTTTCCAAATTAAAACACAGGCTATTACTTCAGCATATACTTGTGATTCAAGCAGTGCCCCTAGCACCCTGCTCTCTGCAATCTCAGGGAGAGACAGGAAGGAGAGCTAAGCTCAGGTAGGCTCATTGGCGCCATCCTACCCTGTCCAACAAGGCTCTCTAGCCCTCAAATCGGCGCTGCATCTAACACTGATTGAATCACTAAGCACTATTGATTTCAGCTTTCTAGAGAAGCCATTCATACAGCCTACAGTGTATAAAAGATCTTCTATTCTCCTTGAAAATGATTTAATATAAATAACTAAAATAAATGTCAGTGGGAGATCTGTGAACTTATTAAGAAGAGGTAGACCTCTTGATGTGTTGCACATAGACTGAATGTGTATCCATATAGTTTTAAATAATGATACATGTATTTTCAGTCCAAGCCTGGCACAGAAGCAGAATGGACCTCAGAGTGAGTGCAAATACACTGGACAAATTACATAATGTGCATCTGCATAGGGAAACCTGGAGTGCAGACACACCATGTCAATTAATCCTACCCCAGAGGCTCCTAAAGGTTGGAGAACACATACTTGTAAATATGGACTACAGCCCCTAGTCACACGGATTGTCCCCAGAGACCCATTTACAGCCACCTTGGTGAGGTGTTTTTGTGTCTTCAAGGGTAAACAGAGCAGGGGAAGAAATTCTGCTTCACACCAGAAAGCACCAACTTGAGTCTGTCCTGCTTGTCAGCTGCATGAACTTGCTGCTTTCTTTGGTCATTTAATTTGGTTACAAATTCCTAATAATCCCAGCAGGTTTCCAGTGCACCCAGCAGTCTTCTCACCCCTCTGCTCCCTTCTCCCTGAAGCATAATCATAAGCATGCCAGTGGGTGCTGGGAGAAAACAAACTGCTCCTACTTTGCAAAGAAGCAGTGCACTAGCCCAGATTTTTCTCAGCATCTCCCAGTCTTTAAACAGTCTTGTTTGTTTATGCTTTTTTTGAGGTGAAGCATGGAAAATTCAATACCATGCCAGATCTAGGCATTTCAAGTTAACTCTGATTCATAAGCTGCTGCAGACAGTGAAAAAAACCTCTCTGTGGCCTCTGATAGGCTCCAGATCAGGCAGATACTGAGGCACTAACAAAATCTAAAACTCTGCATAGATCTGTACACGCATACACATAGTATTCATACAGTATTTTCATACTAATGTAGCATAATGCAATGTTAAATTATAAAGTGCTCTGTTAGTTTTTCTGTTTAAAAAAAAAAAAAAAAAGAAAGAAAGAAAAAATACCCATATTAAGAGCAGACAAGGTTTTTTATGCTACATGTTCTTATGGCATGACAGCCATCGAAAGAGCTATTTAGTATGTTACATGGTTTAATAAAAATAGCTTGTCTGGCAACGTCTGAAAGCTTTTGCAGCTGCAGGGGTACTTCTTGGAAATAAATTTGTGTTTACACAGGTGCAGCCATATTTAACAAAATTTTTATATGCAATGCAAACAGCTGCCTGTCTGTTTTCTTTGGCAGAGCTCTTTCCGACTGAAACAATTTGTATCAAACGTATCTCTCTGTGATACCTATATAAACAATAGACAAGATTTCTGTGAAAGAGTCTTTTAGATAACTGGAAAGCAGAAGCAGGCTGATTAGAGAAGCTTGGCTCTTGAAGAAATATTTTGCATTTGACAAGACCTCAGGAATCCACTGGGGAAGTATTAAGAACTCTGTAGGATAACTTCGAGTTTTATCAAGTTACAGACAAGCTGAAGCATACTGTGATTGGTAAAAGGTGCTCAGCAAGTTGCATATTTTCCTTAACAACAGCACCATAGGTACAAAGATACAACACATTACACAACTTTTGCCATATTTTCATACAGAATGAATTATTTGCCAAACTGTTTAGCCATAAATCAATTATCGTTTTTTAGTATATTATAAGTATTTTTTTCCATTATATGGAATTCTAGGTCATTCAGAAAACTATGATTTACATGAGTCTTCGTAGCTATGCACTGTTCCAATTTGCAAATAGTCAGGATTTTGAAAGATTGCCTTATCTCCAGCTTTCTTTGTCTCAACTAAAATTCAGTAGATGACAAGTCTGTGGATTTTAAATTGCAGTCTGGAGTCTGGGTTTCATATACACCTTCCTCAACCTTACCTGTTCCCAAGCAAAACAGCAAATAGTAAAGAAAGATTTCTCCACTTAATTCATCTTGATGTTTACAATTCCTTCCAGTATTTGTGCACATACAATGGTTTTCTGTTTCATGTGCCTCAAAAAAATATTAGCATTAGTGTTGCTGCTATTGATTCAAATTGTGTTCAAAGATTATTGTACACATACTCAAAAAAAAACTCTAACCTTAAATATCACTTTATTTTTTTTTAGCGTTGATAAGGAACAATTTTCTGTTCACCAAGGAAGGACAAACTCTTCAGCAACGTTGTCTTCTCATTAAGGGATTTTTTTTTTTCCGTCTTTTGCAACTATGCAGCATATAGCATGTGAAGCCATGCATGTGACACATTTCATTGGTCCTTTTATTTCATCAGAGGGTGAAGTAGAGAAGGTAACAATGGTTCTGGCATCCTCACAACAACAGAAATCATGTGTCTAGTTAAATATTTTAATAAATCATATATTTATATAACTCCACTGACTTCAACAGAGGATCCAGTGGGTTTTGTGCTGCACTTGCATTTGTGTGAAGCTCCTGAGTGCTCAGAATGACAAATCTGTGCCCTGTTTGTTTCCATCACTGCAGTTCTCCAGAAAGTGCTTCCACAAATTCACTTCTGTGTATCAGCACCATGAGGACTTGCCATAGCCTTTCCTAGGCAGTATGTTGGAAGCACATTTTTGGTGAAATGGATTGCTTATTCTTTCCCTGAAGATTTTCCCCTTGGTGTAAATACAGTCCAGTAAATGACTTTTTCTTAAGCTTATTCTGTACACAACATATTCGCACATCTCTGTGACACATATTTACACATGCTTATTATGTCTCTATGTAGAATGAGGAAGCACATTCCCACTGGTTGGAATTATGGCCACAGAAAAAGATTTTGTGGTTGTACATTTTCTCCACTGACTGAATTGTTCTGGCTTTCTGTTTGAACTTCAAATTGATGAGCTGAGAAGCCAAAAGGCACGTTAAAGAAAGTTGTGCTCCACATATAAAGGCTGCATTAGTTGCAAGAAGTAGTTAGAAAATGAAAAGTCTTTTTGGCTATTTAGCATCTCTTTCCCATCTAAATAGTATTTAAAACTACAGAGTGATTTTTAGTTTCTAAGTTTGAGTCACCCTTCTATCATCAGACATGCCAGCACATTTGGTATTGTGTAAGCTTTGTGGTTTTGGTAGGAAAAGATTTACTAAGTGAATGAGGATTCCACATACTCCTTAAGCTCTTAAATTTTCAGACAGAAAGATTTTACTGAACTGCTTTTAGCTGGATGGGACCCTGGGCTAAATTAGGAACACTACTCACTGACCACCAAGGAGTCGGAAAATCCAGTACATGAGTTTGAGATAGCAATCTTTTTCCTAATAAATGAACAATTAGATAAAAGAGGGTATTACTTTCAAGTGAAATTAAAAACATTAATAAAAAAGAGATGGAGAAAATTTAACCTTGATCAAGAAAATTTCTTTACACATTAACTTGGAAACATGTGCTCAAGAGCTATGATCTCATCAGACTTTGCAACAGAAACAGACCTGAGACTAAGGCAAACCAAAAGTGGTGAAAATGACACTCCTTTATTTCAGTAGGCACTAACCAGTGGTTCTTAGCAATGCTGGAGACTCTTTTAAGCAAGTTACCTAACAGTCTGCTGAACTGTGACACCTTTATGAACAACTCATTCCTGTATCTCCATTATATCCTAATTTGATTTCTGCCAATATTCCCTGTTAAAATGGATGACCATCACCTCGCTTTTCAGCCTCAGAGTAAAAATTATTTAGAGGAACAATGAACGGTAAAGCCTATGAACACTTTAAGAAACTCCTAGACAAAGATGTTTTACAAAAGCAATTGTTATTATTTGGGTAAGTAATCTCTTCATTTAAGTTACTTTAAACATACCTTATCTAAACCACTCTCATAAGACTCATGTTCTTTCCTGTGTGGGCTGTTATTTTAATATAGTTTGTGTAGGAACCCCTCAGTCTTGTATCTGACTATGAGGAACAGTAAAGAAGCTGTAGATGTTCTTTAAATGGATAGTCAATTTCCTGTTTAAGTCATGTCAGGTCTCTGAGAAAATAATGTGTTCGACATAGATATGTCTAGTGAAGACTTACTATAAGTATCTTCCCCTTGAAAAGAATTCTAGGGCAATCACCACGAAAATAAAGAATAAGTCTTATAGTCACTAACACTGACTACAAGCTTAGAAAGGCTGAGATAATACACAGATACATTAAATAGGACACTAATATTAAAAAGATTATACTAAAAGCTGTCTCAAACCCATCCAATAACTATGTTGAAGATTTATATGAACACATTGCTTGGTATAAACTGTATCATGAGTTATGTCTCCATAACAAAGACCTATACTGCCCTACAGTGTGCAATGGATGAGGGGATCTTATCCATTCCTTTATCATTAGATTATAAATCACCATTCTTTCCTTTCATGCTTTCCTCTTGCTTCCTTTCCTTGATGGTCCAACATTATTTTAGGTTGTGCTGCTACATGACTGCACTGAGAAACATCACATATGCATTATGTTAAGTCATTGGGAATTAGTCTTCCCAAGGAAATGTGGTGAAGAAGTGATGCAAGTCTGTTATTGCATCATTCAGAGAAATCAAATCCACAGTGCTTGTGATAATGCTACCCAAAATAAATTATTATACAGATACTAGGGAATAAAATGGGAAAAGGAAATTTTTGTAGCTTCAAAACAAGTGTTACATCTCATATCTATATCATTAAAATTAATTTTTATCTCCTTCTATTCCCCCAAAATGAAACAAATGTGGTTTTGTCCTACATAATCCCTATTGGAAGTCATCCTAGTCTCATTCAGCCTCCCTCAGAACACTTGCATATTAGCTGCTGACTGAATGGAATGTGCCAAAACTAGACTGGAGAATGTGCTAATGAAAACTGGTATGGGCAGTCCAGGTCATAATTATGTCATGGCCATATTTTCAACACGATCACCCTGCTTAACTTCCTGGTACTGTACTTATTCAGCTCATGGCATTTTGAAGGCAAAGGAATATTTTAATTTTGCTTGAGCTCAAGACTTAAATAAATCCCAGAATTCTTTCTACTTTATAGCAAAAGTGCTTAGGCCCCAGCAGACTACAAAGGAGTTTGCTGATTTTCAGAAGAATGTTATATCATATCATATCATATCATATCATATCATATCATATCACAAAGTTGATTTAAAATTGATACTAAATTATTTTTATAAAAGTTTTTTCAAAGAGTACTTACCAGGAAGATACTATGGTTCTACTTTTTCACCCTTGACTGCCTCTCAAAAAAATGAGACACAAAGAACCTGACACCTTTTATTAATCAACTCTGGATTTTTTTTTAGGGTATGCATAAAAATTTCTATCTAGTATAAGAAAATATCTCAACTTCACATTGGTGATTGAAATAAAATCTATATGCTAGGACTTGAATCTGAAGTCCTGCAAAGCAAACCTTGCTACCTTAGATAGCAAGAATTAACTATTAACTCTGTTTGCTAAATAATACAGTCTCATTGGTCAAGTGTTCCTTGGTTGTACAAAGATCTTGAGAAATCTGCGATCTTTCATTCCTGGAGGTGTTCAAAGGTGTTCTCCAGAGCTTAGAATTTATTTGACTTTGTAATCAGCAGGTGCTGTAGTAAAAGTAAACTTTTTAAGGTGCTTTTGAGCACGTTTTGTCCTTCATCTGGATGGAGTCACATAGTTAGGTGACAAATACAACCCTCTCAGCACTCTAGTCTATTGACTTCATACCACAAGCTGGTGACTGTAGTTATAAACCTCTGTTGCCATTGCCTTTTAATATGCAACTCAAATGATATTATTGCATCTCCAGTCTGCCTGTGATCACTATGCCACTTCATTGTTCTGGCCTTTTCTGTTTGAAACAGATGTTTAAAAACATATGAATAAGATATTTTAGTTTGTAGACTTCTTGTCATCATCTTGCAAATTTACAGCAGTCAGCAATGTAAACATGTACTTGACAAACTCCAGCAGCTTGTAGACTTCAGAGTTCATCCACTCATTTCAGTGAGGCAGATGTTTCATTTTAATACTCTTCATACTATAGATTAGGATTATGTTTTTTATTTCTTTTTCTTTCTTTCTTCTTCTTTTTTTTTTTTTCTTTGAAAAGGGAATAAACCTGACATGCTACTAATGTCATTTCACACTGCGGGCCAGATGGCGAAAAATGCAAAGGCTGCAACTCTGTTTATGTATGGGGAAAAAAGGAATTTTGTTCCTGAAAGACTTTCAGCTCAATCATTTGTTACTTTAAACTAAACACTAGATGATGAATAAAGTAGAATTATCTGAACTTCAAAAAGGTCCTTGAGATTAAGTGCTTAACAATGTAATGCATCTGGAGGAAGAGTATTACATTATTCCTGCTTCGCTACATTGGGAAGATGTTGGGAATGTTTTCACCGTAGTGGTTGCCTAAGAAAAGAAGGCTTTAAGACAACATTTGGCAGTTCCTTAGAAATTTCTGGATGTATAAATCATACTTCCATCACTTTATTATTATGAGTGAAAGACAGTACTTGAGCCGAGGATTGGCAGACTGTCTGTGCTAAAATAGCTTGTTTTATCTGTCATTTCAAAGCAACAAAAGGGTATATTTACCAAGAATTGTGTAAAATGTTTGCAAAGAAATTCAACATTTTTCCAGGTAACTTCAATGTAGACTCTGAAGCTTAGGAAGGGGAATATTTTCACTTCTTCCTCACATCCCAACAGGTTTATATAGATTTGCAGATTGTCACAGAATTCATCTGAAACTTATGATTCTACATGTTTTTTAGAGAAAGTCAGAGAAAACTCAACTGTGCTTTGATTTGTCTGTTCATAAAGCAAATGTTCCAGAAGATATTTCAGTTCGGGGATCAAACTCTTTGGTTTTTTTCCCTAGTTTTGTGGTAGGATTGTAGTATATCTTGGATATTGTGGTCCAATGACCTCATTCTGATGTGTGGGTGGACAAGGAGGTATTTTCCATGAAATACCATCACTTCAAGAAGTAGTTCTCATACATCACTGGAAACTCCAGTTTAACAGAGAAAATTGACCCTCAGACAGTGACACAAACAGAGGGAAGCAACTCCCAGGTAGCAGTGTAACATCATGCTCAACTGTAAATCTTTTTACTTGGAAAAAGTATTTCCATTCTTGAGTTTTTACCTTTAAAAAAAAAAAAATTATCTGTTTGATAATTTAGGTTTGAGATTTTTGTTTTTTTAAATGAGAATTTTACTCCCTCAGCTAGCTCCAATAATTTCAAAACAAATGTGCAAGCAAAATTTGAACTAAGAGAAAATATTTTCTTCCTCTGTTTCATGAGGAGTTTTTTTCATGAGTTACCCTGTGATTGTGTCATCATAGCCTCTGCATAACACTAGACTGTGGCTGGAAGAAGAAACTCCAATGTAATTTTCCTTAAATGAGTTATGTCAGACTTGTAGAAGAAGGAATTAACTATGTAAAGAAGGGAAGCAACCTTTAGAGATGAAAATTGTCTGGATGAACCCAAGAAAAACTCAAACAGAAGAGCATTGACCATCCTCTGACCTCACAAAATTGCTTCCTTCACTCTTGGCTGAACACGGTGATAATATATCATAACATGCATGAGAATCTGACTGGATTTGTTAGTGTATTAGGCCATAGCTAAGACCGAAAGTCAAAGATAGGATATACACAGGCTACATCGTTCCCTGAAACACTTACTAGTGCTGTAAATATGAATATTTTTCAGCATCAAAGGGATCAGAAATAAAAAGGAAATACATAAGAACTCTTAAAATAAGTTCTTCATATGTATTTTGTACAGTTCTATTGAGTACAAAGATACTTAGAAGATTGGTATGTTTGGTTAAGTCGGGTAAGTAAATGCATTAATATGAAACAAACATCGAGTATGTGTCAACAAAATGAGATTTCAATTTATGATATTATCAAATGGTACAAACTGTGCTTATTGTGAATGTCCTAAAGGTCATGGTTGTAACAACAAAACATTCCTGTTACTGAAGAAAACTCTTCTGTCCAGATATTAATATGTAAGACAGGCAAAGTAAAATCTAATTTTAACACTGCTTATATTTTTGATTGAAAATATAGTTTAAAATTTTAACATATAATTCAGATCAGGAGTAGATGGAGACTGAAAGCTCTGACTGAATTGTTTGAATGTGTCTGGATCTAACAAGTCCCATACATTTTTACTTGGTCAAATCCAAGAGAAAAAAAAGGAACTTCATTATAATTTTAGATACAACTGAACTTTTCATGTGAGTGACTGCAAGAAATTTGAGATTAATTTGAAATTAATCACAAAAGTTTTCTCCTATTGCAAACTTCCAAATTTCAGTATAGACTCTAACACTGTTATAGTCTCCAGTCTACACCCAAGCAAGATTCAGATATGTGCTGAACTAAATGTGGCTAATTTTTTTTAATATCTGAAATATGGTTTGGAATAAATCTACTGTCAATCTTCTTTAGTTCTTTTATATAAGGTCTATCAAAACTGAAATGGAGATATTCTGATACATAGGGACTCCTTTACAGAAACAATACTCTGCAGTGTAACTAGGAAAGTCTTATAAAATCTCTCCATGTTACTTAATTAAAAGATGACGGACAGAAGGGATAATAGGTTGTTTCTCAAATTTTAATGAATTTTATCATCATAATGATGATTACCAAATGTCTATATTTGCAAAAGAACAGCAGTGCATAAATATCAAATTTATGCTATTATTAACATGCAAAATGTGCCAGTTTTTATCAATATAGGAATCTGGCAATTATCACTAAAGCTATTCATTAAAATTAAGAAGTAACTAAATAAGGAATAGGAATGCCACTTATTTCTTAACATCCAAAGAGCAGAAATGTCTACCTATTATCTTTTTCAGGCATCTGACACTGTGACAATGGAATAGAAGGTTGTCACGGTATAATAGTCCCCAGATGCTGGGTGGATGGAGCTGCAACTGAGGAATTTATCAAAAATAAACACCAAGGGAAGCTGGGAAACATCGATCCTGGGAGAACATTCAGTTAAATCAGTGGTATTTCTGTTAAAGCAAGTGACTGATGGGTATGCAACTGCTTGGCCTAGTGGGTGTTGGTGTGGCACAATAGTCCTGCTCACTGCACTATCAGGAGCCAATGGTTTTTGGCCAGGAAGAGCAGGATACCCAGCCAGTGAGAAGCTCCTGCAGGGGCTTTGTGAGGTGTCACACAATGTCACTCCACCATCACTCTCTGCCTAGCTCCCAGCCTGTGGGTGGTGGTCTCCATCCCTGTTGCTTATCTGACTGCCAGAGCTAGGGGGAGACCAAGTACCAATTACCCAGTGGTGCAGGGGCTAGGGGGGCTGCATGTCTGCCTCCCAACCCTATCCTGGCTGAGGGCTTGTCACAGCTGCCTGAGAGACAGTGCTGGACAAAGAGGTCAATGCCTCATGCCTGATGCTCACCTCAAGCCTTATAAGGTCCCTTGGAGAATTGTGGTGAATAGAGTGGCCAACATCCATGAACATGAAAGTCCTGAAGGGTGAGGCTGACCTGCCATGAGGCAGCACTGTTTTCTCCATCATAGTATTGGAAAAAACAGATTGGAAGAGTGCAAAGCAACAAGGAGAAAGACTAGAAGTAATGGTCACAAGGAAATGAGGCAATCAGGGAGTAGTGGAGACCTGGTTAGGAAAAAGAGGCCATGCTTTCAGTTGTCACAGTGACTTTCTGGTGGAGCTGGAGCTGAGCAGGAGAGGAACTGGGGAATCCTCAAGGAATCATTGGAACATCATCTTTAGCAAAACATTAGTACATCTGCACTGGACAGTAAAGATTTTGAAACAGACCCAGTTTTCCAAGGCAGTGAAGGAGGAGGTGGAAAGCGACAACTTTTTGAGTCAAATACCAGTTACCCTTGTTTCATAAAGGGCTTTCTGCTCTCACAGCATTGTGTTATACATCTTCAGCCTCACTCGTGGCCCCCTCCTGTGTAAAATTTACACAAGCATTGAAAGATTGTGGAATACCCAAGGAAATCATTTTTCAGTCGATTGAGTTCTTAATGGAAAAACCTCCCTGAATGCTATCTTACAAATTAGAAGATCCCCTGCTTTCTAAATAGTTCAATTGAAATCAGCTTTTGTATTTATCCTTCAGGTCATTCAGGCTCAAATGTTGTTAGCTCTGAGTCAAAAAGTCAGATTTTTAAAGGGAAAATGTCAAGTCCTTTTAGGCTTCAACTGACCTTTTAAACCAGATTAGGGATTTGAAGCATTACACATGGATTTCTACATTTTATATCACAGTCTTTAACAAATGATCAAATACAACTCCCAAGAATACTATTTTTACAAGCTTGACATTTCAGACCTTAAAGGATGTTGCTGGTCTTTCTTTTACATAAAATTACCCTGGAGAAATTCTGGCTGTTTTCTGCTCTTCCATTTCTCTTTCATAAGATGGGAAGTTCTATGCATTTTACTTCATACTGTTGTTCTCTCTCTGGCATTGCAAGCTGCAAAATATTGTGATGAAATCCTTAAGATGTGCTCAAAGTAAATTCACTTGGTTGGTGTCACATACAGTTAGAGTACAACTCGGGCAGTTATAGATGCCAACAGGGCTCTAGGAATAGATGTGATCTTACTTTTGTGCCCGGACTGTCAGATAATGCTACTAAAAATGCACTAAATATTCCTAAGAGGAGACAATAGAAACCTTCATTTGATTCATGAGTCAAAGAGACTGGATGACACAGCAGGATCATGGATGTGTGAGAAGACACTCATGAAGAAGCAGGTTCAGCCCAGGGCCTAGAGCTTGCAGACACAGCAGGAACAAGAGGAGTCCTGTTCTCAACTACTCTGTGTTAGGTCTCTGACAGAGTCTTATGTTCCACGAACTGGACAGTTGTGATCATTTGGTACTGCTAGGTAATGATACTTACAGAGACGACAGAGAAAAGGTAAATTTCCTTCCTGTGGGCTGTCAAGGTACGGAGATCCTAATTAAGTGGTATTACATCAGAGTGCTCAGCTCTACTTTGCTGACTCCATCTTCTATCTTCTGAGATTGTCCCATTAGTGCTAATCATGATGCTGGAGTTTGTAGCTGCAACATTTCTTTGATCATAGCTGGTCAGAGACCAGCAAATGATTTCACATGGGCCAGGTAGGCATCAGATGGAAATGGAGTTTAAATTTAAAAAGCTCCAGAAAAACAAACCACCAGCTTCTTTTATGTCTGTAGTAGAGATATGGGTTATATTTTGGGAATGTGGGATTGTTTGGTTTTGTTGGTTTCTCTTTTTTTACAAGACTAAGACCTGCAGGTTCCGTGACTTATTTTCCTGGTAATTCAAAATGGTCCCTGAAGTCGGTATTATTATGGAGTGTAGAAGCCATCTCAAGGCTTTACACATAGTCCTGTTTTTCTTCAAGGTCTTTCCCCAGTGACTTGACTCCAAAACAGACAAACATGGTGCAACATTCTGCTACACACAGCAGTCCAAAGGGGTGGAAGCACAAGAGTTTGATACAAGTCAGTCATTTTCCATCCTTTGATAAACAAAAGGAGTGAAAAGGACAATTTTTTAGAGAACGAGGAGGGACCGCCTTCAAATTGCTGCCCTGTGCTGTTAGCACTTAACACAAATGGTTTTGTATTTTATTTGCCTAACAGGCAGTTACTGTGCACACCACAGTACCTTTATATAGTTAGAGACTTGTAACATCCACACATTTTAAGCAAGCATAGAGCTTACCTTCTAAAACAGAGTTTTAAAGTTTCAATTGCACAAGTTATTGTGTTGAAAGGGACTGAAGTGTTAAGTCTTTGTTATAGCCAGAAGTGGTACTGACTTTAAGTCACTTCTGGTAATTGGTAGCTAGAGTGTAAACACCAGTCTCTGCATAGAACAAGTGGATATCTCTGGATGCTTTGATACTTTTTGCATTATGACACTAGTACTGCCATTATCAGATCAGAATAATTCATTTTCCCCAAGTCCTACATCTGAAGGAAAAAATATAAAAGAAGCAATCAGCAACTCTGTCTGGGATACAAAATTATTGTAGTGTGACGATAACATATCAGAATTGGTTAGAGCAATTATTTACAGTCCGTAATGTTAGTTTTACTGGTGATTTCACTATTTTTATCTCTTTTTACTGATTGTTTTAGAAGTTATATGTTATTCAAAATAACATTTATAACACAGAGAAAAGCATTTGTTGCCTCTAGCCAGATGTAGGAAGTCATGACAACATCTAATGCTAAAATTACCAAAGACATCTGACAGATGCATCTTTGTGATGCTATTGTTTTCTTCTAAAATAAAATAAGCAACTATGCAGCTGCTTTAAAATCTTTGTCAGGCTTTATCAAAATCATTTACCTATCACTATATGTTTGTTTCTTGTAATGGAAAATACCTGTAGTATGACAAGAAGATGAGGTTAATCTGAAGCAAATCAACATGATAGTTTTCCATTATTGGAACTCAAACAGGCTTGTCAACAAGGGATGACACAGAATAACAATGCTGTTGCTGTTACACAAGCAGGCATTCACAGAACAAAAAGTATTTTGAGATATGTTTTTCTTCTTATCTGGCAAAATTATATCATGAAAATTAGGCTATCTGGTTAAAGCTCAAGAAGACAAGCCCTTTTGCAATTATATGTTACAGAAGCTTCCATTTTGCTCAAGTTTATTTCCTTTTCTGCCACACAAGGGCATCTTTCATTGCTTTGGTGATTATTAGAAAGACAGAATAAAGAAAAACTTGCCAGAAATACTTGGATTCACCATACGCTCCAGGGTTAATGGGGAGTACTTGATTTCTGATTCAAAAGATCTATCAACTTAATTTGTAAATTTTATAAGGCAATTTGCAAATTTTATAAGATCTGGTCATCTGTTATTTCTTTGGAAGCAATTACACATGGAGCCTTGCTGGACCCTCCATCTGATTATAGGCATTTTCTCCTATGCTAGTCAGCTCTGTGCATTAACAATTAGACATTCATTGAGCTGTGCTGAGAAAAAGCTCCTAAATATATATATCTATATATATATGTGTGTATATATATATGTAGCCCCAATAGTTTCCATTCAGTGTTCTGGACTTCCTTTCTCCATCAGCCAGATGTGGCAAGGAAACAGCACACAGCTGAAGTGACTAGTTACTAATGATGGCTTAATGGATACGGCATCGCACTTTAATTCAGGGAACATTCTGTCACAACAGAGCTCTAAAGTAAGTGACAAGAGTTTATGAATTTTGCAAAGCCTAATAGGCATTGATTTTTTACAGTTATAAGCAGGAAAATGGTCAATTGAAAACATTAAGTCTGGGGTGCAAAAGAAAGTCTGATAATGTTAAAACCCTCACAGTTTTGGAAATTGGGTTTTCTTCCATACTTTTAAGAAACACAAAAGCCTCAGCTTTGTTTTCAGATAATCTGTCTTCTGTTTTAAGTGTGCTGCAGGAATAGTTTTCAGCAAGTTACTTCAGGAACAGCCTGACCAGTGAGGAAATCAGCTGGGTTTCTATAGCCAATCTATCACTGAACTGTACTTGTGGAACTTCTGTAACAGTCCTTAACAGCTTCTGGGAAGCAGTCCTGTCTTCACCATGAAACACAGTGTGATGCAGAGGTTCCTGTACAAGTGCTAGATGCAACAGTAGGTCTGGGAGTGTGACAGTGTGCCCAAAGCAACGATGGGATTCTATTTCTGATTTGTTATCTTAGTTGGTATCTGTGCAGACTGTTCAACAGCAGCATGGACCAGGGTGCTAGGGTGTCTCTGACACAGTGACCATTGTGCTCTATAACATACTCATATCTAACAACATTGTTCAACAGTTCAAACTTGACAGTTCCTCTCATTATTCCCCTTTTTTTCTGATTTTCCACTCTGAGAAGAAGTCAGTCCTCCTCCATCTGCTCCTGCTCCAAGTACTGTAGAAGCACCCAAGTGCTGTGTTCTGAATCTATCGCGCCCTCTGCCCGGAAATAGTCCACTGGAATAATGTCTGGGGCTTGAGGGGCAAGTAAATGCTCATGATATTGAGACAATTGAGAGAGAGAGGTAAGGTACATATGAAACTCGAATTAGTTCCTTTTCTAACTCAGAGGATGTTCCTAGGACCTTACATCAGCAGAAAGGCAGACATCATGATTTCAAAAACACATTGCCTTACTCCCGCTTATCATCTGCCTTTACCAGACTAAATTAGCCAGACCAGGAAGATCTGGCAATCGTTCTCTTGGATCCATGCTGGTTTACCACCACGTGGACTCAGTTCTGTCATCATTCTGCACATGCTCTCTCTCTTCTAATTCACTCCTTTTTTTCTGGTCACCCACTTTTTCTCTACTTTCTGCTAAATAAATCCCTGAGACTCCTGTTCAGGCCAAACACCAGTCAACAGCTTAGGTCTTTTCTTCTGTGTCTGAGGTCTGTGCTGAGCTTTACCACCATCCATGGTTTTGGACATAAACCTCTTTTGTTTGCATGAGAACATATTCCCTTGCCCTTTACTTCCAGGCAAAAAGGCTTTTCTTTGATATTACTTTACATTTATATTGAGTCTATCTTCTCAAAGCACCCCAAAGCACTTTACATACTGTATGCAGGAATCAGTGGAGGGTGACTGCATTGGGGCTCTCTTGTTATTTCTGTATTCTTAGTTACAGCACTCTGTGTCATGGAAGCTGACTTGGTGACTGACAAGGTTAATTCTGCTTTGCCTAATTCATTCCAGTAGAAAAGCCAGGAAAAAGTACAGTTTAAGTGCATAGCATTTTAGTAGGAATATCAAGCACACTTCCTACACTGTTTAAATCTTACTCTAAGGGAATATATGAGAAGCGTAGTTGATAGGGAAGAGTATTTACATAATTTAGATTACTCCAAAGCACTTCATTATAATACTTAGAAAGAGTGGAAGGAGCAGGTCTTTCAGAGCTGGATGTCTGGGCATCAGAACCAATAATGCAAATCAATCCTTTCAGCAGTCAAGGAGCCTAGGGTTTGGTTGGTGTTCATCAGAAAAGTGTAAAATATGTGAGAAAGGAAATACTATTTTACATTTCCAAAAATGTGCCTCTATCTAGTACATTTCAGTCTTTCAATAAAAAAGACACCAACAAAATATGCAAAATAAAATGCTGCTAGTATTACTTAATAAAAAAAACCTCATATTGATATAATTGTCATCTTGAATGGATGAAATGCAGTTACATGTTTGAAGGCTTTATAACCTTGCAACAGCAGTGGTTTCCATGTTTATGTCAGAACAGAGGAGAAAGTATGATTGTATTTAAAAGTAAGAGATCAATACTTCACAGCAGCCTAGGAATAACTTATTTTGAAAGTAAATTTTGGAAGGGTATAACACAACTGATAGCTGTGAGATTCCATGTAGAAAGTGAATATCACAGGCTATGAACAATGAAAGTTTGCACTGTACATTAGCCAAGTATTTACAGTGGATTGACCCACTGATTTCAAACGACTCTATGAAAGGATTGTGATTTTGACTATTGCACTACATTTTCCTTATTGGTCTCTATAATACAGTGCATCCATCCATCCTACCCTGAGGACTTATAAACGTACAGGAGACACTAATGGATACCTGTTCAGCACAGTCCACGCTCCTGTGTTCAAAGTCTCCTCTTCCTTGTACACCTCCTTGTACCTACTTCCACTTATTTACTGAAAGATGACAGAACAGCTTCAGATTTAAAGTGCTTGCCACATCACTGGCAACGGAAACGATACGTCTTGCAGCATGGGGAGTAATGCAATTTTTCTTTCATCTGTCTAAAATGCAGTTAATAAAAACCTGAGACGTATCCCAGAGGGAGAGGCTTCAAGAAAATCACACTCCCGGCATGAGTATTCCAGTCAGAGATCTTCTTCCAAAATAATGTCATGCTGAATCCATGAACATCTCTGAATCTCTCTTACTGGAGCTGCTGTAAAATGTGCTTTGCATTTACACTGAACGTCATGTGCTTAGTGACTGCTGTGGTCTCAGCAATTCAGAAGATACTCAGTTCAACCAAGCTTGTGCCAGCAGGTCTCTGGACTTGTGGAAACTATCACCCATAAATAAGAACACCCACATGACAGAAATTGAGATTGGCAATAAATCAGGCACTTCAATGCATGATACTCTCTTATCACAAAGGACCGTTCCAGGAGGTAGATTGCATGGCTGAGTCTGGTCTACTTCAACCTATAGTTAAGCTCAGTCAAACTCACTGCCACTGTTGCTGACTGATAGTTATATAGTTAAGAATATCAAGAGCTACTCAGTGACTTTGACATGAAAAATTACGACATATTCTTCCCTGTTGGTTAAAAAATCTCTTCACTAGCATGGACCTGAAATCCTTCTCAAAGAGCTTTAATACCTGTACAAACCAGGAATGAAGGCTGTGACTATAATACCTAGAAGAGACCTGCCCATTTGTCACAATCTCCTAATAATGGCCCAGTTGTCCTTGTCTAGAAGAAAAATGGATTCTTACTCTTTATAGATGATTATTGTGTCCCAAAACAGATCACCTTAAAAAAGAGAGAATTATTGTTTCCAGCTAATAAGGGACTAGAAAGGAAATTAATAAGAAATACGATTATGTAATCTCATGATTTGATCTGTACTTGCAAAGGGATCATTAGACACATTTGATATGGATTAGAATACAATTATTTCTTTCTAGTTTGTCCAACTCTATTGCATGCTCTAATATTTCATCAATAACAGTGTCAGGGACAAACAAACTCACTGTCATTAATTCTGATAACTTTATTTTTCTGAATCTGAACTTCTTTCCAACAAACATGTCCCTATGTTACTAAACCATATAATTTAAAAAACAACCAACCAAACAAAATGTTTGAGAAGAGTACAGTGAAGCTCCTTTTCCATATCATCTTCTTCAATGAGAGCAATATAGAGACAAAAAAAAAAAAATAGATGCTGTGATGGCAGCTCTTTTAAGTATTCACTAGTGCATTGATTTTGATTTCACTAAGGTTCCTCAAGGCAATTCAGCAAAAGTTTTTTCAAAGGCAGTACTTCACTATTCTTCAAAACACAACAAAATTGACTGGAAAAATGAATCCATGTCTGCCTTTAACCACTTTAAAGAGCTTTCATTATGTTTCTGTGTCCAAACTGAACAAAACACTTCTTTGTAAAGATGAATACATAGAAATATAAAATTGGACCTGACCTTTTGTAATACAAGAATCCCC
Source organism: Urocolius indicus (assembly GCA_013401255.1). Classification (NCBI taxonomy): domain Eukaryota; kingdom Metazoa; phylum Chordata; class Aves; order Coliiformes; family Coliidae; genus Urocolius; species Urocolius indicus. Next base: position 372,321 of record WBNH01009879.1, read on the forward strand.
AAATGAGCACTGTTTGTTCACATTGAATTCCCACAGCAAAAAGTGAAGTATGAAAATAGCAAGGAACTTTAGGCACCAAGGATGCCTTCAGGCAATGGCATTGTCATTGGGAAGGTGAACAATATCTGATTCAGGTTTTCGTAAGACTTAAGAACCTCAAAAACATCCAAAAAGCCTTGATATAATACCAAATTTTAAAATCCTTTTTTTTTTTCCGAGGTTCAGTTTCCCAATAACTGTTACCCTGGTCCAAGAAGAGTGGTCCTAGTGCGTTATTCTGTAAGTATGAATATCTTCACCCAGAAAGAACTTTTCAAGAGCTTGTAATTATGATTCTTCCATTCTGTCAGTATCTCCATGTTCTATAACACTCTATACATGAAGGCCAGATCATGCAAAAATCTGTTTCCCATTGAAATAAAATGTGTCAAGGAAAAGTCTAGTCTTCATTTAGTACTTCAGATCAAGAATGGACTTCGGTTCTTCAAAAAGTAATTTTACTCTTGAAACAACTAAACCCACTGAGCTAGTAAGACCACCCACAATCCTCTGAGAAAAAAACACCTTGGACAATTTGAACATAGGAGCACCTATCTCTTCAGATCACATTTTCAAACCTCACAGACTGGACTGGTAGCTTTGGTGCCTCATTTCTGGCAGCAGAGATGGAGATGAGTCAACCCATAGCTCTAGCACTGCCTAGGACCCTGTTTCCTGTTACATAGAAATTACACACCTGTTCAAATGTCATGGAAGAGGCCAATGTACTCCATGGGACATGTAGCAACTAAGAATGGGTTGCCGCTGCTGGAATAATTCCTTTGGGCAGCAACCTATTCTCTGTCCTGTGCTGAGGTGCCCCTGGGAAAGTATAAAATAATGGCAAAAGGTCACATGTGCTCTTCACGTGTAGGACATCTGGTCCTTTCCAGGGAACATGCCATTGCATACCATCCTGTGACAGCAAATGGAAGGAGCTGTGTAGCCCACCCACCAGGAAAGGTTGGACACCCTTGGTCAGGAGCAGTCATTTTAGACGGCAATTAGGGAAACATTTGGCTTTCAAGTGCCCAGGTCCCTTGCCCTTTCAACACAGTTTCAGACCCTTTCTCCTCACTTACAATTACTGTCCTGGAGCTTTACTCCTGTTGTATTCTTGCAGAGCAGCTCCTACGCTTTTACTTTATACCCACAGGGGCTGCCATTTGGAACCACAGGTCCACCCCAGTGTGGACCTGTTTCCTAACGGCAGAGGGCTGTCCACACCACATTGGCAGGGGAAAGCTTTGTTGTTTGGCTTTCTCAGGCTAATTGGCTCTCTGAGACCTGATATTCTCCAGGACTTTTTGCACAAACAGACAGGGAAACTAAGGGGGACAGAAGGGGCCTCAGGGTGAAATGCTTGTTCTATTGAAGTAAGATGCAAAACTCTCTTTGACTTCAATGGGGTCAGAGATTTACCCTGTAGCTTTAATTAACTTGCATTGTTGTAATTGTCCCATGTTGCTACATGTGGAATGTAAAGTATGGTATTTTCAGAAGTGATGTATACATAAATGATTTAAGAGGATATTAAAGCAGAGCAGAGGAGTGCATTTAAAAGACATGAAGTTACACAAACAGGCTTGTTCGAACGCTACCTACACCATGCTTCATAATGGAATTGCAACCTATGTGAAGCCCCTGTAATTTAATTAAAAGTCCACCCGAGAACAAGTATCTGTGAGCCACTGGGAAAAAAGTGTTCTAGAAAAATGATCTGACAGAAAAAAAAAAACAACCCAACCAACAACCTTTAAAGTAAGCCCGCTTTCAAATCATCCAGTGTCCTTTCTAATAAAGACCTGAAGCATTCATACAGATTTATGGTGTTTAAGCAGGATGAGATGGCTGCTTGGGCAGGGAGAGGAAGAAAAATCTTAACCATCCTGCAAAGGACAAGGGGTTATATGGTATAGGAGATCTAGCATGCTGGAGCGTAGTGTGCATAGGAAACATGTATCAAGGTATTACAAGTGGTGCATGGTGACCAGAGAGATGACATGGCAGAGTGATGGATATTTTGACAGGAGCCACTGTGTGCAGAGGGTTCTATGCAAATGTTGTGCCTAAGATGATGAATAGAGTAATTTTTACCTCTTCTGAGAGTTTCAATGGAAAGGACACCTGGATTTCACGGAAAAGCCCCCACAGAGGAATGAAAAAAAAAAATCTTTTATTCATTTATCGTACAGACTCTGTCTTGTGAGCAGATTTCATCATTTCATTGTCTTTGGTATCTCAAAGAAGAGAAAACAGCTGGATCCTCACTAAATGCTTCCATAGAGGATTTATTTTAATTTTTTAATTTTTCTTTCCACAAGAAAATACCAGCTTTTTTTTTGTACAGGAAAGAAACAGGCAATGCTTCCATATTTTCAACATTTATCCATGATGAGTCAAGAGAATCACATCATTTTCTGGCATATCTAAGTCCTTCCTCACTCACGGGCCTTCCAAGTGCTAGAGTGAAGAGCAGTGAGGTGAGGCACTACTACTACCTTGGAAAGGCTGCTCATGGTGTGCACAGTTTAATAGAAAGTCCACAGTGCATGATTTGTATATCATTACTATGTGTTCAGTCATGTCTCCTGCATTATAACTAGATGCAAAATAAATAACTAAAGTGAAACATCTCATATTTTTAGCCTACCTTAGTCTTTGGAAACTTTAGTTATACTGTTGAGGTAGAAACATAAAATCATAGACTTATATAGATTTGAAAAGAACTTTTAAATCATTGAGCCCAATCATTAACCCAGCACTGACATGTCCACCACTAAACCATGTTCCTAAGTACCACATCTACATGTCTGTAAATACCTCCGGGGATGATGAACACTTCCCTGGCTAGCCTGTTCCAATGCTTGTCAACACTTTTCATAGAATCATAGAATGGTAGGGGTTGGAAGGGACCATTAGAGATCATCTAGTCCAACTCCTCTGCCAAAGCATGTCTTCCAAGATCAGGTCACACAGGAACGCATCCAGGTAGGTTTTGAAAGCCTCCAGAGAAGGAGACTCCACATCCTCCCTGGGCAGTCTGTGCCAGGGCTCCATCAGTAGAATATTTTTTTTTTCTTACGTTTAAATGGAACTTTTGTGTTCCAGCTTTTGTCCATTACCCCTTGTCATGTTTGGTGAAGAAATTTTTCCTAATGTCCACTAAACTTCCCCTGGAAGAACCTGAAACTGTTTTCTCTCAATGTGTCACTTGCTACTTGGGTAGGTAGGGTGATATATTTATTTCTTGAGGTAGGGAGGTTGATGATCTTTCTGGTCTGTGTTTTGATTGCACAAGTTTTGCTCCAGTTCTTATTTACACTAACAGGTTTTGTGTTCTTAATTTGCTATATATCATAAACTTAATATTAGCATTTCTGTCTACTTTACATTGTATTTCCAGTTGCTTACATGATATCCGTGAGAACAGAAAATACAACTCACTGTGCTCTGAATTCTCTTGAGGAAAGAAAAAGTTTCTTCCTATCTCTTTTGTTATTGCTATAACAATATTCTTTGTTAATGCTATTTACAACTAAAATTTAATGTTCATTTCCATAAATTTGTCTAGATTTCATACTGTGACTCTTCTTCCTTTTAGGAAATTCTGGGAAGGGATAATGTCTCTAAGAAGGGAATTCCCTGCATAAGGGAATTAAAAAAACAACTTGCAATGAAATATGCTGGCAATTGTATAAAAATACATTGTGTGGGAATTTTGCCTGTGGCAGTAGATACGCACATGAATGACAGTATTGTGTGAGACACAGCATTGTGTTGTTCAGTGCCAGTATATAAAGCTACACTCATATTGCATAAATATTTGACTGTTTTCTGGGATGTCTAGGATTTTTTACAAAGTAATGTTCCATTTTGCTTTCTCTGCAATGGCTCCTTGGATTTGTGCATTTCAACCACGGCTGTCACAGTGGGGAAGTGTTCATATGTCACTTTGGTAAATTTGATCAAATCAGGGAAGGGCAGAAGTAGAAAGAAAATACGTAGCTTGAAAACCAACAAAATCTTATCTATTTTTTACGCATAAGCTATGCGATAAATACAAAAGAGATATACTTTTGGGCGAAGAAACCTTTACATTTCTAATTAGTCTAGTTTTGCTGTATTCCACATACCACCTCCACACCTTCATAGAAGTCTAGAGATAATATGCCAGCCAAGGATGTGGCCCCTGTGCAAACGTCTACAAGCATTTGTATTTCAGTGTTTCAATCCCACATAATGAAGATTTTTTTCTCTTCTCTGATGCTCCAAAGCAGGCATTTCTTATGTAGTTCATCTGATGATGAGAATAAGTCACTCAAGTTGTTCTGGACTGCTTACTTACTTGAATACACTGTTTAACAGCCTTTTTACATTTAAGAAGCAGGAAGGGTACATCTGCAGGATGAGAGATGACCTCTTGGAAACTAGGGATTCAGGAAGGGATTCAAGAGTAAGAAAGGACAGGAAATTGAACAAGAGCTTGCAATGCAATGCCATGAGGAAGCTAGTTTCAGCGTTGTAAATAGATAGGCCAAAGAGATGCATCTCTCAGCACATTGAAAAGATTAATGATGAGACGATATGATCAGGTCCCGTGCACATGGTTTTAAATTGGAAACTTAAGACTTTGAAAAAAGTCTTAAACTTCAAATGAAAGCTAGAGAAGATGTGTTACAAAGAAACATGACTCATTTAGACTCTTTAATGAGACATAGACTGAGAAACGGCATGGAAAGCAAAGAGATGATTGGATGGTGAATCCCAAAGAGCCTTAAAGTGCCCATTTAATCTAACAGAAAATAATGACTGAAGTCATGCATATTGATAATATAAATTAACTAACATTTAATACTGTGAATGATCAAGATAGAGCTTCTGTCTATTGAAGTTCAGTCAACATTGGATGCCTGGAAGGTGCCTAATTAGCCAGCCTTTCATAAATGTTAGTCAACTCTCAGTATAAGGTTAACTGAGTAAGTGTTAATAGACCATGCTATATGGGAGATCCAGTGAGACAATCTAATGACCCTTTAGGCTGTACTCTTGATGAGCTCAAAAGAAGCTCTTTAAAAGGCTGGTTCAGAGTAGAGAAACCTCCCATTGCTCCCATTTTTCTGCTGCTTCTGTTCAGTTTATTCACTCAGCGCTTCCAGATGTCAGCTGTGACACTTCTCATAGACATCAACATAACCAAAACTGAAGGGAAGACAAGAATCAAGAGCAACTTGAAGCCTTGCCTAGTAATAAGTTGGCAAAACTGACTTATCATGATATGACTCCAGGGAAATCGCACAAATGTAAATAGCTTTTCAGCCCTGGGTATCTCATGGAGAGCATTCCCAAGAGGTACATTGACTTGCTAAATATCCAGTAAGTTTTGCTTTAACCCGTGTTTTTTGGCCCAGGTAATTTTTGTATGTGTCAGCAGACACATGAAAATGCTGCAGAGGACTTGCCACACTCTGCAGACGATTAGCAAATAGTCTGTCACTTTATGCCTGTTGTCCAGATTACAGGCATGAAAGAATGGTACCCAAGTTTCCTGGCTGTACAATTCTGTTGCAGATGAACTCAGAGTATTTACATTGCATCAAAATGATTCTTTTATTTTGATACATAATTCTTTATTTTTCATATATTTAGGTTTGAGAAAACTATAATTCAAAAGCATATACAAATCTACCTCGTAGTATCTCCAAATAAAAGAAGTTTCACCTAAAAACCCCATTCCATTGTAATGTGATGTACTGTACCAAGGGATTCAAGAAACCTAGCTCAGATGGGAGAAAGGCTGCGATCTATACAAGCCATCCATCATGGAAGTAATTTATTCTTTGTGTTCTTTCAGGAACCAGGATTGACAGAAGGATCAAGAAGTCAGTCTTTAATTTAAGTCTGGGACCATGATACTGGCAAAACTTGAGCCATGCTCTAGAAATCTGTGGGCACAGCAGGAGGAATTCATAGCCTCTGCATATGCTGCACTGCAGTTCTCCAGTCTGTACAAATGCGACACTCTGCAAACCTGCAAGCATGGATCTCACCAGAGCAGGAACCACTCAAAATGATCACACTTCAATGAAGCCCAGGATCTCTTTGTGTAATCAGTACTGATATTCTCCACTGGAGAATGACTCACACAGGCAAAATGTAGTAAAGGTGAGAGGCAGCCTCTTTGCTCAGGCAGAGCTGGACAATATGAGCTCTTTTGACATTGTTCAGTTCTTCCAGGGCATTAATCTGTTTGACAGCTGATACAGAGGGAGTGGAAGAAATGCCCTCCACAGATACTGCTGGTCTCAACCAAGGGACGGCAAAGAACAGCTTCGCATCTCAGCAAAGACTGAAGTTTACTATCTGTGTGCTCTGCCTTGCCTTGGCTCATCAGAAGCGGGAGGCCTTCATTCCTCTTTTCTAGGCTACTCTCTAGGAACACGTAAAAATAGCCAATACAGCATTGCAGTAAACCACAGAAGCACTCAGTCAGCTATGACTTGATATCCAAATCAAACAAACCAGACCACGGTGGTGAGCCACATCTCCTCAGACTGTCCTTCCATAAAGGGCTGCAAACTTGGAACTTCAGGGTGAGCAGTCTGGACTTGGGAGAGTGACTATGTGCATGGTTGGTGACAAAGGAGACAAAGGAGACAAAGTTAGGCTCAAACTAGGGCAATATCCATAGCACAGAACAAGGTATAAAAAGTCTGTAGACTTCAAAGCAATTCCCATAAGATTGTTTCTCCTTTGCATAATTTCTTACCCAAAACAAAGCTCTTTTAGTAACCGCAATTGCCATTTTTAAGGCCCACTTGCATTGTACAGACTGCATCTCTTAAGAAGAGGAGTTAAATTTTTGGCATCTCTGTGGAACATCTATTACCCTTATTAAGCATAGATTGGCTTCACCAGGTATCTATGTCCAGGAGCAAGACTTGACTATGTAAAAGATTCTATACAAACACTTAAGATAAAATGTACATAATGTTATCAAGCCAAATTGACAGAGAGAACGAAGGTGGAGAGAGGTCAAATAACTTGGTTCAAAGTTGTTTGTCAGGTCAATGTTAAAGTCAGGTCAGATGGTTCTCTTACATGGTCATTCCAAACAGATAAAGTAGTACTGTAAGAGTGTTCATATTTGTTAACATCAGATATTTTCACTAGATTTACATTGAATTTTCCTTGGCAGGAACTCTTCATGGTACCAAATTCTGACCACATTCTTTGAGTGATTTAGTTGCTGTAGGTTAATGGAAGCGGTTTTTTACTGTCACAGGGAAAAGCCACTATTTTCAATCCTTTAAAAAACTTGTCTTCTGGTGACAGAGGTGAAACAGCTGCAAAAACTTACTGCACATGGCCAATGGAAAAATCAACAGATGACAAAAGTTAAAACATGTTGCAATAAAGTGAAATCAGCTACACTTTATCCTAGAGATTCATTCATATAGTGTAAACCTGATGTGAAGGGAAATCCGATATATTTTCCCTTTTGCAAAATACTCAACAAGAGAATTTGTTAGCTCTGTCCTAGTAATTCCTCATTCCCACATTATTACACTGAACAATTATGAACTTTTTAAAAACAATTAGTGATCTCACAGAGTCCTTGCTTTTTAAAAACAACTTTAATTTTTGAAGTTGAAAGAAATTATTATTCTGTGAAAAGAATATAAAGGATTAGATTTTTTCCAAACTTTGTATGCAAAGCAATAAAACTCCTTTAAAGTAAATTGTTTTAATCTTGAAAAATAACCAAAAACTTTCTGTCCATTTGTATGAAATACTTAAACAGACACATATTCTCTTCCTTACTTTCATCTGAGCATCCAGAGCAGTTTAAGAGTTTTTTCAACAAAATGTTTTGTGACAGAATAGCAGTTTCTGCAAAATCAAAATTTCCACAGGGAAAATTTATCAAGTTTCTTTTCTTTTCCTCTAGGGAAAAGTGAATTTAAATATTTAGTACTGAAACATGCTTTGAAGTGTATGAATTGCCTCTAAGCTGAAAATTCTGTTTTCTTGCATCTATAAATAACCTGTGTGTCTCTATCATGCATATTGGAAATGTTAGCAACTGATCTGGGTCCCAGACACTTTCTTCTGTCACAGAAAACCATCCATTCTCACTTAATCTGTGTTTTAACATTTACCAAATACAATTACCAGTGTTTTGAGAGGCTCTGCAGAGGGGAATGCATTGTATATTCTGTATTTTCAGATGCAATTGGTAACAGCTGGGAGTGTGAAACAGTTTGGTAGCATTTAAACCCATGGCACTCCCTCACTGATGAGGTTTCTTGTTATATTGCTCCACTATTTTGCCCCAGAAAGTGACGACAACTTCAGTCCCTCACAACAGTAACAGTGGCTCAAGCATGGGCACAATCAAGCCATAGCCTAGTGTTTTTTAATTACAGTCAATGGCAAATAACATTGCTGAATTACCAAAGCTTTTTGATGTGAATTTGAGTTTGAGCCACATAAAATCTGGGATAATAATTTATTGTGTTGTTATTTTAATTAATCATTTTCAGCTATTTTTACTAAATGCAATTTTTGTATGTTGTAGTCATTATTTTGTCTCCTATCAATGACTGTTGTGTAATCTGAATAGTCTGAATTAGAGCAAGGAAGATGACAAAAATGTGCACAATAAAAGAAACAAAAAGTTTTCTATTCGGTTTAAATGATAAATTGTTTTAAGTATGTAATCTGAACATTCTGAGATTAATACCAGAGCTGGATAGCATTTAAGTGGAAATAACATGACTAGTAAAGACTTGCAAATCAGAGGTTAAAATACTATTCCTTATCTTTTGTTCACCTGGCATGCTTACTATATATTTCTCCCATCCTGAAATGCCATGTATTACTATTAACAAAGACCTCAAAAAATCAGTACACATCTATTTCTGGAAATGAGATTTCAGTGAGTGTCAAGGAATACAGAATCAAGTGTTTGATTGTGTTGTTCACTATCCCACACATAGTGATGAAGGTGAAACAACCTCTGCAAAAGGTAAATGCAAAACTCTGTTCTGCAGAACTTTTATCCAACACCCTAAAATGAGAGATGGACTTAAAAATAATGCCTGAGATTTTATATTGTTTCAAAAGTGCAGTGTAACAGAACAAGATGAAAAGCATTAACACTGGAGATTGAGCTCACTGTGACATCTGTCTTGTCTGTATTTTCCATATACGTTAGGCCCATTGCACCTCATTTAAGAAGAGAAAGCTCATACAGGGAAAACATGCTCTGAAGGAAATATTGATTTGTTCTACAGTATATTGTCCATATAATTCTCCATCCTGTTTTGAAGATCCTAATAATTTCACCTGAAAAAGAAGTCTTCATTGTGTTTACCTGATTTTACCTATCCCAAAGTACAGTTAGTCTACAAATCTCGTAATCAGGTGTAAAAAACTAGATATATAGTAGCATGATTTTTTTCCTTTCTAGGATAGAACTGAGAACATTTGTGAATAATGAGAATATTCACTATTGCATCAGCAAGTTAAAACTGAATGGATTTCTGAAAGTTGTCATAGCGAAATCAGATGTAAGGTAAAAAAAGAGGCATGGTTGGGCAGGACACACTACATGGCAGAGGGCATGGTAGCCCCAGGCTGAGCTGAAATGGGGTGCTGGCCCTGGTCAGGGGTGGGGAAGAACTCAGGAGAGTCTGGGCAGGGCCAGGAAAGGCTGTGGATGCCCCCAGGAACAGATACTTTGAGTAGTATAGTCACTAGTATCATTCCTTTAAAAGCCTCTGAATGATACTGGCAATGAAGAAAATGCTCACAGAGTATGAGAGAACAGCAAGGCTTTCAGAAAACTTGGAATCCTCCGATGCAATTTTTGGAAAAGAGACTGTCTTTTCATGGGATTCTTCATATTTGTAAAACCCACCTCCTGGCAAAGGTAGCAGGAACTTTAGTGATGGTCCCTGTGTAAGGGCTTCACGAAAGAAATATTTTAAAATAAGTAAATAAATTTCCCCACTGAAATTGGAAAAAAAAAAAAAAAAAAGACAGCTCCAGAGGTGTTAGTTTTACAGGAAATCCTGTCTCACTTGGATGGATACAGAGAGCCTGAAAAACAGCAGAACCATTAGGCAGCAGAGGTGAGAGAAAGAGTGTTACAGAAATACCTTACAAAGGGACAGTATTCACTCTGTGTATATACAGACTGCACATACAGAAGGTTACTCTCTTTAACAGAGATTTGTAAAATCTCTACAAAGTACTCTTTCTACAGCTGTCCTTGAGACATGTCACAGTGCATCCCTGTTGCTAGACGATTGCAAATCCTGTGTTAGCCAGTGTAGCCAAACTTACTTCATCAACGCAAGAAAGCCTATGTCTGTCACAGCAACCTTCACTGAACAAAAGGGAAAAAAAAAAAAAACCCGAGAGAAAGGAAAATTAGTCTTAAAATCAGTCTCAAGAAACAACAGACCTGGGCTCAGTTAAGCAGATAAGAAAGCTAGTTCTACATTATGGAACTATTTTTCTTGAAGTTGTCCTGTACTGAGACGCAGGTGCAAATTTCCAGAAGACTCGGCAAGGAGGTTGCACTTTGACATCACCCTCACTTACAGATCATACCAGATGGTTATCTGGCAGTTACACAGTTGCAAGCCCATCCCATGTGCATTCACCCCCAGTCAGATGTACACGTCAAGTCTTGTCTCTTTAGATTCTCTATCTGTCAATTCGAAATGCAATGAGCTTATTAATATATATAGGATTCAAAGCAGGGTGGGCCTTATAGGTCAAAATTAACCCAGAATTCATTAAAAGCCAGAGAGCAAAACTTTGCAGAAATATGCATTATGCTCTATGCTAAAAGCTCTGTATGTGCTGTTTCATAGTTAGTGATTATGAAGGGTTTAAGGACAAGAACTTAATCTCTTTAACTTCAACTGTTAAACAAATCCTGGGCTTGAAGAGAGCAGAGTCAAGGTTAGACAGCAAATCTGACACTGGGTTTTGCTTTGTGTGGGATACCTACGGTTTAAAATGCAGGAAGGTAAAGATGGAGTAGTAGTGACAGAGAGCCCTTCTTCGGTTTCACATTTCCCTTTGCTTGCTCTTTTGGATTAAAACCTGTATTATGCAAGGCATAGCTTTGTTATGAAATGTTCACTGCCTTTTTGTGGGCAGCCAGATAAAGTTTTGGGGCTGGCTTTTGTCTGTCATCAATCTGTATGAAATGCTTAGTGATGGAGTGTAATAAAGCAGTTCATCAGAATATGATTTGCAATATGGTGAAAGTATTTAGATTCTCTGCCTGAATGTGTGTGATATTTCTGCTTACTGTCCATAATGAAACCCAAATGTGATAGTGAAGCATCCATTTCTGCCCTAAACTTTCAAGACAGTAGAGTTATGATCTCTTTTATTCTCAGCAATTATTGCATGTGTCCTTCCAATAACTGCTTTGAATTGGGTTTTTTTGTTTGTTTTTTTTTTTAAACTGGAACCCTAAAAGAATTTTCTACAGCTAAAAGACTATTTGTGCCTGGCTTTTTTTTCTACATCGATAAACTTTGTCTGCTGCATGGCTGTAAGTGATTCTTACTGCAGAGAATGTCATTATTCTAGAAAAGCAAGACACTGGACCATATCCAAGCACTCAGAAACCTCAGTGATAGCAAAGAATTTGTTTGTAGTGAAGGTGAAGTACAGTTCTGTGGCATCTGTGTATCACTGGCTTTAAAATCCAGTTTGCTTAGTAGCTAGATGCATTTAGACATTGAAAGGGACTAGAGAAAGAATGGGTCTTTGTCTAGTTGAAGACTTACTTTGGATTCACGCCACCTGTCAGACTTGACATAAGGTCAACAATGCCAAATACTGCAAAGATATTAAGAAGAATAAGAATGGATTTCTCCCTTGTATCCATTGACAGCAACAGACCTTCTGTGCCAGTCATCCATCAGTGCCAGTGAGACAGACTCAGCTCTCTGCCTTGGCCTGTGTCTGTACTGCTTGTGACCTTAGATTAACATGAATAAACTTGTAAGTGGGTTCTCTATGAGATTGCTTTAGAATACCAGGTATTGATGGTGGGTGGCAGATTAACTGAAATTATGTATTCAGGACAGATTATTGAGGAGAAAGAACTGAAGTTGGGTACTTACAGAAATACTGAATTAAGCATTAGATCTTTCTGCCTAGATGATAAAGCAGAGATATAATGATAAGTCCCCAGGTCTTTGACTCCTTGTCCTGTGGGTGTAATGCTAGTATAAATTTGAAAGCTGCCTAATTTGCTAGAGCCTGAGAATCCCCACAGCTATACTGGGACCACCAAACTTGCAGACAGTGAGAGAAATTTCCATAGAGGGCTACTGCACAGGCACATGAGCACAGGAGACCTCTGTAACACGTGTAAGTATTTTTTCTTTTCAAAATAGTTACAGGTTGTAATTCAGATTGAGCCCCAAGAGAGAGGGTTACAGGTTGCCCACAGGTTACCCCTCCTAATGGTTGTCACTGTTGTTCCTTGGCACCCTAGTATTCTCTCAAACTTCAACAGTTTTGTCACCTTTGGCACAGAATAACAAAGAAACATTTTATCAAAGTCTGTAAAGCTCCAGTGGGGAAGGCCACTATTCCCAAGGTAAGAGGTTTCCCTGGACAACAACATATCACTCTCATTTTAAGAGGTTGGATAGCATGACTAGAAGGAGCAGATGTAAGACTACCTTGTCCTAGTGACACATAAGTAAGCCTACCTGACTTGTGTTTTGGTGTCAGGCTATTATAGATGGCCCATTTTTCAGGCAAGCTGTTAGGAAATGTCTAACAAAATTGTCTCATTATCCATGATTCAATGAGTGGACAACAAATATAAACCAGAAGAGCATCAGTGAAACTATGGAGACACACAGGATGTTAAACCTTTATTTTTTCCTTGTTTAAATCTTTAGTTATAATTGATGTGAGAACTTTAACTCTATGTAGGGGACTCTAACCAGAATAGAAGGTTCCCCATGATTTCAAGTGCAATTTTTCTTATGCTCAATTTGACATATTACAAGATCAAACAACATTAATTTGGAGTCATCTACCCAGGTGTCTACATCTCTTGCAGTTACAGTGAGAGTTATGGAAATAGGAATACATTAAAATGACCAGATTTTAATGTACTGTTTTGAAGACTGAGTGGACTTGCAACAAACATGCCAGCTTTTTTTTTTTTAAGTTGACTTAACTGCAGAAACCATTCCTATCCTAAAATTAAGTATTCATATCCGTTATTATTCTCGGACTAGGGACAATAATTTAAATTGATATCAAGATGCATTTTTAAAAATCATCAATCTGCCATCTTAAATACATTATTTTCTACCTTCAGGCACTTGTTGTAGTTTTTATGAACATGATTCAAATAAATTGGCTCTTTTCCTTGGTGGCTTCTTTAATTACTTTGTTACTATCCAAGGAACTGGTTTAATTTAAATGAACACAGTGTTCCTGCTACTACTACCCAGAGAAAACACAGACTCAGAACATGCTGTTTTGTAGTTACAGTGTATGCCTCTGCATATGGATGCCAAAGCCGATACAGTCTTACCCACTTACCTACCTCTCTGTGATCCAAAATTGACTCCCATCAGCCCAGCATAATCACTTGTCTCCAACACCTCTTTGTGAGTCTTTCCAGATAGAGTGAGAGTGCTGAGGCTGTTAAAGAATGTTTTTACAGAACATGTATTTTGTACCTAGACTACACAGTTACTTCACCTTACCCAGGGCAATGTTCCCCTACCAAATATTTGTGTATTTTTAATCAAAGAAAAGTATGTAACAAATAAACAGAAAAAATGATCAGATTTTTCCCTATTATGTCCTTATATTCTTGCCATAGTAATATGGGGTGGTAACCCAGTTCTGTACGTAGGTGTAAGATTCTTCCTCCCCCTCCTTTTGGTGTCTTTCCAACTAAAGTACATAATAAAATACATAAGAGAGTGGGCTTAAAAAAAAAATACAAGCAAACATTGATACTTCATAAAATATTTAAAGACCTTACAAAAACGCAAAGCTGTATTTCATTTCCTGAAATAGTTATGGCTTCAAACTCCATCTATTTCTTTTAAACCAAACCCATATGTGTTCATGGCAGTTTTATTCTGTGGAAATACTTTATTTTTGGCTGGCCTGCATGAGTGAACATTAAGTATGAAGCAGCAAGTATGGTAAGTCAGGATATTGAGAAGAAATTACTGTATCTCAAAGAGCAAATTGTTAAAATCTGAGCAATTTCAGCTTGTTTGTCTTTTTCTGTGACTGAATATGAGCTACATGACCATGTTTTACAGTGACAGCCTAAGTAGCTAAAACATTTTGATTTTTCTATTTTTTTTTAATGGTAGGAAGTCTCCTCTCTGCTATAAAGCTGCCATTCTGTGTCCCCTATCTTTACAGAGGACACATGCACGGTCATTTTTTGCAGCAGTGTTCACATATGTGGTCATATGAGATCAAAGTCATCACATGGATTCCTTATTTTTGTTCTTTCTTAATTTCTTTCTTAATACCGAAAGGAGCTCTCAACAGCAAACTGCTGGACATGCAAGCACTGGTTCCCGTAGGGAGGAGCACAGCAGCAGTGAGGAAGCAGTTCCCAGTCACCAGTCTCACAACATGGACACCTTGGGATGTACTTTGCAGAGCACATGAAACACAATCTCTTGACTTAATGACATTTCACACCATTCTTGTACAGGCTGAAACAAACATCTAAACTACTAGCCAGAAGAGAGCTATCCTGGGCAACTAACTCTCTGTACTTGATGTGTGCTTGTTGTAAACATCAACCCTGGTTGGACTTGATGTATCTGCAACATTTCATGTAATTTCTGTTGCCATTAGACAATTAGTATTGTCATCACAAAATCAGAGGGAGAGGGAAGAACAAGAAAGAGTCTGTGTTTATTTTCTTTTCTAATGTGATCTCTGCTGAGCATAAGGTTTATATTTGCTTAATTAGGACTTCACTATAAACATTAATGACCCTAAGGCCAACTTGATTTGTTTGAGAAAGGTAATAAATTATCTGCCAGAACAGTTTGATCTCTGTATAGAAGTCTTACTCCAGCTGGAGCCTGACTACGTCCCTAAGCTTCCCATCAGTTCATCTCACATGTCTTTTACTGCGCCACAATTCCTCTTGCAGCAGCCTCAGATATATCAGAAGTAGAAAACATAAAAAACCCTTCATCTTTCCCTTTCAGATGGATGTTGTGCTGCCTACCACAGCGCTACATCCTGAACAATCATTGCTTCTTGTAACTACCAGGAACACGTCAGGATCTTGAAAGAAATAATTAGATGCCAACTTTGGATAATAGAGTATTTAAAAATCAATTAGCCTTAATGGGAATACTTCACAAGTTTTCTCATGATTCTGCCATTTGACACGATGTGTTGAAGTGTGTCTCACAGACAAGTAATAGCCCAGTATCTCACGGGAAAGTGGAGCCTCCGCTGTGATGCACTAAGAGTGCATTTTACTGCTTCTGGAGTCCATTCATTTCTTCCCATGCCAGCGTCAATGAACTTCCTAGCTGCTGTCAGTGTGTTTAGTGCACATATAAAGCCAGCACTGTGCTGGTCCTGACATCAGACAAACTGGCAACAATCAAGATATTACCTGGAGCTGGCAAGAAAGAAAAATTACAGCAGCCTACAGGAGTAATAACTGAAACACTTTATTGACGACCCCAAGTTTCCTGTAATCTTGTGGCCATAGAATAGTTAATCTGCCAGAGACAATGGCAACCTTTTGCTTCATATTGCATGGAAATGTCTTCATAAAGCTGAAGTTTTAGGGAGCACGTTTTGCTTTCTCATTTCCTGGTCTCTGCCTGGAAAAAAGTCATATCCAACTTTTCACCCTTGCATCCTTGAACACGTTTTACCCCTAGAGGTCAGATTATAGACAGAACACTGCTGGTTTGCTTAGCAATTTGAACACTTTTTGGATTTTTTTTTCCATCACTGTTTCTCTCTGGTGACCTGATGTTATATGATGGGGCAAATAACTCACTGTTTGTGTGTCTTTCTGAATATGACTCTTACTGAATCTCTTCAGATTTATTTGAGTATAAGACTCATTTCTTTTCTAGTCTTCCCTAAATTCATAAAAATGTATATTTTATTCTACTACCTCTAAGAAAAGCAAAGGACCACAGAAATGCCACTTCTTTCCTTGTTTGCCTGTTGATTTGTCCCTGAGATGCATGGGAGAGGTGGCAAACTCAGATCAGTCCCCTTTCGTAGACGGGACCAGAGCCATCAGGCAGCCACCAGCATCAATAGACTACCAAGTTCTTCTAGGTAGAATTTTGCTTAACCCTTCCTGTTGATGCTATTCCAGCTGCTACAGATACGAAATTCCCCTCTGTCCTAGCCCACAAAAAAGGAAAGCAGTCAAGCCTGTTGTCTGAGAAGCAACAGAGAGATGAGATACCTGGGCTTCAAAGCTCAGTGTAATTAATATTTTGTCCCTTACCCCCAGTAGCACAGTGCCAGCCAGGCAGACCAAGAAATCCCCAGATCTTGAGGCAGTCCTTCGCCTGGTTGTCCTGTAAGAAGGATAATCCAGAGTTTGATGCTTCATACAGCAATTGCCCTCCAATGTCTCAGCTATGTGCTGTATGCTGGGTCATGTATAGAAAGGGATAAAGACCCCCAGTCCTGTATTCTCTCCACTACTGTGTGACTGAAACACCCCCTGCTACTTACACACACAGACACACACACATACAAAAAGCAAATCCAAAGCAAACAGTCAGCTATTATTGTATTCCTGGTGAAACCAACTTGATTTTTTGTTGATCTTGGTTCTTAAAATGCTTTTTGTGTTGAATCACTTTAGTATATCTTAAACATTTAAGAAAGTAAATAGAATGGCTGTTCATATAGTAGACAGATAGTTGTCTGTTATACATACCAATAGCACAAAGAGTAAGGGAATCATAAAGATTTTTTTTTTAAATGATTCATAAACTAGGTAAACAAAAACACATATATAAATCAAAAATAGCATAAATCAAATTTTGCCTGTGGGGTGCCCTTTCAAGCATCAGGGCGTGGGAAGAGACTGCTGTGAAACATTAAAAAAATAGCTCTATTTGCATCATTTCAGTGGCTCTAAACAAAACAGCCATCATTGCATGAGATGAATAAGGGATGCACTTTCCCCTGTCATTTTGCCTAGCACTTTCTGACATCAGCTCAAACTTTAAGCAGCACTCAGCCAATCTTGCAGCATTATCGTATCACTTTGACCATAAAATAGATAAATACACAAAGCCACCCAGTTGCAGCAGCATATTTACTTAAATGGATTGTTCAGAGATCTCTCCTTGAAGTTAGTATCTCAGGCTTTTTAAATGAGTAGACTTGAGCTCATATGTCTCTTTAAGTACTAACACCATGAATCCCCTTGAAGAACTTTGTTGGGTTTTTTTTAAAAAAAAACTTAAAAAATCTTTTACTGTTGTAATAAAAATGAAAAATGAAGTTCCTCCTGGCTTCCACTGCCTGAGAACTGTGCATTTGTTTTCTTCTTCTAGTTTATAGATTTAAACAGTAAGCACTTCCCAGGGTCTGGCTGACAAATATTTGTATACGAAAACACCTGCATGATTAAACAGAACAACATGCTTTATAACTTGTCCTTTAGCCTGCTTAGCAACCAATTCTTTTGCAGATTTGCATAGCTATGATGACACAGCAGCAAGGAGCTCTAAGCACTTGTTTCATCTGCCTCCTTTTTCAAGTGTTTATCATTCGAGTACATTTACAGATATTGTTTTAAGCTGTGCAAGGTGCTAGCTAAGGTGCTGTGCAAAGATACAGAGGCCAGTGCTTCACACTCCTGCAATCGGACGGGAACTTGTGTTATGGCCATACCATGTTGTCTCTTCCCAAAGCAACAGGTAGAATCAGATAACTCAGTTGGAGTAGATGGACAAGATTCTTACTTAGCTGCCCTCATTATGCTGTGGGTTCATTGCCAGGTTTATGCAGTGCTGCTGTTGCCATTAAAGGCAGCCTGTAGCAGGTAGGGGGCTCCAATGTCCAACTCCCACTCCCTTGAATGTGAAGCCAACCCTTGTTCTCTTGTCTTTTCCCTTCTCTTTTACTACAGATGTAGTAATGGTGAAGGTTTAATTTTGAGTTGCTATCACCCACTACATTAAAAAAGTAGTGTTTTGAATTGAGAGTTGCTTATTTTTCTACAGTGATAGTTAAAAAACAAGTGAAAGGAACAAATCAGCCTGATTTTGGTAACTTTGCACAAAAAAAACTAACAACCAACTAATCAAACAAACAAAACAAAACAAAACAAGTGAATAAAACCCCCAAAACTACCAGGGCTGTATTTAGCATCAGAACGTGTTCAAGTAGGGAAGTCTTTTCTCTTATTTAGTTAATAAGGAGTTGACGTTGAGATCTTATTTCCTCCCTTCCCTTGCAAGCACAGAAAGGCTGTAGGAACTGCTGAGGAGACAAAGGATGAGAAAATAGGGAAGGAAGGGACCCCATTGATAGTTTCGTGTTTTACTGTCCGTCTTCCTGTTTAATTTGTTTTCATAAAGGTTTTCCCTTCATCAGCGCTTTGCCTACTTTGCTTCTGCTTTTGAGCCCTTCCAGGTCTGAGAGCAGCTGTGCTAGCCTTGAACATCGCTGCATCACCAGACAGAGCTAGTGATGACTCTGTGGGATACTGAGAGACTGCAATATCCCCCGGAGTGCTTTGATCAAGATTAGGCTCTGGAAGTACTGAAGGAGACTGACTTTTCCCCTCTGATCTTGCTGTGCAGAAGGAGGAGGGGGACCATTTCACCTTCAGTGTGAGATCTGGCATCGAATAAGCTTGTGGAGATGGGATGCAGAACAGGAGCAGAATAAATTCATCTGAAAGAAGCTCTTGTGCCCAGACAACCGTCCTATAGGCAGACAAGTGAAGCTGTGCATTTATATGCAGTGTGGAGGGTTGGCGAGGCTGCTCTCCCAGCTCCAAACACTCTCTTGGTTAGACTTCAACATGACAGACAGCCATCAGGTGCAGACACAGATGGGAGATGAAGGAATTCTTCCTAGAGAGGATTGAAATAGCTCCTGACATTCAAAGAGCTGCACTGGAGATGGACACTTCACAGAGATGGGGGTAAAAATCACCGCGGCTCAACACAGTGTGGGGGGTTGGGAGGGTGAGGAGTGTGAAATAAACTCTATTTTCTTGAGAAAAAGATCATAACATCTCCTGAAAAGAGTGTCTTTGCCAGGCTGTGAGCCCTCAAGCTTGCTAAGGCAAAGTCCTTCACAGCCATGGAGCAGCTGAGGTAGTTGGAAATTTGGTACCTTTTCTCCACATCCAGATTTGGGTGGTCATCGTTGCTGTTGTCAGGGTACTCAGGTACTGTTACTGTGTCACTTCACTACTCATTGGAACACAGGAGTCTATTATATGTCTTCCCTTATATTATGCCCCAATTAGTTATTGAAGCTGTTCAAGGTTGGCTCAGCATTGTAGGCTTGAGTACCAGAAGTACAAGTGGGTTAGGAATTGTCTTCCCATTAGATCATCCAAATCTATTTAGACTGTGGGTTTTTCTGCATACAAAGCTTTGCAGCTCTACGTATTTAGCTGCCAGTTCTTTTGTGCTCCTGGTTTGGTTTGTGTGCCCATGGGAGCAAAGAGGAAACAAAAAGTAGTCGTAGGTGGAGTAGAGATGCTTCAGATAGGGACTTGTTAAAAATAATCACTACTACATGCAGACTGGAGAGAAAAATGGCACCTAGAGGTGTGTTTTTCCCCCGGAATGGAAGAAGATGGAAAATTAACAGCCAGAAATGAAAGACAGGTAAAATCCCTCATTGTCTTACTTGGTCAAGTCTGGTATAGCTTAATCAGTGGCCCAGAAGCTACACTGTGGAGGAACAACCACACTTCAGACCTATAGTGACTCACAAGCAGCACAACATTGAGCAGCTGGAGCAGCCATGGGATCTCACACGTACCATGCTCTTTCATTCAGACAGGTTTCAGCAAAGCCTAACTCAGTTTCTCACAAACTCTCTATCAGAGAAATTATTTGTCCGTCTTCAAATATATCCAGTTCCTGGGTCAGAATGAAGAAAATGTTTGTGTTCATTCAGAAGCACTACAAATAAGTAATCTAAAGAAAGTGCAGGAGGATTTTCACACAGAGTGAAAAAACTTAGACTGAACACCAGACCAAGTTGTAAACCAGCAGCACTTGCATTTTTATTAAGCTTCCCTCAGATTGCCAGTTTTACACTTATCCTTCCTTCTGAGGAAGATTATTGAAATGAATCGTAGACGTTATACTCTGAAATGGGTATAACACAATGCCTCAACCTGCTCGTACACAGCAAGCTTTTTTCCAACCCCAGCCCCAGCCCCAACCCCAACGGACTTGTCAGCAGTTTCTATCATTAGCAACATAATCCCTCCTCTCTCCCTCTCTTTTTATGTTTTCCCAGGGCTGCACCAATAATGAATAATTTACCAGTGTGGAGAAAGAAAAGTGTCACTACTGGAGTCTCAAGGCTCATCACTCACAAACCTGTCACATGGTCAAGAGTTATCAGTGCCATTATTTGTGTGAAGAGAAATTAGCACTAATCTACTGCTGAGTCTCTTGCTCCAGCCATTGTAAATGGTGCCAGATTCTTAACAGAGCAGATTGTCTATGCCACTGCAAATTGCTTGTCTCGGTAAAGTTAAAAAACAGAAAGTCTTCTTCTTACTCACTTCACAGAGGACATCTTACATGTATTAGGAAATAGAGGAGAGGCACTGTAATGCAAAGGCCTGTGCCTTTCCTGCACTGGAGTGGTGCCTCTTTGCTATAAGAGCCATTGAATCTGTAAAAAGGATTTCAAGAAGGAATTTCAAAGACATGCTATTTTTTTTTCTTTTTCAAAAAGGAAATAGGGCTTTCCACATCACAATAAGCTTGTGAACGCCAGGATTTTAATTTTAGGAAGGAAAGGATATGCCATGTACTAAACTATGAAACATAAACAAGGTGCAAAATAGAACAAAATGATATCTTGAGTAAATAATGAAGGCAACAATGAGAACTATTGTACTGTGAGGGTCTCCTTCCTATGAAAGAAAGGAAGAGACGGGTAATGTGCTCAATTTGCTCCAGCAGTCATTCCATCCACTGACACATGGATTTTAAAACTGCTACCATCAGTAGGTTTTGGGAACATCCCCTACATGTAATCCACAGTGAATGCAAAGTTGCTGCCAGCCCAGCTCGTCGCCGTGGCAGAAGAAGTGACAGCTGGGGTTTGGAGGCAGAAAATCCCGCAGTCCCTCCTTGAGGCCTCAGTGGATCCCATCAAAGGGTGAGATTTGCTCTCCATCAGGGATCAGCCCCCACATCTGGTGGAGTCCAAGCAGAGGGCTTGGCAGGGGAAAAAAAATAGTTTCCATCTCTAAAGGTTTGAAATGGATTCATTTTCTCTGTCTCCTTCTCTTTGTTCAAAACAATTTTCTAATTTTAATTGCTATCAAAATAAGCTCATCTGAATAGGAAGCCATGAGTGAAAACTGTAATCCTTTGGATCATGAGATATGCTGGCCTAAAATCAGAAACCTGCCACTATAAAACAAAATTTGGAAGAAGGAGCTTTTTTATTTTGATCAGAAAATCACTTAGTTTGTTAAAACTTCTTTCACTCTGAGAGTACCTATGGGAAGCCTGGTCCCTGGCCTGGCTCTGTGCCCAGCAGCCAGCCTGCAGGTCTGCCCTCACACTTCTCCTTGGCAGCACAACTCCACCAAAACACACTCTGGGGGCACCCCCCAGCTACAGCAGTCAGCATAATCCCCAAAGTGGGAGGCTACATGAGAAACATTACACAGCCTTGGGCTGTATTATGGTTTGCACCTAAGATCCTCCAAGGACACCATGCATCCTTCGCACCACAAATTCACCTCCTCTCAGCCTTGGAAGGAAATTCTGTCTCCACTTGAACCTATAGGGAGACTGTGTTTGCTCTTGAAGAAAACAAGGCTAGATGGTCCTATGCGACCTGATCTAGGTGAACCTGCTTCTGCAGGGGGTTTGGGCTAGATGATCTCTAGAGGTCCCTTCCAATCCTACCATTCTATGATTCTATGGTATGTCTTGGAGAAGTTCCACCTGTCACAGCGAGAGGAGGGCTGGCATGTGGAAAGGCTTCTTAGTGCTGGAATCAGGAGAGACCCCAGAAGTCCTCGGGTCTTATGAAAATATCTGCATCCAAACACGAAGACAAATTGTTTATTAGATAGAAAGTAAATCTGGAAGTTAAATTACAAGGATCTTTGCCTTTTTTTTTTTCAGGACTGATCTTTATTTTTAATTTTTTAAAAAGGCAAAATTTCCCAAAGGTATCCTGCCACTTGTGCAGAGTAATGATGTCATCATAAAGCTGGATTCCTCACTAAATTTCCCAAGATCCTTTCCAATACTCATCCTCTCCACTATCTGTCTTGTCCTGATTTTTGTAATGTCACCCAAGTGTGGGAAGTGGCCATTACTAAAAGAACCTTAGCAGATGAGCAGCACAGAAAACATCCAGATTCTCCTTCCTTCTCAGGCTCTCTCTACTGCTCAAAGTCATCTATTCCACTGCAGTTTCAGAGTACCTATGTGTCCCAAATCCACACATACCACTGCCAAAGAATCTCAATCTCCCTGCACTCACTGCATCCCTAGTGACCAAGGCTGACTCCCTTCCCCAAGGCCAAAATTTCTATTACTCATCACATGCTTGCCAAGAGAAATGACCTACTTTCTAGAAAACTAAGGCATTGCAATCATGCTCTGGGACTGTGGGACCAGGAATCAGGGGAGGAGTCTGACCCTCAGTGAAGTCCAGTTACAGAAGGGAAGGAGGAGAGCTATGAAAGAGCAGCTTCACCAAAAAGACATCTCCCAGTGGTGCTGGGGATCAGTTTGCCATGTCCTGCTTCTGCTCATCTTCACCTCTGCATGGCAAAGGGCTGTTGCTGTCTCAGCTAGTTAGAGCAAAGGAGATAGAAACCCCAACTAAATAGTATATTTGAAGGGCATTTGACTGTGGCTGAAGGCTTGAGATAGACTCTATTCAGACTTGCATTTTACTGTTATGTTGTTCAGGAACACTTGATGCTTTCTAACTCCCCAAGCACATCTGTTGCTGGAAACCTAACCATGTTTGTTAAAAGTAACTGGTGTCACAGAACAGCAAGGAGGACCAGAGTGGCTATGGAGGCTCCTGGGAGAGATTTTCACCATGCACTGCTCTCTGCAACTTCAAGGTGAAGGAGAGAGCACTCTCGTCTCCATGTCTGGAGTCTTGGCAAATCATGGCTTCCCTGTTTGCCAGATGAAGGTTGGCTGGTCTTCACCTTCCATGGGAAGGGCTTGAAGCTAAGCTGTGAAAGTGCTTTACATCACTCCGTTGGCAGAGGCCACTTTCATCTGGCAAGGCACTATGTCAAATCCATGGAAACTACTGGTTGCACAATATCTGCTAGGCAGATCTTGGCATTCTCTGTGGTTTCCCTGTGTCTCCGTCCTCATGATGGTATCATCTGGCTAGATGGTGGCACCCATGATGTTGACTATCTACATGAGAAACTCACAGACAGAGTAACAGGCAGACAGCCACAGAAGGTGTGTTGATTTTCTGTAGCTGCATCTATTCTGCCCAACATTTCAACCCTTTTAGTCACATTCAGTTTGCCTTCAAGAGAGAAGTTTATTATGACCTTTGCTCAGACCTACTGGAACCAGCCTGAAACATGAAAACTGCAGCATATCATGTTTGATGATGTCAGCTCATGCTTCTCTGCAAGCCTCCCCCAGACTGAGTCATAGCAAGAGAGTTCAAAGTAAGTACTTAAAAGCATTAGCTTAAAGATACACTGTTAGTGAGCTATTTTATCAGTAATTCAAACTAGAGTGAATTTTCCTGACTTTTTGGTGCTGCCTTGTCTCTCTCCTAGTGAAAATAAACCATTTTCCAGTATCTCTGATCAGTAACAAATTTTGTTTGCAATCATAGCTGCAGTATTTGCCTTAGTTATTTCTTAGCACACATTTTACAATTTTGTGAAGTGTCAGTTATCAAACCTTTAAGATTGGAATTTAAAAATATACAGGAAGTCTCTGGTCTTGTTTAACATGTTCATGGCAAGCTGCCCTCTGTCAGGCATGCAGCCCAAAGCCTTGCTCAGCAATTGTAGGTGCTCCAAAGTGACTGTAAAATGAATCAAAATATTAATCTGCCTGAGAACAGTAAAAATCAGGTCACTTGCTACATGTGTGACCTTCTGAAAAAGCTCTTAGGCCAATAAAGACAAAGTCCATTAGGATCTCCTGAAGAAGTGGCACATGCATACTGAAATTCCTGAATGCATTGTTCTTGCACCAGTACAAATCATTAATGGCTGAAAATCATATATATTGATTGATCTGTTAGTGTTTCAATACACAGCCTGCTTCTTAGACTGGCTTTTCACACAAGCAGCAAGCACTTCCTGAGCAGGAGAAGTCCATTTCTGTCTCTGCAGCACTATTGACTCAGAATGCCTCGCAATAAATTTCTTGCACTGTGTTGTCTCTGAGCAGAGCAGTGTCAGTAGACATCTGCATAAACAGCTCTTGCTGTAGGTCCACTATGAAATTTGTCACACCACTCACAAGTGGCCAATATCTCTCAGTGACTTAATGAGCTTCTCTGAAAAAAAGTGTTTTTGCTTCACCCTGAAGAATCCTCTGATTGATGCAGTCTGCAGTATTTGTCTTTTGTCAACTTCTGCTTGCCTCATGATGCTGTGATAAATCACAAATGCTAAGATGCAGTAGCTGGTTTTACTGCAAACTGAACCCTTCTCAAATATAGGTTTAAACAACTGCTTTGAAATGTAACCTTTTTTTTTCCAACTTCCTTTATAGTGGTGTGTTTTACAACAACCAATGTTTGCTTTCTCTCACACTTGATTATTATCAATTAACAGAGTCAAAGACCTCCCCTTAGGAAGGTTTAAAACAACACTTTTCTCCTCCAATTTTAATGCCCTACACCAGTTTCTGTGCCATCTACTGTGCAGCAGTATACCTCCCACTTGTCTTTGTGATCCCAAATGTTTATGCCCTGATTCGTGGCTGGGGCATGCAGTGGCAGCCAGATCACAGTGCTTCCATGCAGATCTCTTTATAAGAGCACAACGGTATCCATTTAAAAAAAAAAATTAAATCTCTTGCTTGAGAAAAAACAAAAGCCCATATGAACACACAAAAACCCCACAGCAGCCTTATATGATAGTCTGCAGCTACATCTGAAGCTGTGCAGACCCCAAGCCAAAACATAACCACAATTTAGGGAAAGTGGCATAGTATGTATCATAACCACAAGCTTCCACCACAATAACAGACCTACATAGCCAGCCAAAAAGTTATTTTATTTGCCTTTGCTGGGAGTGAGAATTTGTACAGATTTCTTTGGCTGCAATTTCTTATTTGCTTTAAAAAAAAACAATGGAACATTCCCCTTTGCCCATCAATCTCCACCAAAATGGCAGTGGATGGATCCCTACATGCTCCCTCAGCTGAGCTTAGCTCTGTAACACAGACCTCTTTTCTCGAAGCTATTATTTTACTAGTAACTGTAATGGGTTACAATCTGCATCACGCAGCCTCTGGAATGGCAGAAGATACCTCTTTCTCCTCTGCTGACAGATTGAAGAGATAAATGAGAATTTAAGGAACCAGGTACCCAATTCTGTCAAAACATTTCCTACAACTGTTTCTCATTCAATAGAAAGCTATACATAATGAAGTAAAAGCATATGAGGATTCAAGGTCTAGAAAGAGCTATCAGAGACAATATTAAGTAAGTGATGTTATTGCAAGACTGGCCTTCTAGCTATTGTGAGCCTGAGGTTTAACAGCTTAAGAAAAGCTCAGGAAGGAAAGCAGATATCGCTAGCTTGATAAATCAAATGTGAAAATAATTTCAAATCAAAGTGAAATTAGTCATCTGAACTTCACAGACCAAATAAGAGAATACAAAAATTAATTCATTCCACAAGTGAGAGAAAATATCTGACAGCTTAAAATTCATTCATTTTAAAGACTTTATGGCTTTAAAGCTTACGAGCTAACACATGAGACAGTGTTATGCTAGAAATTTAGTGAGTGTTCTTCCACTGAAATGAACAGAAGAATTTAAAAACATTAAATAGTATTTCTTGAAGAATTATATGTAATGTTCCCAGTGCAAGTTTTCACCAAAGTCAAGGTGTCCAGCTCTCGGCATCTGAGAGTCTTTGATTTTTAGCAGTTTTTAGATAGTTTAACAGCCAGAAATGGTTTAAAAGAAAGTCGTGGAAACTGTTGGTATACGTCCCAGTTTGTATTCTCTGTCTTAGACCTCATAACTTGTTCCCATATGACAAGTGATGATGGGAATGCTTATGACGTCATTTTACACTATGCTGAAACCAAACCTTTGATGGTATTTTTTCTCCCAACAATAAGTTATTTATAGAACACCATTCGCTTTCCTATTAAATATATTTTTATATTCTTGGAACAAAAATCACAAGAGATCATGGTAGTGTCTTTAGGAACACAGCTACAACTACCTCAAAATTTTATGCTTGGAAGCTCTGCTTAAGGTGAGTGACGATCTTTACAGAATCCAGCTCACAAGATCCTGCAGCGATTGTGCTTCAGTTCAAACAAGGGACACTCTCTCTCATGAACTCTCCTTTGAGATGATTTCACAGACATACAGGGTGTAGAAGCACAGTGTGACCTTTACCCTTGCAATTTCTTTGACAGTCACAGATGCACATCAAAAGAAGTAAGACAAACTAATTTAAACATAAAATGAAGGAAAGGTGACACAGTGTTTGCTGAGTGCTGGTTATACCCCTCTTTGGATCATGTGATGCTCTCACCCCAGCACATATGGGCAAGTCTGTGGGAGTGCATTACAGACTCTACTCTGAACATGACACATGCTCACTGCCTGAAATTTGATTTTAGCACTCATCCTATGTAAGTCTCCTCTTGTCTCCTCTTTGCCTGTGTATAAGACTCCCCATAATTAAAGGCAGTACTGTTTTCCACAGCCAGGATTTTCTGTTTGGAAGTAACTCTTTTTTCACAAACGGAGAGCATCAAAATAGTATATGGTTTCTTTTCCCCTACGTAGATGTGGGGGCTAAGGGACCATGCCTCTCCCCTTTAATGCAGCTGGTTTCAGATCAATGACAGGAGTAACCCTCTGTCCACATTTTTATGAACTCTTGTTCCATTCTCAGATGGGACAGTGGGGCCTGATTAGTGGCACACAAGTTAAGTAGTCCCAACTGCACCACATAAGGCAAACTGCACACACTGCATTTATCTGTGTTAATGGTGGTAATGGCCTCATTGTCCCCTCTTTTTGTCCTTCCTCTGTAGGCCAACACTTTACCACAGAGGAATAAGTAACTTCCATTGAACTCCTCTCACCTGTTACGGTCTGGCTCGACTTGCTTTGCTTCCCCTGCCCCATGCCTAGCTGCAGCTTTTCTAACTTGAATAATTTAGTTGGGATTACAGCACAGCATCACTTTTCTTGGAAGTTTTCCTGAACAGTGATAATGACTGAAAATATATCAGGATGGGGAAAATTCAGTTTGCAGCTTATGACTGATAATTTTTACCCTATTTTTTTTCTTCTTTTGGTTTAGAGACCCCAGATTCCTTTCTGAAGAGCCCATTAGCATCCAATATATTCTCAGCCTAAGGTGAATTTAGAGCACTCATTAATCTTTCAGTTTCTTTCTCCACAGAAAATTTAGGTTTCCTGAAGGTTGCAAATGCAAAGCATTTTCTTTCTAGCTTGGGAAATATGTGTGTATGCATATACATACACATACAAATATATTTCATTCCCATTTGATTCTTTCAACATCTTATTTTGAAACATAGACACCTGTCCATCATAAGACCATTGCTGTAGCCTCTTCCTTCTTTGTGATTCAGTGATTTCATATCTTATCTTGCAACAGCTTTGGGTATAAAGCTCACTTTGAACCGTTTATCCCTAAGATTGCCACTACTTTTGGAGCCATCACTTGCCAGATACGCTGCTGTGAAAGTCTGCCACCATTCTTATTCCTTGTTCATCTCTCTGTATTTCTCTGTATTAAAATACATTTTCTTTGGCTTGACCAGTTTGCCAAGCTGCATGCATCACTGTCTGACTGTCTTGCCCTTGTTAGTGTGTAGTTTTCTGTCTGTTTTTCCATTATCTGAAAACATTGCTAGCAATTATTTCATTAGTATAAAATGAGAACTGAACTTCAAATAAATATATCTACAGATTAAGAGCAATTTTAAATATGTTTGCATTCATTTTGTATTTACTCCTAGATTATTTATGAATTATCTGAACAACACAGGACAGGTTAAAATTACCCCTAACATAATAACTTCTCAATATATGACGTCCCAAGATCTTTGGGACCTTTGCAATTGTTTTCTCATGAGATTAATTTTTCAGTTAAAACTCTACTCAATATTAAGACAAAATCTCTGTAAAATTTTTGTGTATTGTCAACTAAACTCTGCCTGAAAGAATGAGAGCTTTTACTGATAAACAGCAGTGGTTCTGAGCAGAGACCTGTTGGCCATTAAAAAACATTAGTGGGACCTAGTCATCACTATCCAGTAACATTAGTGATTTAAATCTCGTATCAGTCTTTACATTCTAGTGCTCTGGGTTGTTTACAAGGATAATAACATGACACTAGCCACATAAAAATTATATCTTTAGCCTTGCTAAATAAAAATTATCCCTGTCTTTGCCTCCTTTATTAAATTTATAGACTTCAAATCTTCTAATCTACAGTATTTCCTTCCTTTATACTTATTAAGTATTGATTTTGGTTTTTAAAAAACCTCAAGTTCCTGCTTTCTCTTCTTCAGATGGATTTTAGATAAAGTTGTCATCTTTCTTGATTGGTAAATAGCTAACTTTCTGCTCCTCTGAGAAGCTCCTATGGAAAAAACTCTTGGTTTTCATATTGCTCTTTGTCTGCAGTCAGTTTAATACAATGTTATCTTTAACTTTGGGAAATCAGCCTTTTTGAAGTGTCAGATATATTACTGGTTGAGTAGTTGTCCATTTTACCTTATTAAAACTAACAAGGAGATGAAATCAGTGATGCCTTGTTCTAGTCCAGCTAGTCACTGAAATTCAGAACTGAGTGCTCTTATTGGCTAAAAAAACACCCAAACCAACCTTTTACTATCAATCTGTTATTTGTGAGATCTCCAGCCTGTACATATTAACTGAATGTCTCTTTCTGTAAGGTGAGCACTCAGATGTCAAGTATCTTAGTTGTGAACATAGTGAACTAGAGGCAGAGCCTTGCAAACTGTACAGAGGTCTGAGTTGGCAACTTGGCTTTGGCCACAGTGAGAAGCAAATGCCTTCCTTCCAGTCATGCAAGTGTCACAACTGCAGAGGATCTTTAGAGCACTTAGGACCCCATCCAGGTCTTTGAGATACACAGATATTAACTCGATTTAGACTTTTAAACTGTCTGAATAGTAACGATTTACTTCTTGATGGACTTTTATTTATGTAGGTATTTCTACTATTTCCAACCACTCACTCTCTAACTGCATTCAGACTTTTCCAGAGTAGACTAAGAATGAATGCAAACATTTCAGGCCTTGTTTTAAACATCATAAAGAAGAAAGAAGGGCAACAAGCCCATTTCCTCGCCTTTGCAGGTCTTTAAGAAAAGTTTGTTCTCCTTTAAGAAAGTTTGTTCAGTCAGGCAACTGAACAAACACACTATGAATATTATTTCTCTTAGACCAGAACCTCTAATGAAAGTGAGCACGAGGACTTCAGCTCATCTTATATAGCTGTCAAAAATGAAATAAGAACACATTCAGCAAAATGCTCCCTTGGTATTGCCCACCTCCTGCCCTAACTGCAATATAGCACTGCTGTCTTTTGGACATGTCTCTGGGGCTACAGCAGAGGCATTTATACTACTATTTATTGCATAGTATTGGGTTATGAGAATGATGAGAATGACAAGAATCAGTGGCTTCTACTTGAGAAAATTATTTCTTTAGTGCATACTTAGTAGAAATGCATTCAAATCTGATATCAATGAAAGTAAACATAACCACAGCTCCCAGAAAACTAAGTGGTGAGAGTTTTGGATCCCCCTCCCCCAATGAAAAAGGAAAAATAATATCATCTTAGTGCCCAGATATTTATCAGAAAGGACTTTTAAGCCTAATTTTTCTTGAACTAGGAGAATGTTTCATAGTGCTTCCATTTAATTAGCTCATCTGAGAGGTGTGCCACAGTTAACAGAAAATGCCCTAATACTACCCATGCTATTTGCTCCCTACTTTGATGAATATTATTTAATTTCCTGCATCTCCAATCTGATGCTATCACTCTCATCCCCAAAACACCTGTGCTTGTGTGTTAAGAATAGGTTCCCTATTCAGCACTGTCACAAAAGCAAAGAACATCTGGGCTTATATGTCCCCGCTACCTTCTGGCAAACGTTGTGTTGTTCCACACATGCCCGTTTCACATTTTGTCTTCTAAGCCCGTTGGGGATGGTTCTGGGAGCTTTTCACTGTCTTGCTCAAGGAAAACAGGGACAGAGTGTTTGTCTGTAGGCACTGGAGGGGCAATTTTTAGTGTCTGATAACTAGATCAGCTTTGCTGAGAAGAGTGGTTCGGATTCATCTGTGGTATAACTCTGCTGACTCTAATGGCTTTTTACCAGGGATGAATTTGGCCCCATGTTGCTAGATATGTGCATATTAGAAACAGAGTCATTTGCTACAAGGGAAACAGTCAACATCTTATTTGCATCCATGCATATCAACAATGCAATTAGGGCAAACTTCTTTGAGAATTGGATTCAGATGGTAATTAAAGAATTGTGTTATGAATTTTAATTTGGCATTAGTGAAGTAAATTATTCTGTATTGCTCTGTTCTCACAGTTTGGGCAGAATACATTATGCTTTGCTTACTGAGACCTTTGAATTGAAAAAAAAAAAAAAAAACAACCCTAGTCCCTGTGTCCTTAGAATCTAATTGTGTGGAAGAAAATGAGTTACATAAAACATTTTCCAGTGATTCAAAGTCAAACAGCAGTGAACATCATTCCTCTGATTCCCTCCCACAATTTGAGGATCAAGTTGGAAGGGTTGGGGAGGAAATTCTTTTAGGCATCAGCAGTTTGTAAGATCTAATAAAAAAAGAATGTACATAAAAATAGCTACATTGAAAAGACAGGTGAGACAGAGCCATTTTTTAAAATAATCAGTGTCAACATATATATCATTAATAAAGATACACAGCCAGCAGATATGACCTTAGAAATTCTGGGTGCACAAAATCATATTGAATTCTTAATAGACATGTAAGAGTGCATACACATATATATATATATATATGTAAATGTGTGTGTATGTGCATTTATGTTTGTAATTTTGAAAGTCTGACCTCATAAGCAGCATAAACAAACCCTAAGTTTTGCCTACTAATTTTTTTTTGCTGTTATTGTGTTCAGTAACTAGATACTGTTCTTCATGTTAATCCCCCCATATTACATGGCTCATGAACCTCCTTCCTTCCACAGCATTTCTCTTTCATCCAGGCCTCCAGGCTCCTGCATCAGCAGTGCCCAGGGACTCACAGAGATTTCCTCTACTAGAATGTCTAGAAAATGCAAGAGGGAAAAAAAAACGTTATGTTCAATTCCTTCCTCCAAACAAGTGAATGGTCAAACTCCCTTTAGGGTCTGGGAGACCCATTTCCAGCCATGGTGCTGATCCCCAACAGGATGCCCTGAAAGTCTTTGCACTATGAGGTTGGTGATGGGGCAGAACCACGTCACTCCTCCAGTATTACCATCCCTCAGCACTACCTGTGTCCTTCCTGACAGATGTTTAACTGTCCTACTGCTGAGTCACAAAAGACACCAAACTGTCATATGAAGAGCCGTATTTTCAGCATTTCTCATTTAGATAGAGAGCCAAATGTTTCACAAGGACTAGACACTCTCATGAGAAGGAATTTCTCCATTATTTTCATTGTAGATTAAAATATTTAAGACCTAAGTAATCTTTGGATGAGAGGCTGACCTCATATTTGTGTAAATATGGACTTGTTCAGCTGAAGTCTATCAAGCTATGTAAAGATAACAGTATGAGAGGATTCAGCCCAGAATATGTCAGCATATTCTCAGCCTCATGATATTGCCCAGGACCAGCACCATATTGGCTGGCCCCATATGCTTCCAAGTGTCCTGACAGAGGAATTTGCCACTGCTGCTGGAGCACACAGATATGTGTTACAGTACAAAACAGATGGTAGTTCCATGTAAAATAATATATCCAAAGGTACTCACTGTAATAACCCTCCTGGTATTTGTGTCTTTGAGGTAAGCTTACTACAGATGTTAGCCAGAGGACATACTAAGCTTATTCAGAGGATGTCTTTAGGGAAGGTAGATGCATCACTTCTTAGGAAATCAAAAATATATTACATTTTCTTTTTTTTTCTTCTTGAGTTGAGTGTTTCTCTTCAGATGTTCTGTGTCCTTTCACCATGCTTTGTGGATGAAGCATGCATGTTGCCTATTCTTCTGGCAAGGTACAGCGAAGGCAGTGGGTGCAGCACCCACTCTTCTGTGAGTATCATGGCTGCAGGGCAGAGCCCGTACAGAATAACATCTTTTGTCAGCAGCACAGTGCAATAAAAACGACAGCAGTGGCAGCCAGCATCCAGCATGCCCGGCTGCCCAGTCCTAAATGCTATATAACATTAAAAAGTAACAACAACAACAACAACCCTGTTCTGTCCCTCCTCATTAACTTTTTAAAGCTTTTGCTCACTTTGTGGAATCACCATTCTATCGTGTGGTCAATAATGTATGAAATGAAGAGCTCCTGTCCACCCTGATGAAAAAATAGAGATTTACAGTAACTGCTTAGTGCTATTTTTGGTAGTCTTGAATTCAGATGTAATTAAAAAAAAAAAAAAAAAGAGCAGAGACAAGAAAATCACACTAAAACAATAAAGGAATCAGAGGTTTTAAAGACAGCTGCAGTTCTTTTTAATTTCTTTTACCCTTTCTTACCTGCTCACAAAAAAAGCCACAGGCTAGAGAGAAAGAAACACCCTTTTTGCCTTCATTTCTTTTTTTAAATTAATTTCTTGCTTATGGAAGACACTCATCTCTGCTATCCCCCAAGACTCAGAAGTAGAAATAAAGGCATGTCTTCAATCCAACTTCCCACAACTAGCAATCTCTTTGATCTGTTAACCATCTCACTGTTGGGCTTAGCTGAGGCATCTGTCCAGAGGTAGAAAATGGCAGGATTTTAATGTCTGTGTTTGACACAGAAAAATACTTTGTCCTATGCAACTAACACATTTGGGTAGAGAATGGGGAACAATGAAGAAATATTACCAGCACTTTCTTCCAAGGATTAGAAAGTGCTTAGGGTTTGGCCAAAGAGGCTGACTAAAAGAAGGCAAATGGCATTTTCAGAAGTAGATTTACAAAAGTAATGTGCTTAGCCATCATGGTATGCTGTCTGCCTCCAGAGTGACTATATCTGCTGCCACTGCTACTGAATTCTCTTGCAGAGAGAATGGCACTGACCGATCCACACGTATAGCACCTGAAAATCTAATTTGGATATGACTGTTCCAGGGAAGCTTCCCAAAGCAGTGCTGAACCCACCCCTATTCCTGCTAATGTGTCCAGCTTCATTGCTGGAGCTACTGCCCCATCCAGCTCCAGCCTCAGAGCACGAGTCAGAAAATTTAGTGTGGAATAGCAGTAGTGAGCGGCTTCTTCACCTTACAACAACTCATAGCAAATTGGTGTAATCTGCATTTCCAGCTACAGGAGTTTCGGAGCAGAATTAATTGCAAATGACTTCTAGCCTAGTTATAATCTAAAATACTGTTTCGTTTTGGCAGTAGAAAGGAACTGCACTTTCTGCATAAAGCCAATGCCTATAAAACAGAAGAAAGCAAAGCGTGATCAGTGTGGTGAGCAGGAGATAAAACAAGCTCCTTGGCACTGGGCAATGGCAGAGGAAGTCTGTTTCCTCCCTGATAGCTAGTCGAACATTGTTACCCTAAGCTGGGCTGGTTCTCCTCCCACCAGGCTGTTCATATACCATCTGTCCGTGCTGAAAATTATCAGGAGCATTATGTTGCGTCTTCACTTATTAAAAGGCTGAAAGCAAACTTTCCAGAGCATACAGAGTGTTACAGCTTACTGCACTAGAAACTTTATACCATTATGTCTAGTGAGGCCCCTGAGTCTCTGTTTTAATGCCTTGGAAATGTGACAAAGTAGAGCCAAGAAAGGGCAAAGTAAAATGTGAAACTTTAAAATTGGGATCCAGAATCTTTTCCCATTTCCCTCCTTTCACATAAAACCAGAAACAAAACAAATTTATACTTATATCACATTTTTAAACCAAGGACAGTGTAAAAATCTTTCCCACAAGCATTTTGCCTGTGCTACCTTTGAGGGGCGGATAAGCCTTCACAAAAATCCATAGTACTGGCACTTTTTCTTTTCCCTCAGGTCCCACATCAAAACTTGCTTTTGCTAAAATGTGAACAGAAAATCATCTTCAGATACTGCCTAGACAGAGGTGAAAGGCAATTCTTGCTATTAATATTTAAGAACCACATATATCTCCACGTGTTTAAATGCTCTGTTATCACCACCAACGTCTGCTTTCCTTTGATGGGCAAGTTGGCATTTCCTGCAGTAATGAGAGGATAATATGCTGACTTCACTCATATCTTAGATATTCCTGTGACAAAATTAGAAAACTAGTCACATTAGAATAATGCAGATGTGAGTTTAGAGTCAGATTTCCATGTACACCTCCAGGGTGGACAGGAGAATATAAAAAAAGAGAAGAGAAATTGCTCACTTTTCCTCACAGAACTCAGGCAGTAAATACTGGGCATGGGGCTGAGCGCCCTGGCATTCAGTTCACTCCTTCAACCGTTGACTCTTACTAGTATTTTGAGAAACATACTTTATAAGTCCAGAATGAAAATCACTTACTGCTGATCAGTTTCATGCAATTGAAAATACAATATAAATTCAGCAAAATGCCTTTAGTAGCTCTTGATCAACTTTAACAAGTGGGAATGAGAGAGTATCAGTTTACTCAAACTTGTCGCCTATCACTGTATTTTTAAATACTGTGGAAAATCAATAACAGATCTCTTTCCTGTTAAATAATCTGTCTTATTTTATTTAATTTACAGAAGACCAGATCCTATTCTTTATTCATTTCACACACACCTCAAATAATCAGAAAAAGCAAACATATTTTAAAAACCTTCTGTAACATGAGAAAAATTTTGCTCTGTAAGTATTTTGTTATGGACTTCAAGGGGGACTTATTTTCTTTGGTAAACTTCCTAAAGGCTCCAATTAAGGGTGGGATTTTTGAAGACATCTTGGCAATGTTAGGACAGTGTCTTTGAGGAACCTCTCTTTACTCTGTAGAGGCATTGCACGTGCAATTGCCTTACTGGCCAAGTACGACCCACAAGAGGCTCATCTTCCCTAAAGCCTTCGTTGTTCAGATTACCCTTCTCTGTTTATTCAATTTTTGATTCTCACCCAGATCTGTCAGTACACAAGCATATGTCTTTCTAAGCCAATCTCTATTATTTTATAAAACCTGGTGCAAAACATACAGGAATTGATTGTGGTAGCTGTCAAGCCTGCAAGTGATTCAAGTATGTTTGCCCTTTCCTTCACTGCATTTTTGGGTGTTATATAAATAGAATGGGAAATGTAAAATGCAGGTTAAGTCATTCAACACGTCTGTATTTTTTCTGATTTGTGCCCTGTTCTGGCACCTTTTTTAAAACTCCTTGTTGTCGGTCAGCTAGTGTTGGAATATTTGCAGTTTTCAAATCCAAAGCAATAGGGTTTGCTGTGTGTGTTATCCCCTTTGTCAAAATCACGTACTGAATCAGAACCAGGATCCATCCAGGTTCTTCAAAAACCATACTAGACACATTCCTCATTAGGCATCTGTTTATTCCAAAACACAAACACACAGGGGATAGAATTAGATAACACTTTTCTGGCTTACTAAATGGGTTAGACTTAGTAAATATGGTACTCGATTTTCAACTGATTCTGCCATCTGTCAGCAAACTTATTGCTTTTAGCAGGGTTTTTTCTTGTGGTAATTTCTGGGAATTTTTTCCCCTCTGTTCTTTTCATGAATATACATGCCTACGAAGTTTAAGGGAAAAGTAATAGAGAAAATTTAATTAATCCAGAAAATCTAAATCGCACGGGTTAGGTTGTAATCAGAAGGTACAAAGGGACTTGCAAATTGTTATTAACAAGCAACACAGGAAAAAAGAACTCATGTGTGGAAGAAATCTCCTATTGTTTTCCAGATGCGTGTAAATCCTGCAGTCAACTGTGGGGGGAATGGTGTTTGTGCAATGCACAGTGCAGCAGCAACTGTGTCTGTTGGCAGAGGCTGGTACGAGAAGGATAAATGACTAGGGTGAGACAAACCACCTGAAAAAATGGCAAACAGGGACCAAATTTCATGGAAGTCTAAGCATAACATTTCTGTTGTGTTTTCACACTGAAGGAAAAAAAAAAGTTGATATATCCCTGACCCATTCTGATGCTAGGTAGGACCAGAAGGAAACCATGGCAGCACATTTAGTAAACCGTAGTTGGGATCCTGAGACTGTTGTACCCCACTGCCTTCCAGACATATGTATTAGAAGAAGTAAGAGTCATCCATGGACAGGTTTCCACCCGACCCAACAGGTTCAAATCAGTCCTTGAAGATGTGAACTTAGTGCTCTTATCTCAACCAAAAGCAGTCCAGCACATTCTGTTAGTTTGCACACAGCAGTACTTCTCCATGGAGTTACCACTGGCTCCATTGATTTGAAGGTCCTACAAGCTCCATGGCATGGCTTAGATGTGTTGTTTCTAGGGCAGCAGATGTCTTGCAACTCAGAGGCAGTCCTGTGCTGCTCTTGAAGAACTTGATGCATTTTGCTACTTGGAAAGAAGGCTTGTCCTCATTCAACAGAATGGAAGTATTTTTCACTATTTCCAGCAGATTGATAGTCTCACTTCTTGACATACACATCATATGTTTAGGGAGGGTATGAACTTTCAGCAGGAAGGGATAAATGAGAACAAAGACACAGTCAGAGGCATCGGTGATGGTGGTGAGTTTAGCAGTGAGTCTTTCCAATGTGTCTTTGGCACACAAGGATGTTCCTGATGTCCTCAGGAGTTTCCAGCATCAGAATAACTACATTGTCACAATCCCACTAATTTATAAGAGAAGGTTGCTCTCAAGGTGAAGACAGAACAACAGAGATCTTATGCTTCCCCTCCATGTTTCAACTGGCCCCAGTGAACAGTTTGTCAGTACTCTGCCCTGTTTTAATTCACAATTTCAGGCTAAGTTTTCCTCCTGACCAAAACAACCCTGTTTCACACAAATAAAAGTAAAAGAGGGCCACTCATGACTCAGCTCTGGACAGCTTATGCAGAGGAGTCATCCTGCTGAGATTTGAGAAATAAGTAATGGCACAGAAATGAACATGGTGAGAAAACCAGCAAACATTCAGAGATTCTGTATAGACAGATGCATTGATATTTCCACAACCTTAAGCACCATCGGAACAGGCAAGCCCAAAGCTTTTTATCAATTCATGCCCACTGTGGGACGAATGAAAGTACAAAAAGTAATCAGGAATGAGATAAAGGTTAGCACCAAGTATAAAGCATCAATATAGGGGGGGAGTAGGAAGATTGTAGAAACGATTGTGAGAGTGTAGAAAGATGATAAGAAAAGGTAAGGTGAAGAATGAAAAGAAGTGTGAGAGAGGTAAGATAAATGAGAGGACATCTTTCATATATATAAAGGAACAAGACATAGTACAAGAAGTGGAATGAGAGATAGAAGGGGTAATATATTAGTGAAAGGGTGGACATTCTCAAAAGCTAAAATGAATTTGTTACTTCTGTGTTCACAAAATGTGATGGAGAAATAATCAGCTATTTATTTTCAATGAGAAGAAGAAAATATTCCATAATAAATCAAGGCCACATGCAAGATGATGTCAAAGAAAGAAGGACATCAGAAAGCTTAAATTAATTTTCAGCATCAAAGACCTATGCCCTATTCAGAAAAAAAGGGAGAAAGATAAATGCAGATATATTTGCAAAAGTACTGCATTAAAAAACTCTTTAAAATATGAAGGGAAAAAAAATCAATGAAATAGAAGGTATCATATTTAATGCCTGTACTTTTAGGAAGAGATTTGTTCTGACAGGAAGAAACCATTCCTTTTATTCAGAACAACACTGGGAAAAGTAATCAGGTGAAGATAACATTGGATGAAAGTGCTGTCAGAGAAAATATTGGGGAAAACTTGCAAGTGAAAGCTATAGTGACAGTTCTTGTTTCAGTTACAGCAAGCATCATAAACTCAATAAAACAGTAGACTGCGCACCTCCCAGCAGTATGTCATGGCCGAAAAACCTAGTATGAACCATTCATGTGAGAATAAGGAATAGAATGTAGGATTATGGATATGAATTTACCTGTGGAGTCAGTAGGAGCAAGTGCATTACTGAAATATGCTATTTCCATTTACTCCAGCTACACTTACAAGGAACAGTAGAAGATTGAAGAGGGCTTAGACTGTAGGCACAAGGATACTGTGAGAAGTAGAGGCCATTCATTGCAATGAGGGAGGGAGGGCGTGAACAGCCCATTCAGAAGCTTTGAATTAACTTTCCATATTCCTTCTGCAGGTAAAAATTCTGAAGGCATTAAGTTGTTTAATCTTGCACATAGAAATCTTGGAGGTTGGAGGCTGACGTCATTCAAATTCAAACTGCATTAAAATGCATGAGTTAGACTAGATGATCTCTAGAAGTCCGTCCCAACCTCTACTATTCTGGAGTTCTGTGATTCTGTATATTTTTCACAGGAATGGTAATTAATCACCAAAAAATAAATGACCAATGGCTGAGGACTCTTATCACTTGAATTCGACATTGGAAGTCTTCCTAAGAGGCACGCTGTAACACAGCAAGGAGTAATCTGCACCTCAGAAGCGGTAGGTGAAGTAGTCATATCTAAGAATGGCTGGATAAAACTGTAGTTCAGGTCATATTGAGTGTCAATGGAGACGTCCCTTATGGTGTGAAAATCTATGAAATACCAGTCAAACTTCTGAAAGAGTTAACAAGCTTACCGCATGGCATCTGCTGACAGGAGATCATGGTGGAAAAGGAATAGTGTTTGTAACCCAGTTCTCTGAAAAAATGATTGATGTCGTAGATTATTCTAGCAGGGAACATAAAAAAGTATTGGATTTCAGAGTGAATTATTGGGAAGGGGGATTATCGGAGTCAAAAGCTTTATTATTAGGACTGAGATTTGATGTGTTTATTTATTAAAAAGATTGTTTAGTCAGGCAGTGGTATTTGATGATGATACCAAATTTAGAGAGAGAAAGTCAATAACAAGGCAGAGTGGATTATAGTTGAAGCTGGTGCTGATACACTACAGTGAACAGATAGACAGATCAGTGTTTTGTAATTGATTATAAAGAAATTAAAAGACATGAAGGACTGAAATGGAACAAATATCCTCAGCAGGACTAGAAGAGAGGGGGGAAAGGCTAAAAGAGAGCTAAAAGTTAAA
Organism: Urocolius indicus; assembly: GCA_013401255.1. Taxonomy (NCBI): domain Eukaryota; kingdom Metazoa; phylum Chordata; class Aves; order Coliiformes; family Coliidae; genus Urocolius; species Urocolius indicus. The sequence continues at coordinate 412,234 of WBNH01009879.1, forward strand.
TGCCTTGTCTGTGTTTGTGGCAGTTGCTAATGAAAATGCAGAAAATTATGACTAGCCTTGAGAGAGACATCCTTGAGAAGCATTTCAATGAGATCATACTGTAAGTCCTGAACACAGATACTAAACCTGTATCCTTGTTAGGAACAAAAATGTTACAGCAGAAGCTGGAGATATGTAGTCCAGCCTGCTTCAATAAAGTCAAAAAGAAAATACATGTAGTCATGAGAGCCTCAGTTTCTTCAATCAAATGTTGATATACAGACCTGGAGTGAATTCACAGACCTTTTAGATTGACAGAAAGCTTAATGTAGAGCATTTTGTGATGGCTTCTCTGAGCTAATGGTTGTTATTACGTTCTCATGAACACTTGTTTTATCAAACGGTAGTCAGACCCAAAAAATAATGACCAACTGAAAACAAATATTTAGCACAGATCTCAGTGCTAGAAGGGTCTGTGGAGATAATGCTCCGAGTATCTGTCACAGATCTCCTGGCAGCATCACCTTTCATCCAGTGATTCCTTCACAACAACATTCAGTGGTCTAAAGCTGTCTCAAAGCCAAGGGCAGCCTGATGATGGATTTCAGCTATGATGCTTTCTGAGATCTGTAGTAGATCGTCACATACACAGTGTTTCTGAAATTGAGTATATTGCCAAAGGTAAGGGAGGAGTGCATCTGAGAAAATATTTTCCTTCTCATAAAAAAAAAACCCAAAACCAAAACATATTCCAGAGGTTGGAAGTTATATCCGAAAGTAATTTAGCTCCTTATTACTTGATGAACTCCCTTCCATGAGCAAATTAGTGATGAAATCAGCCTGAGGTACTGTTTCCCCACAAAAAGGGTAAAGCTAGTGCCTGCACTGCAGATGTGGCTGCAGGAGAGAAATACCCCTTCTCCAGGCATTACTGTGGTCCCAAGGGAGCTAAGAGGGAGCAAACACTACCTGTGCCTTCTGCTTCCTGGTGCTGGAGAAGGAGCTCTCCCTGCTGTTCTCCCTGGCTGGGGCTTTTAATCCCTTGTTGTGCACCATCCTACAGACCTTGTCCACGTTTTTTCTTCCTGCCAGACACAGGTTTTATTCTTGTTCAAATTATTTATCCCAATGCACTAAACTTTTGCTCAGTCCCCTGCTGAGTTCCTGAAAGATAATGAACTAACTGATTTCTGGGTAATTTATGCATAAATTTTTATACTGAGCTGTAGTTTAATCAAACTCCTTTGCCGTGTGTAGTATAATAGCAATATCTAATGAAAACATATGAAGTATGTGTTTCATAATTACCTCAGACAGCTCATTTCGATTTGCTTCCTATTTAAATCCCCAAATTCCTATCTTCTTGCATTGTAAACACTTTCCTTCCTATCTCATCAATCTGAGTTATGTAAATGATGTGGGGGTGGGGGTACAATTAAATTTTTCCCTCAGTGTTTTCAAAGGTCCTATTCTTAGAGAAACATCTGACTTGGGTGCACACAAAATACATGTTTTTATGTGGCTGAAAAACAAAGTTAACACTAAATCACAAATAACGATCAATGCCAGTAGAGTGGTACTACTGAAGCCAGGACATACAGGCTTCTAGTTTAATTATTTAGAAGATACAGAGATTAGAAAACTGTCTTCGTAATACTATAGCACAGACATATAACATGAAATACATACAGCACTATGGCCTCAACCCTACTCTCACTGAAGGCCAGTAAATCAGGAGTATCTACTTTGAAACCAGTGAAACTATAGCAATGAAATTTGGTGTTAGAGAATCCAGTGCTGTTTTGTGAGCACTGAGAGACAGCCAATTTTTCATAGCTGAGAAGGAAGAAAAAAATAAAATTTAAAGTAAAATTATTATTATTATTATTATTAAAGTAAATTATTAGTTTAGTAAAATTCCTCCTCATCGGCCCAATCCGATATTACAACATCCTCCTGCAGGGATGAAGATACATTTTTGCTGCATCCAGCAATAGTGAACTCATAGTTCTGTGTGGTGACATTCACGTATCTAAGGAAAGGGCAAAGGAAAAGATATCAGCACTGATGCCAAGTCAGTTTAGAAAGAAATTGTCAGTAGNGTAAATCAGGAGTATCTACTTTGAAACCAGTGAAACTATAGCAATGAAATTTGGTGTTAGAGAATCCAGTGCTGTTTTGTGAGCACTGAGAGACAGCCAATTTTTCATAGCTGAGAAGGAAGAAAAAAATAAAATTTAAAGTAAAATTATTATTATTATTATTATTAAAGTAAATTATTAGTTTAGTAAAATTCCTCCTCATCGGCCCAATCCGATATTACAACATCCTCCTGCAGGGATGAAGATACATTTTTGCTGCATCCAGCAATAGTGAACTCATAGTTCTGTGTGGTGACATTCACGTATCTAAGGAAAGGGCAAAGGAAAAGATATCAGCACTGATGCCAAGTCAGTTTAGAAAGAAATTGTCAGTAGCTGACAATCTGACATCCGCGTAGTGTTCCTGCTTTGAAAGATTATTCTTTCCTGGAATTAGTTCTGGGCATTTGTAGTATAAGCGACAGTTTACTTCTTTATTTTCCAAAGACTACATGTTGCACGTACACCATCAATGAAATGTAGCTACCTCTCTGACAAAACTGCAAGAAAACGTTACAAAGCAATATGATACAAAAGCAGAAGATGAAGAGAGCTCAACCAAGAGCACTGTGATAAGCGCCAAGCAGTTGACATGTTTCAGCAGTTCTGTTTCATATACAGAGAACAGAGAGTATTGGAGTAGCTTCTCAGACAGAGTGAAGTGAGACCCATTTACACCAGCCAAAGTCTGCCCCTCGCTATCTAGTCTGAGTCAAATAATCTTACATTCTGAAAAAAATCTGCTGAAGCAAAGAACAAAAGCATCATCTCCATATGAGAAAGAGAGAAAAAGATAATAGAAATTTGATGTGTATGAGATTTCGATTCTCAACTGCAGGATTTTAAAGTCCAGAGTCACCTTCTCCTCATATCTCCCTTTTTTCTTTAATTGTGCCTTTTGCCTCCTTGCTATTGTTGGTTTGTTTGTTTTTGTCTGAACACTGTAATACCAGTGGGTTATTTCCTTGTCTGGCTCTACTCCTCTTCTGTCTCCTGCGGTCAGTGTTTGCTCCTGCCAGGTCATGACATCACCATCCTTCATGTCAGAAAATTGATCAACAGCTGCACTGCTTCTACTTTAAAAAAAAAAAAAAAAAAAAAAGAAAAAGAAGAAGAAAAAAAAGATGCCTGTCTTCAGTTCTTAGCAGTAATATGTTTACAGTAAACCACAGAGTTTTGCAATTCTGGGAACAGGCAATTTGTGAAGGAAAAATTAACAACAGAATATGGCAAAGCGCCTGTTAGGAGATTTTTATCAACTAACTTTCATCTAATTTTAAATTGGATGGTTTCCTCTAAAAATTGGGTTACAATGAAAAGCCTGGTTTTGTTCCTTGTAGGAAATAGTTTCTACGCAGTAAACAGTTCAATTAGCTCAATTTTTAAGTTCTTCTGGAAGAAGCCTGAGTGATACCAGGAGAGTCTAATCCTCCAACTAAACATCAAGGACCAGCCATGACAGGACCAAAGAGTTAAAGACATCAGTTTTGATACATCTACACTAACAAATAATTGATCTCTTGAATCACAAGGTAAGCAGAAAAAAATCAGATTGAAATACAGCTAGTGAAAATATGTATAGATATCCCCTGTGTGCTTTGAAGGAAGATGAGATCTGAGAGAGAACTAGCAAACTGCAGGTAACAGACACCGAAACACCAGTCCCAGACTCTACAGGAAATACAAGCCTCATCAGTGGGTCTGATGAATTATTATTAAGTTGATGAGATATTCCTTTATATTCTATTTCTATCTTGAAATTTGGGAACCTCTAGGTTCATCTAGCCTCCTTCACCCATCCTCAAACTACTTTGCTATAACCCTGCAGAGGCAACGTACTTCTTCAAGCTGACAATGTTGCTGTCTTGGGAAACAGCAAAAATATCAGTGTCAGAAGAAGTCTTTCAGCTCAGGAACATGGAAGTAATTTGAAACTTTTGCTATATAGCCTAAGGAAGATAACCTAGCAACAGCCTTTTCTTTCAACCAAATGTCCTCCCAGCAAAACATTCAGGAGGGGAAAAAATGTAAACAACACTACTGAAGGAAAAGGATTGTTATGAACAGGTTGTCACAAAGGGAAGAAGCCGTGCAGTAGTGTTTGTGGTTCATGTAGTGTATGTTATTGAAACAGAGCTGCTGAGTGTTGCCTACAATTCCCAAGAGAAGTGATTATACAGCAGGTGAGGGTACAAGATGAGACAGGTTCAGAGGAAGAGATACGCATGGATCTGTAACCATTAGTAATGTAGCCATCTGTAATCCCTTATATCCTGGAAGCAAATCTAGTATCCCTGTGCAGCATTCCTTAGTTGTTTAGGAGACAGGTTCGAAACCTTCTGGCAGAGAAGGACCCATCTGTTAGGGTTTGTTGTGCCCAGCAGCCTGACAGAGGTGAGGCTGCTGTGGATTCATAGCCCCCCTACCAGCCGTCAATGAGGCTGAGTATGTACTACCAATAGGTTTATGTATACAAACATATATACCTATGCAGAGTCATACGGACCAACACAAAACACTGTGCTCACAAACAGTACCATAGTCTCATCCTGTTCCCTTCTCTAGGTGGTCAGGATGATAGACTGTTAATGGAAAATATAGATGCTTGTGTGTAGGAATACACACTATATGGAACTGTAGCTGGCTCCAGACACTCTGGAGCTCATCTTGGAGACCTCAATACTGGCCTTGGATCCTCCATTTCCTCAACTGCTGGCACCCATGTATGTGGGTTCTCAAGGCCTGGAGCCAGCTTTGGTTGCTTGCATGAAGATGGTAGACCCTGTGGAGAACTGGCTTCCAAACCTCTTGTCCAACTTGCTGTGAAGTCCAGCTTGATATTTGCTAGCAATCATATACTAGAATACATACCCAGATAGCATCCACGGGCTCTAACCTTTCCACTTTCTGACATCCCAGACATCTAGACCCTCATAGCCAATGTACAACTTCAGTTGCTGGTCTCATACACCCTCATGTGTACAAAGTATCACTCGCTATGGAAAATAATTTAGAATTGAGTTTCATAAGAAAACAGCAGCAGGGGCTCATGTCTCTGACTGAGATATGGGGCTCCCCTGTGTGTCTTTGTGTCATGTGCCTTTTATCCAACATCATCCTCTTGCTGGATTATTTTGAGTTCTAGTCCTGTCATTCAGCACACGGCCTAGGCCTATCCAGTCCTGGCAGTGAATATAGACACAGCATTTCACGGCTTCTTCATAACACTTATCATTGTAGCACCCAACGGGTTCAAAAACCTTAATGAATTTACCTGTATAACAACCTGATGGTGGAGAGACATATAATTATCTCATTTCACTAGTGAAGAACTTGAGATTAAGATGAAAATACTTTTAAAAAAAATGCCTATTAAGTTTATATGCCCACTTTATGATATCTAGGAATAAATCTTTTAGAGTATTTAGCATAACTTATATGTGTACACTCAAAAACTTCTCTGCAGTTATGAGTGCTTACACTCTTTTCTATAAAAGACTTAGTCTAAGTCAAGCACTTTCAAGTGGAGTAACATGTAATTATTGGCCAACCGAGAAAGAACTGATCATAGTGACTGCCCAGCATCACACTAGAATTTGATGTTGGAATGAGGAAGACAACTCAGTTTTCCAGTGTTTCCTTGAGCTGTCTTTCCATGCAACTATCACCCTTCTCATGACATCCTGCTTTGAGCACTGAGGGTATCCTAACTGTGGCCACTAAGAAAGCAGATAATAAGCCTTTTCCCCACACATATGTAACACGATATTTCTGCGTCATCTCTTCCATGAACTGAATGTGCCAAGAGTCCTATGGAAAATAGTAGGTGACTGTGCAAGTACTGTCTGTGCTGTTTCACAAAGGCTTTGGTTAAAATTTCATAAGTGGCCACCCATTTTTCTAATTTCTCTCTCCTGTGTGACTTGATCTAGGTGAACCTGCTTCTGCAGGGGGGTTCGACTAGATGATCTCTACAGGTCCCTTCCAACCCCTATCATTGATTCTATTATTCTAATCCCTCAACCCCTAATCTCCTTTCTCATAGTTTTTGAACACTTGTCTTTATAACCAGAAAATCTTCTAAACACAATGTTTCCCCCCTACATAACACAATAGCATATATAGCATCAAAACAAGAACTACTTCCCTTTTTTCATCTCGGAAATCATTTAAAATAGTGATTTGTGGGGGACATATACTTTTGCAACACAATTGACATTTATCTTGAATTCCTAGCAAATTTTGGTCTTGGTAAAAACCACTGGTTTTCTGTGGACATTAAGAGGATTGTAATACTACTCATTTCAATAAGTACTAAGTGAGAATTCTGCTGCATCACAGATATTCAGTGACACACTAAAAACTTTGTCTCATCATCAGTTAAAAATGTGAATTTAAGGCTCTCAGTTTTGGTTTCACGGCATTTCATTTGGTCACAAGCATTCTACCCTTTTTCAAGGTTCTTTTTTGATGTTGACTGAGCCAAAAAAATTTACATGCTTTCCAGATAGTAGAAATGGTAATATCTATGCCTAGTCTTCTAAAACCAAGTCATTCATATAGAGATGATACTTGTCAAGAAGCACCAATTGTCAGTGATTAGTAAGAGTGTTAATGCCAGGCATGTCAGTTTCTAATTTAACTCATAAAATAGCTAATGAAATCCAGCTAGCTCACTTTCCTATAGACAAATAAGAACACAAGCAGCTCATTGTCTCAGTAACCAAAGTCTTTTGTTTTCTCATTTGATATATGTTTGAGTATCTCACTTTCACTGTGAAATACAGTGAAATATTCACAACAAATACAGTTGTCATAGCTAACATGCATGTTGTGAGTAGCAAAATATTTAAGCCTGACATTGACTTGGAAAAATGAAGATCATCTTGACTGCAGAGCTAAAATTCCATCATTTTGACTTAAAAACAAAGAAATAGATGAAGAAGGAGGAGTATGGGTGTAAACAACAACAGAAAAAGGTGAAATTATCTAACGGTTAGCACAAAAGAACACTGAAAAAATGTAAGAAGGACTTGACACACTGGGTTATTGCCACTGTAGTGGCCAGGAAGAAAGAGAGGGACACTGAGAAGAGCCAGTGGTGTCATACAAAGTAAAGAACTGAGGGAAGCTTCACTAAGAAACTGCATCACATCCAGGCATTCTCAGCCCAGAGATATATTCAGATGGCATGAATTGACTGCAAGTTAATACATCTTGGAGGGTTTTACTTGAATGCAACATACACATAGGCCATTTCTGAAAAATGAATAATCTATAGTTCGCATCATTAAACACGGGATAACTGACTCCCACAACAATAACACTGTCTATAGCATTTGTCACATCTCCCAATATGCGAAATGCCACTGAAAAGATAAACATGACAGCTTGGTAAATAGCCAAAGCAACTCTTACAAGTTATGCCTATGTCAAGCAATACTTTTGACCTGACTTGCACAGTATGACTGAGAAAAATAAATATTTTCTTTTGAAAGTTTGCTGAAATAATAATGAATTGATCCAAAACAGATATGCAAGTGACAGTCTGATAGTTCAAAAGTATAGTATATGATAGGAAGCATCTTTTCCAATTAGGCAGCCATGACTGCAACGTATTTTGAAAAGACTGAGCGAACGCGCTAGCCTGGCTTTGTCAATCTGATAATTCTCTGAAATAAATAGGCAGCAATTATCTCATACAGCTTTACAGATGCACGCTTGGGCCATCACTGAAGGCCTGACAGCAGGCTGTGTGGTCCTACATTGTACTGGGCAGACAGTATGCTACAGGCTGGGATTTTCAGTTAACTTACAAAAGAGTTGAAGACTTCTTTCCTGGAACTCATGTCTTTGGAATGAAACTTTGTAGACTAATCTAAAACCAAAAGATTTCTAAGCATATTTTACTAATTCCACAGAAGTGAAAGACAAGGCGCACTGCTACAGGATAAAAAAAAAAGTGTTTGTAGCCTAAAATCATTATCAGTTGCTCTGTGTGTTTCTATGTATCTATGCACAGACGCACATACCATTTCTCTTACAAACATACATCTATACATTGTGTATTGATATCTTCAGAAAACAGTTTAGAAATAAACAGAAAAAAAAACCTCACACTTTTCTTTACCAGAGATTAGATGTTGCTTAAGAAACAAACAAAAATAAAACAAACCAAAAAAAAAACCCAAACCTACCACAAACAAGAACATTGAATAAGAATTAAAAATCTGAGGGACCAGTCAGAAGAACAAAAAGGAACAACTCATTTCAGGATGTCTGCATGTATCATGACAATAATATACAATTAGGTTAAATGTTCTATTTAATAATTCACTGTGTAATGAGATAGAGTAACAGAGAGTAATGGGATTTGTCGAAGCCCAAGCCAGTGCAGTATAAAACATGTTAGATATTTAAAACACATTTAGAATAACAAGATCAATTGATTTAAAAGCCATTTGTGATATTGTGCTGTTGTGAACTGCCACATCCTATGGGTTATCTGAAGGGAGAGCTGTTTACTTGACCTTTTAAAACTTCTTTTGCCAGTGACTTTCAGTAGGAGATTATCTCTGTGCACTAGGCAAAATGCATGAAAGCAGAAAACTATGAAAGTTTGTATTCTTAAGCCTTTCTGAGACAAAAAAGAAAAAAACAAGGGAGAAAATATACCTTCTAAAATAGCCAGTACATAATCTCAGAAGTTCATTATAGCCTTGAGCACACTGGTTTGCATCCCAGATTAAAGGATTTTCAAAAGAAACTGTGATTGTCTTGTCACGGTTGAGCTAGATATTAGTTGGCTGAGCTGAGTATCAAATATGGGAAATTAGTTGCCATTAAAAGCTAGCTTCAGGCAGTTCATTTCTCATCAGCCAAGCTTTGTGAGCCTCCTGCTGTGGACAGCGAACATTAGATTACTAAATACTTTTGCTAATCAGACACTGCACTACTAGCAGAGGTGCCTGAATTTAGAAGGCGGGGTTTGGACAGCAGCTACTGAGAATCTGTCTGAGGTGAGATTAACATACATTTCTTTATCAGAGGGGTTAACTTGCCTTTTCTCCAGTTTCCTATAAAAAAAAAGATAAGCCCAAATGCTTCTCTGGTTTTGTTTTTGCATTTGAACTGTTCTTTTACTATTATTTCAATCACAGGCAAGACAGAGAAGAGAGTCAAGATAACTTTAAAGTTAGATAGCAGGCATTTGCTGTATCATGTGTTACTTGTAGGAACTTGCTGGCTAGGAGGATAAAAACTATTTGCAACACCCTGGCAAACACCATCAGCTTTCAAATAGAATTTGTATGTGACGTGAAGTATAGAAAGCTCTGGCAGGGCATGACGAGACACATTTGTACTTCTGCTGTGTTCCTTTTAAGGAACTAATAAACTAGTTTTGACAAAATCAGAACTGACCCAAGTGTCTGTCCTAGCCATGACTCACTTTCTTGATTTTTCTTGTGGTTTTGAAATATTGATGGCATTCTTCTTCTCTTAGCGTATTTCTTTCTATTTACATCATTGCTATAGCCAGATGCTAAAGTAGCAACATTTGGTTTTGCTAGATTTCTGGGATGATTTCTAGACCCTGAGAAGATTCAGATAACCTGCAGGTAAATGTGTTTGACCTAAAATGAACTTGCAGATTTCCACATGTCACCAGCAGTATTTTCTTATTGTTAAGAATGCCCTCAAAAGTGTTGCTAGAAATTAGCCTAGTGTATTAGACAGAGAGATAGAAGGATGGTGGGAAGATTAGTCCAGGAGGTGAAGCATTCAAGAGTAATGGGAAGACCAAACTAAGGGTGGACCAAAATCAAGCACATCCCTTGTAAGAATACTATGGAAAGAAAAACTGCACTGCAGAGAAGATACCTGTCTCCTAGAACAGGGCACAGATCTCCATTGCTATCTCACCACCCTAGCTTTCAACCAGCTCCTAAACATTCTACTTTTGCTTTGTTAATGCTGAAGTAAAAGAACATTTAAAACGTGAAGAGGAAGGGTATTTTGAGCAAAGGTATTGGATTTTATTGTCACCTGTGCCTGCCATCTATGGAGATTCCTGGGCTAATGTTATGGGTGTGGTGTGCTCCAACATGAAAAATCTGCAGTGAAAGTCATCCCTGTCACTGAATCCTCAGGAGTTTCTGATTTTAAGGCATTCATGTGGTTTGACACCTTCAGTACAAAAAAATTCTAGGCAGTTTTGAAATCTTAACCTCTTATTTTTAGTCTTTACAGGAAATATTGTTAATTGTTAAGCCATTGATGTTATAACTCTGTTTGGTTAGGAAATTGCATTCTGGAGTGCAATGCATGTTTATAACAGCCACAAAAAAAAAATTTGGCAGACTCCCATTTTAGTGCAAGTGTTGTAGAAATAATAATGAGTGGATATATCATCTCTATCTAAAACATTGTTTTCAGAAATGCTTCAACATTACCCAGAAGCTCCTGCTAAATCATGGGAGAGCACTCACTGACATATGTAGAAAGGCAGTTTGTCCACTTTCAAAGATATTCAATTAAGGACATGGGTCTGAAAATCTTGACTTCCAAACAGCTAGCCTCAGAGGTCTCTGTGCCTGTCTGGGTGGTGTTTGACACATCAGTCAATAACAGCACAACAAATATGGTCAGAAACTAGATCTCACACTCAGGATTTGGGCTGTTATTTTGTTTTTTCTTTATCTTGAGGCAATTTCCCTATTTATTCCCCCCCCCCTCCCCGAAACAACAGTCTAAAAAGAACAACACCAAAGAAAGAAAATGCAAAAGACGGTTAGGGGTGTACCTTAAGACTTTCTTCTGAGGCTTGGCCTCAATATGGTGACTGAAATGAAGGCAATTCCATCTNAACAGCACAACAAATATGGTCAGAAACTAGATCTCACACTCAGGATTTGGGCTGTTATTTTGTTTTTTCTTTATCTTGAGGCAATTTCCCTATTTATTCCCCCCCCCCCTCCCCGAAACAACAGTCTAAAAAGAACAACACCAAAGAAAGAAAATGCAAAAGACGGTTAGGGGTGTACCTTAAGACTTTCTTCTGAGGCTTGGCCTCAATATGGTGACTGAAATGAAGGCAATTCCATCTTCTTGGGACTGAACTTATTCTGTAAGTAATCATCTCTGCTCTTTTCTCTTTTATGTCTGTCTTTCTTCAAGACACAGATAAGCAGGGAAGCAAACTAAGCTCCAGAAATTAAATAGGTCCTACTTCTTGAGGGCTAAGGATGAAGGTGGTACTGAGCTTTTCTTCACTTTCAAGATTTTTGTGCTTCTAGACAAGCCCAGAAGGGGATCTATAAGCACTGTATGAACTTCAACATCAAAACCAGAGGCAGGTAAAGGCTTTACATGTCAACTCTCTATAAATGATCTGAAGTTATCTGCTTCAACAAACTTGTCCAGAACTTCCTTCTGTCTATGTTAAACCAATTGCCTACTAGCATTACTGAACGTCTGCACAACTGGTGGATTAAAGAGCTGCTCTAACCTCATCTGCCATCTCCATGATTTTATACTTAACATTATAGACTAATAGAATAGTTTTGATTGGAAAAGACCTTTAAGATCATCAAGTCCAACTACCAACTTCACACTGCCAATCCCACAACTAAACTATGTCCCTCAGCACCTCATCTACACGTCTTTTAAATATCTCCAGGGATGGTAACTCCACCACCTCCCTGGGGAATTGTGGAGTACCTTACCCTCTTAACAACCTTTTCCTCTACAAGAGTTTCACCTCAAGTCCCTCTTCATATGGTCAATGCTTCCTCCCCTAATGATTCCAACTGTCGTCCCTGCACCTCCTTCTCTGTTTTATAGACTCTTAGAAATTACAGGAGCCCCGGTCTGGATATCTGAGGATGTACAATAAATCTGTAGGCATCATTATAGTCTCATGTTCTGTTTATTCCAGTTATGCATGTTTCACAGCTGTCACTTATCAACCAGGTACAAATACATACAGCACCCTCTAGAGTTAGCCAAGTCCTCCCTGGCTCTCCAAATGGTGTTAAACATAACACATTGATGGCTTCAGGGTCTTCAGGAAGTGCTCCACACTGAAAAACATCTAAAAGATAAAACTTTTCAGAGCATTTAGAAGCTAGGGTTTTTTTACAAGCATTTTTTACACTCCTTTCCTTTTCTCAGTAGCTGCTCCTCTCACCATTAACATGGTAGATTTAAAATGTGTCCCCTTTTGAGGCAAGCAAAGGATTCTTTCACCCTGTGCAGAACTGCACTCATTCATTAAAAGTAACTGAATAAAACTTCAAGGATACTTGCAAAACTAAATACCAAACCAGCAACTCTGCTTCTACTATTTGAGCTACTCTTTCATGCCTCGTCAGTACAAAACAAAATGTAGCTACATTACTCTGACTCACTACTTAACAGCTCTGCATACAATAATGATTGCACTTACTAAAAGCTTTAAATTGGTACCAGTTTGATGGAAACTGTCAAACCTATAGTCACTGTTTCTGACAGTATTATGTATTTCAAGTTATTGTACCACTTAGTGTTTTGTTTTTTCACATAATAGTTTTGTATTGGAAAGACTGTTTTGTTAAAGACGTTTTTACTGTATGGGCTCAAAAGAGGATTGCAGTTTCTCTGGGTGAACTGATCACATGAGGAAGGGGAAGCAGGTCAATTCAGTTTCCAAATTCAAGAAAGGTGTTTTATCCTCTACATATGGTGAATGTAAATTTTATTGAAAGCCATGAATTAACTGCAGGCTCCTGTTGAAGCTATACAAATAGTGTCATATGTGCCCTGGAAAGAGAGGCTTCATTGTTTGTCTTCTGGTAGCACTCTGTTTTCTGGAGCCTAGAAGACAATTACTTCCTTGCAAACACAGGCAGATTAAATAAGCCACATTTTGTCCTTTTTGCCATCTGCCCCTTGCTTACTTTATTTTAAGCTGCATGACTAAGCTTTACTATCTAACATGCGAAGGTGGGACATGCTGTTTTTCTGCTCAGCTCCTTGAGGCTTGTAATGAATCCGAAGAAGCAGAACTGATCTGCAAAGGGGTGAGTCAGAAAATCAGTAACTGTACAATAATTACTTGCTGTGCCAAATAGCAGAACTTGGATTGTAACATAACAAAATCTCAACAAGGAAGTTTCATGATGGAGGAGAAATATAAGTATTTTTCCTCTAAAAAAAAAAAAATGATGAGCCTGATTCTGATCCTAATGCAGCTACATCTGTGAAAAGGAGAGCAGAGCTTTACTGGTATCTGCAGAAATCTGTTTTGTGGGTAACACTCAGAGTAAAGGAGATGAAGGGAAGGAAAATGCAGGCACTTACACTTCGAACCCAGAGTCACTCTTATAAAGCAACAACCCTTTTCCATAAAGCTTTCCTGTTGGACAGAGACCCTCACAAGGGGCAACAGGAAAGGGAAAGTCTCAGGTACCAATACTGTGTCGGGAGATGTCAGGGCCAGTGCAAAGCCTCTTGTGGTGTCTGGACCATGGTGCCTGATGGGAGCTTCTGCAGGGCTGCAAGTGCTGGCAGCTGCAGGGGAATAACAGGAGGTGAGCAGCCAGCTCCTCATCACAGCAGGAGGGGCTGAAACCTTGACACCAAATCAAGGCATTAAAGCCTCTCTCCAGCCTTGGAACAACAGAGAGCCTCATTACTCCTTCTAAAAGTGAGACGGCAGTTATGTCGTATGTACGCTGAAGCAAGTGGTGGTAGTTTTGCAGACTGAGTTTCAGGTAACCAAGGAACTAAAACAAATCTGAAGGAAAATCACTTGGGAAAAGTGAGACAATCTCCTTTGTATACAAGACGTTTCTCTGTCTGTACCTATACAGAGATGTATGAGTTCATATATACACCACGTCAGGAAATCTATTGGTCATAAGGACTACTGCTTTCCTCCCTCTCCCAAGCACACAATGTACTTGTTCGGTGGGTTTTCCTCCTTGTTTTAGACTATTGGAACAAGGATTATTTTGGGGGGGGGGGGGGGGGGGGGGGGGGAATCTAAAATTATGGGCAGCGT